>OY856187.1:423514428-423984230 GCA_963693315.1 Diogma glabrata
TATCAGAGATATATTTCAGGTGTGGGTTCCAAGTTAGTTTGCTATCCAGGATCACACCTAAATATCTAACCTCTTTTGATGTTTGTATTGGATCGCCGTTTAGAACAGGAGAAACGAAATTGAAGTTTCTCCTGTTTGTGAAAACGACAATGCTTGTTTTTTGTGGGTTGATCGACAGTCCTAATCTGTTGCACCACTTTGATACAATATTAAGAGCTGTCTGGGTTCGACCAGCGACAATGGAGTCATGTTTCCCTCTAACCATGACTGCCAAGTCGTCGGCATAGCCTACAGTGTTGAAGCCGGAATCATTTAGCTTAGTGAGGAGATCATCAGCCACCATTAGCCAAAGCAGCGGAGAGAGCACGCCCCCTTGCGGGCAGCCTCTAGATGCAGTAACAGTCACTGAATAATCACCTAGTGTAGCCGTTATCTTCCGACTCTGTAGCATCTTGATAATCCACGCAATGATAAGCGGGTTTATATTTTTCTTTGTGGCCATTTCAATGATAGCATTGAAGTGGACATTGTCAAAGGCTCCTTGTATGTCCATAAATGTACAAACAAGTGCCTCCTTATTGTTTAGGGTGCTCTCAATTTCTTTCACCATTTTGTGCAACGCCGTTTCAGTAGATTTCCCAGTCTGATAGGCGTGCTGGCTAGAGTTGAGAGGGTTTTGTTTCAGACATACATGACGGATGTGATAATCCAACATCTTTTCCATTGTTTTTAATAGAAAAGATGTAAGACTTATGGGTCTGTATGATTTGGCTTCATTTGGTTTTTTTCCTGGCTTGGGTATAAAAACAACTCTGGTTTCTCGCCATATCTGAGGAATGTAAGCAAGGCGAAAGCTTGCTTTGAACAAACGCATGAGGTATGGAAGAATGATTGTTAGACCCTTTTGCAGAAATACCGGAAAAATTCCATCACCTCCTGGAGATTTATACGGACCGAAGGATTCTATAGCCCATCTCGCTTTGTTGGGGGTGAAAATTGTGTTGGTTAAATGATCTGCATTACTTTTAGTTGCAGGATCTAGAAGACGTACGTCTTCGTTAGCATTATCTTCCGTGCTCCATTTTATTGAGTTAATAAGTTGTATTAAATTTGTCGCCACAATCTGGAACTCATTAAACGCTTTTCTTTACTTCACACTATTGGATCAAATCTTGTAACGTTAATTTGACTGCTTTATATTCAATGAAAATGAATGCATCTTTGCAGGCATACGTATATCCGAGGACAATACACGAATATCATATTAACTAACAATTTCAATTGTTTATTCGTTGTTTAAATAAAAAATCGATTTTCATCGGAAATATTCAAATTCTCTCGATCTACTAACATAGCGACTTGAAATTTGCACAACATAAAGATCGATAGATAAACTATACAGAATTATGCATTTTACGTTCATAAATTAGGTATTTTCTCGAAAAATAAGCAATTAATTTCAAAAGTTTTCGCCAATTTCGGCCAGCATTTGCATGTTATCAGATTTAAACGTATATCAACGCCGACGCGCACGTAAGGGAAGCAGAACGTCAAGAAGAAAATCCAGATGAAGGAAGAAATCAGCTTACTACCATAGTTCAAAATTGTTGTTACGACGATTTTGAGGCTGAAGTTAACAGTTTTGCAGACAAAGTATGTGATATTTTAACGAAACAGTGCTATCACAAGCAAGTGTCACACTACGAGATTCCAATCCGACCTCCAGATTGGATGCCACCTGAATTAAAATATAAAGTTCGCCTTACAGTTTGTCTTCCTGCATGTCACACTTAAGAAGTAACAAAACAACTCCACCTGCTAAAGCTTACTGAAACCATTTAGACCCAGGTGACGTTCCAACAGAAATTCAGGCACTTTCTCAAGCTGAACAATGTCTTTTGTCTCGGATTCACGCTTTTTTTTAAATTGTCAAGTTTTCTGGATTGTGCGGGCACTAACGATTTAAAGGCCAAGCAATCCTTTTTGCCTTGGACATTTTTGACGTCATTTCAAAACTTCTTACGTTCCTACCTCGATCAACCTTGGATGCTGATATTATAGTAGTAACGGAACGCTTAGAAAACGCAAATTCTTCTCGAGACTACACTGTTTCCAGAACTAAATTAATCACAGCTATAGAATGGCTTAAATCAAATAACCCATTGTACCGAAACATTGTTATTGATGAAAATGCACACCTTGATGAACGTGATTTGATTCGACTATCAAATCATGGCCCAAGTAATGAAGATACTGAAGGTTCTAATGAAAATGCGGAAAAAATATCGGAATATGTGTCTATCAGCAGTAGTTCACGCATTATCCATGCATCGTGGCATCAAGGAAAATAAATTAACAAATGTTAAATTCTGTGCTGAAAATGTGTTAAATTCTTATAAGAACGTGACAAAATAGAATTTCCGACTGTTCAAGGCGTTGACAACTAAAAATTAAAAAATTAAAAGAATAAAAAAAAAATAGAAAAAAACTTGAAATATTTGAAAAAAAAATTTTTTTAAGAAACGCTTTTCTTTACTTCATTGTTATGCAAACTGTAAAAAAAATTACTAAAAAGCAAAAAATAATTCCAAAACTCAAATAAATTTTCTAAAAACCTCTGTAAAAAAATTCAAAAATAAAAATAATTTCAAAGCTCGAATAGATTTTCCAGAAATTCTGTAAAAAAATTCAAAATCGAGAAAATCTGACACATTCGTTAAAGAAAAGCGTGGTACGCTAATCCTACACGCGAAACATTGACAGAATTGCAACTACTTTCAATTGTGATTCTAAATGAGTGAAAAATAAAATAATTATATCATTGTACTACATCGTTGAAAGAAAGTTTTCGAAAAATATACACAAAAAAATTTTATTCAAAATTCTTATATCAAAACCGCATGCAATTGACAACGTTAGATCCTAAACATGATGCTTTGAGATGATTCTAGTCACAAAATGATAGAAAGTAAATTGTAATGATAGTAGTCGCAATTCCGTCAATGTTTCGCGTGTAGGATTAGCGTACCACGCTTTTCTTTAACGAATGTGTCAGATTTTCTCGATTTTGAATTTTTTTACAGAATTTCTGGAAAATCTATTCGAGTTTTGAAATTATTTTTATTTTTGAATTTTTTTACAGAGGTTTTTAGGAAATTTATTTGAGTTTTGGAATTATTTTTTGCTTTTTAGTAATTTTTTTTACAGTTTGCATAACAATGAACTAAAGAAAAGCGTTTCTTAAAAAAATTTTTTTTTTCAAATATTTCAAGTTTTTTTTCTATCTTTTTTATGTTTTTAATTTTTAATTTTTTTTGTGCCATGAAGTTAGACACACATTGAGTTCCAACTTAAGTTAAGAAGTTGTATTAAATTTGTCGCCAAACTCTGGAACTCATTTGTACAATGAAGTTGACACACATTGAGTTCCAACTTAAGTTACTAAGTTGTATAAAAAAAAATGGAACTCAAATTTGAGTTCCATCTTGTTATACTTCGGTTGGCTGAAGATAAAATATCAAAATTTTGTTGTTAGTTTGTTTATAAGAAAACCCTTGTTTATAAGAAAAAATTGCAGAAAAGATTGATTGAAAAACAAAGAATCTAAGTGAAACTATTTATAGAAGATAAAATTAGTTTATAATAACATTTATACATAATAACAGCGGAGTATAAACTTGATTCGGGGAGTAAAGTAGTATCGAACCAAAAAAAGTAGAAAAAAAATCCTATAGTAGTAACTTCGACAGCGCTAATCTGGACCCTCAAGAAGGTCTCTGATCTCAACGTTTTATATTCGCGTTCTGTACTCTCCATCGTCTATCTTAAGTGGACCAAATATGTAGCCTACGTATACGGTGATCGAAGAAGAGGTTTAATTGAGTAGAAAGTTCGATTACGTGCAGCAATTTGAGCTTTATATATATATATATATATATATATATATATATATATATATATATATATATATATATATATATATATATATATATATATATATATATATATATATATATATATATATATATATATATATATTATATATATATATATAAATATATATATATATATATATATATATATATATATATATATATATATATATATATATATATATATATATATATATATATATATATATATATATATATATATATATATATATATATATATATATATATATATATATATATATATATATATATAAATATATATATATATATATATATATATATATATATATATATATATATATATATATATATATATATATATATATATATATATATATATATATTAGACTGGTCGTTAAAAACTAAATTTTCGAGACGCCCCCCAGAAAAATTCTTTGTGGTCAAAAAACCATAACGGCTTTATTTTTTATTTTTTTAAGTGAAAAGAACACGTGCCGCAAAATCATCGAAGTTTATTTTTTGATAAAATTGTTAATATCTCATAAAATATGCAGATGTCAAAAAAAAATCACTTCATCGTTTTTGCAGGAAATTTAATTCTCTACAAAAAAGGTCCAAGAGATTTTTTTTCCTAAAACCTATATTTCTGATGATATTTTGAAATAAAACTTGAAATTCTTCGAAACTCGTAAAACCAAATGATGAAAATTTCGACGAAAAAGTACTAATTTGATTTTTTTTGTCACGATTATTTTTTTATACATTTCATTCTATAGCATAACAAGAAAATTAGGAGTTTTTCGTCATCTTTATTTTTTATGTTTTTTAAAAATTACGAAAACTTACAAGTTCATTTTCAAAATATCATGAGAACCATAAGTTTTCGGGAAAAAATGACATGGACCTTTTTTGTAGAGAATTAAATTTCCTACAAAAATGGTTATGTGATTTTTTTTGACATCTGCATATTTTATGAGATATTTGAAAAAATCTACAGATTTTTCAAAAATCAACTTCAACGATTTTGCGGCACGTGTTCTTTTGATTTAAAAAAAAAAAAATAATGCCATTGTGGTTTTTTGACCCCAAAGAATTTTTTCTTAGGGGGCGTCTCGGAAAATTTAGTTTTTAACGACCAGTCTAATATATATATATATATATATATAGATATATATATATATATATATATATATATATATATATATATATATATATATATATATATATATATATATATATATATATATATATATATATATATATATATATATGTATATATATATATATATATTTATATATATATATATATATATATATATATATATATATATATATATATATATATATATATATATATATATATATATATATATATTTATTATATAGATTTTATACGTCTTAAACCCGACAAGGTAGGAATTTTATTGAAAGAGATAATTAATTTCCTTAACCTCACTATTTGTGATTTTCGAAAGTTAGTAGGTATATTCCATACTATCCTAAGTCACGTGTGCAGTTATTATTGAATGTTGCCAATCAATATGAAATCAATTTTACGACATAAATGTCAAGTAAATTAGTGAATCGTATGAACGTAACACGTTCAGAGATAAAAGTTGTTTTTATTAACAAATAACTATAAGGTTTATTCAGATAAACCCAAAAACTGATTTCGAATTGAAAAATTCATACGATTCACTAATTTACTTGACATTTATGTCGTAAAATTGATTTCATATTGATTGGCAACATTCAATAATAACTGCACACGTGACTTAGGATAGTATGGAATATACCTACTAACTTTCGAAAATCACAAATAGTGAGGTTAAGGAAATTAATTATCTCTTTCAATAAAAATTCCTACCTTGTCGGGTTTAAGACGTATAAAATCTATATAATAAAAATACTAACTCTGTAGCCAGTGAAGTATGACAAAAAAGTTTTTCACTAGAAAAAAGAAATTACAACATCGTAATTAAAAATGTTTCTAAATGTCGACGCCGAGGGGCAGTTGACAGCGTGTCTACCAAAAGATTCAAACTTAGTTGGTACTGATGAGGTTCTAAGTTCGAATCCGAACCGAAACACGTTCAGAGATAAAAGTTGTTTTTATTAACAAATAACTATAAGGTTTATTCAGATAAACCCAAAAACTGATTTCGAATTGAAAAATTCATACGATTCACTAATTTACTTGACATTTATGTCGTAAAATTGATTTCATATTGATTGGCAACATTCAATAATAACTGCACACGTGACTTAGGATAGTATGGAATATACCTACTAACTTTCGAAAATCACAAATAGTGAGGTTAAGGAAATTAATTATCTCTTTCAATATATATATATATATATATATATATATATATATATATATATATATATATATATATATATATATATATATATATATATATATATATATATATATATATATATATAATATATATATATATTTATATATATATATATATATATATATATATATATATATATATATATATATATATATATATATATATATATATATATATATATATATATATATATATATATATATATACATAAATATATATATATATATATATATATATATATATATATATATATATATATATATATATATATATATATATAATATATATATATATATATATATATATATATATATATATATATATATATATATAAATATATATATATATATATATATATATATATATATATATATATATATATATATATATATATATATATATATATATATATATATATATATATATATATATATATATATATATATATATATATATATGTATATATATATATATATATATATATATATATATATATATATATATATATATATATATATATATATATATATATAGATATATATATATATATATATATATATATATATATATATATATATATATATATATATATATATATATATATATATATATATATATATATGTTTGTTATATATATGTTTGTTACAAAATTGGATAGATGTAGTTTTGCTTATATGTAGCTGATTTTCTTTTTAAAATTTGCTCGATATCTGTTTGTAATAAGTTTGTTTTGTTTAAACTAATCTGATACATCAGATTTTACTTGGACACTAAACTGTCTGATCTCGAAATCTACCTATTTCTAGCGGACATCTTGCCGCTCAGACTTTTTTGTTACTTGTATTAAAGGAAACAAATAATATTGGTAGAAATTTCATTGTAAATCTGCTTAGAAAATTTTAGCTAATCGGTAGAATTTGAATGAAATTGAATTATAGAGTATATGCAAGCTCAATATAAAACTCATTTAAAATATTCTGATTATCTAAATAAAATAAAAAAATAAAATTTTAAAAAAATATTTCCTATCTAGCCACCCTTAAAAATCAAATTAAAATCATCAAAAAAATTAAATTAAACTTCACACTTTTACTTCGTTTTCTTCTTAAAATCATCTTTATTCTTTAAGTTCGGTTTTTCGTTAAGAAAATTTCATCAGCCTTATTTGGATTCTCCATCCAATTGAATAATAAACGCGAGGAAAAAAGTCATCATAATTATATAATCATTTGCATTTAACAGTTTTATCCATCTATCTCTCGTTTCATACTTATGAATTCAATTTTAAGGAAATTAGAATAGAAAAAATAGTGATTAAAAATTCAATTTCTTTATGAATTTTAATTTGTTTTTTTTTCTGGTGTTAAAGCTGAAGGCGATTGGAAATGAGAATTAAAAACGAAGTGGTCGGATAGAGTTCTTTAAACGATGAAGGTGATAATTTGGGTTTGTTATTAGTATTTAAATGTTGTGGTTTTATTATATGTGTAGATAGATAAATCCTACCTCATTTCTCGTTAAAAGTAACTTCACAACATGCATCTCCAAAAGTAATAACGTTTTCATTAACTATAAACTGATGTTTCGCTGAATTCACATAAAATATCTAAAATTCACTAGATAGAATTGGAACAATCATTGATAATCTTTGAAACACAGGAAAAAAAATTGTTTTCTTGTATTTGTTAGAAAACAAAAGTTTGACTATTTCCAATAATAAATAAAATAACAAAATACCTTTAATTTTTGATAACTTTCTTCTTTATTCAATAACAAGATTTTCATTTTTCAACTTTGACCCAAAACAGTAAACACAGGTGTATATTGTTTGAATGAAACTTCGAAAATTAAATCAATCAAATCAAACAGAAAATAGAATAAATTTAGGGTTAATATAATCAGAATTAAAATCAGTTTTAAACGGAAGAGATGGAAATTAATACTTTGTAAGTAAAATATTTAGGTTGAGCTAACTATTCGAACAACTTGAAATAAAGTAATCAAAGCGATGAGGTAGATCGCTGTTCGTGGAAAAAAATAGCGATTACCCACTTTTGCTTAATTACGCTGAACCTAGTAGACATAACCTCAAAAAAATGATTTGATCTAGTGTTGTTTAACATATATGAACTTATGACGAGTTTTGTAACATAAAACATAAACTCACCTTTAAATTTTAATTTGAAATAGATTTTGTACAATAAACCGAATATAAAATTAATTAAAACATAAAATTTCGAAAACGATTATTGAAAAATGAAATTTCAACAAGCAAATTTATTCAGACGGAAATTAATTCACTTAAGCGATTTATTTCATTCAAGCCATCTATTGTAAATTTATTTAAAATGTAAATGTAAATAGCTAAGACACTTTTTTAAAATAAAAACATTATAGTTTGATCTTTTACTGCATATGGTGATTCAATCATCAATGATCCCGCAAGAAAAGCTAACTTGTTCACTGAACGCTTTGCCCTGAACTCCACTGTTTTGGAAACTCCTAAAGAATTACCCCAAATCCAGTCTTCAGGAAATAATATGAATGAACTCCACCTCAAAGCCAAAACAGTCGCTAAACTTTTAAAGAGGTTAAACATCAACAAAGGCTCAGGAATGGACAACATTCCACCCATTATTTTAAAAACTTTTTCTAAAGAACTTGCATCAGCTTTGACTAAGATATTCTACCAATCCTACAAATTTTTTGTATTTTCCTCATGCTGGAAGTTGGCAAATGTCCAGCCCGTCCCCAAAAAGGGACCAAAATCCGATATCTCAAATTATATGCCAATAGCTTTACTATCGGTCCTATCCAAAGTCTACGAGCATTATATAAATACACACGTTTCAACATTTCTGGAAGTAAATCATTTAATAGCCGACAGCCAATACGGTTTTCGAAACAAAAGATCAACTACCGATCTATTAAACTATGTAGCGTATTGTTGGAACAACATACTTGATAAAGGTGGTGAAACGAATTCGATCGAGTCTGGCATGCCAACTTAATCAACACGCTCTTTGCGTATGGTTTTCATCCCAATGTTGTGAAAATTTTGAATTAATTTTCTATTCAACCGATACATTTCGATCTCCTTAGACGGATTTTCATCTGAGTCTATACTAATTAACACTGGTGTACCTCAAGGCTCAGTATTGTCCCCAATCCTATTTTTGATTTATACCAACGAATTGTTGAAAATCGCCAGCAACCCAATAAATAGTTTTTCGATGATAGCACTCTGCACAAGTCGTTCGAGCCCCTTCCTTCAAAAGGTAAAATGCATGAACGAATTAATCCTGACCGAAAAGACGCTGCCATAAACGTGACTAAAAACAACAAAAAAATCGTCGTATGGGGTGACCAACACCTGGTCAATTTCAACTCTACCAAAACACAGCTGTTGATTGTTTCCAGATCAAAGACAGAGTTTTCCAAAGATATTTTATTCATAAGGTGTGATGAACCAATAGGTGAATGTAAAAAAATTCGTTTATTGGGTGTCACAGTTTCAAACGACCTACTCTGGAACGATCATGTAATGGCGATGGCAAAAAGCGCGTCTAGAAAACTCGGCCTCCTAAATAGATGCAAATTTTTCACCCAATACCGATTGCTCCATGGTTATAAGTCCTATATTCGTCCCTGTATGGAGTACTGTTCTCGAGTTTGGGATTCTGCTTATGTTTCCATCTTGGCCCTCTTGGACTCTGTTCAAAATCGGGCCATACGAATTGTGGGTGTTCGAGATTTGACATCAAAACTTGATTCCCTCGTTGACCTCGTTGTTTTTTACAAATATCGTCATCAATAGTGCTCAGATTAAATCAGCGGCATCATGCCTCAAACTTATTCTTACCCCCGTTTCACTCGGCAATCGGCTAGCGCAAGCAGTTAAACGGTCGAGATTCCGCGCTGTCATACTGGCGATCACAGAAGGACTTCTTTGTCCGAACTACTTACAAATGGAATAGTTTGAATGGAATAGTTTCCGGAAATCATAGTCACAGGTGGTTTCAATCCGCAGATGTTTAAAAAAAGCGTTCATCAACATCTTAGAACGGAAATTGTTGTGGGACCTAGGTCTTAAAAGATATTTACGTGTTATTGTGACACGTATTGTAAACCTTATAACACAACACTTTTTATTTAAACAAAAAAAAACATTGAATATTTTTGTGTGCAATTTTTAAACAAGCAAAAAATTTTGAAAATTGAAAAAAAAAAAAATTAATTATTACTATCCAAAAAGTAAGAAAGCCGTAAATCGAAAAACTAAGCCGGAAAAGAAATTTTTTAACTAGAATGAGCATCTATCTCGAACATATTTTTATACTAACTAGGATGTCGAATTCATTCCAATTTTAGACAGACGATTTCCACTTTGCTAATATTGTTTGACAACCATTGGCTGTTCTGTTATCTTAATACAAACAAATTGTAGATTATATTTGGTCATCATGGATAAGATGTGTAGCATGGGTCTAAATCAAATTATTAATTCTAATTGTCACCTTTACAGACCTTGAAGTAGATGTGTTCGATAGCTGTCCCAAAAATATGTTGAAAATATCGTCAAGTGTGTCAAAACAAGGAAATTTGCATATTTTTTACTTAAAAACGTTCATTTTAAGTGATTACGAGTATAGGAACATTGAATTTGGAGAAATCTTGATAGTTGGGATTGGTATGGGAGACCAAAATCTAGATTATTGCATTATAAGTTTGTCAAAAAAATGTTGTCAGGTGTGTCAAAAGAATGATTTTCATTTTTTTACACGATTTTTTGGGAAAAAATGAAATTAATTATTTGTATGATACGAAATTTTATTATTATTATTGAGAATTATGGTATCATAAGTTTGTCAAACATATGTTGTCAAGTGTGTCAAAAGAAAGATTTTACTTCGTTTTATTTATTTTTTATCGAATTTTTTGGAAAAAATAAAATTAATTATTTGTATGACATGAGATTTTATTATTATTATAGAAAATTATGGCATTATAAGTTTGTTAAAAAAATAATGTCAAGTGTGTCAAAAGAATGATTTTCATTAATTTTTTTAGAAAAAAATAAAATTAGTTATTTGTATGGAATGAAATTATTATTATTGAGAATTTTATTGCATTATAAGTTTGTTAAAAAAATATTGTCAAGTGTGTCAAAAAAATGATTTTTAGGGTTTTGGAAAAAGTTTTAATTTTTGATTTTGTTATAATTTTTGGAATATTTTTAGAATTTTGGAAAAAAATAGAATTTTTGAATTTGTGAATTGTGTATATATATTTTTAGAATTTTGAAAAATGTTTCAATTTTTGATTTTTTAAGAATTTTAAGAATTTTGAAAAATTTTAAATTTTTGATTTTATTATAATTTTTTAAATTTTGAAAAAAGTTTCAATTTTTAATATTGTTATAATTTTTGCAATATTTTTAGAATTTCGGAAAAAGTTTGAATTTTTAACAATTTTTGTGATATTATTAGAATTTAGAAAAAGTTTAAATATTTGATTGTTTTCTAATTTTTGGAATATTTTTGGAATTTTGAAAAAAGTTTCAATTTTTGATTTTGTTATATTTTTTGCAATATTTTTAGAATTTTGAACAAAGTTTTAAGCTTTAATTTTGTAATAACTTTTGCAATATTTTTAGAATTTTGAAAAAAAATTGATTTTATTTAAATTTTACAATATTTTTGGAATAATGAAAGAAATATGAATTTGTGATTTTGAAGCATTTTCTCGAAACGCTAAATGGTGAGGTTTTTGAGGAGTTTGCTGAGTGTATCATCTTTTCACTAAATTATGTTAATATATGATCTGTTATAATTTTCCGGCGACGAATTGATGTTTCGTGTTAGTTTTGTAATAAATTTCTAAACAGAGATAAAAAAATACTTGTACTTTAAAAAAAAGTTATGTTTGATATACATCGCTGCCCAAAACTAAAAACCATGTCCTCATAAAAGTTTTATGCCGAAAATTATATCAAAATCCTTAACCAATTCCGAAGTCTTGATATTTCAGAGCTTGAGATTTCACCCCCTCCATATTTTTATTGTTATAATTATTATTGACTCGCTGTTGTTTCTTTGTTTTTTCTTTTTTATTGCTTTCACATTTTTTGAATTTGTTAATTTTAGGTAACCATTTGTTGACTGATGGTAAAAATAAAATTAATTAAGTATAAAGGGGCTGAAATCTCAAGGCTTTGAGATATCAAGGCTGCGGTCTATGTTAAGGGTTTTTATACAGCTTTCGGCAAAAGGCTTTTATGAGGACATTGTTTTTAGTTTTGGGTAGCGATGTATATTCAACATAAAATTCTTTGTAAAAGTACAAATACAACTTTTTCAAAATTCTAAAAGTATTGCAAAAATTATTACAAAATCAAAAATTGAAACTTTTCTCGATATTGCAAAAAATATTACAATAAATTAAAACAAGATCAAAAATTCAATCTTTTCCAAAATTGAACGTTTTTTAAGCAAAACATATGCAAATTTTCTTGTATTGACCCACTTAACGATTTTTTTGAGACACTTCATGTCAAATTTAATATTCAATTATATTTCATGTTATCCAATCCAAATAACTATACTTTTATGTTTTATGTATATTTTCTAGTCAAAAATGTTTCCAAAAATATATGCTTCTCAAAAAATTTGGGAAACAAAATATATGAAAATCATTCTTTTGATACACTTAATAATATTTTTCACACTATTCGGGTACAGTTATCGAACCCATCGGCCTTTCGGCTCTTCCCATTAAGTAACCCTATTTTAAATTTTTCAAATTGCTCCAGTAGTTTTCTTGTTTTCGTAGGTTGCATAGGCGAAGCGTCTTTCGATGCTAGGGAAGCTCTGCTTCCCTTTGAAACAGGCCGCTCTTTGTCAAATTAACGATTGTTTTTTAACAAAGATTTTATCAACCATCATTCAATAAATTTTCAATACTTAAGTATTTATTTAAAACAAATCTTCAAAGTTTCTGTAAAATTATACAAATATTTCCATATAAATATTTATTATTATTTTTATTTAATTATATTAATTCCTAATATTTATAAAAAAAACTTCAACGCAATCAAAATATTTATTTATTTCGTCCAAATAATATACAAGAAGCTGTCCAACTTACAGCGTACGGAATTATAATATTTGCATGCAAAAAAAAATATTGCGACGCTGATGCATAGGCTGACTTCACCACAGCTCTGGAAACATAGTGTTCTGGATATATAATGAGCTAATATCAATAAAATACTTTAATTAAAAGCTAACCAATATTATGGACGTCGTAGTTCTAATAATAAAAATATTAAAGCAGGCAGTAGTATCCCAACAAACATAATTTCTGTTATACGAGAAAAAGTATACAAAAATTTTATCGGAAGTGACAAAGCGGAAGTTAGGATGCAGAACTGTTGTAAACCGTACTAAATGTGTATGTACCAAATTTCATCCAACTCGATTATCAGGTACAGAAGTTATTGAGCTTCCAAAATAACAGGTACTCCAGGGACCCCCTTCCACTTTGTTCACTATCGCTAAAAAAACTAATCAGTTCCTTGCCATACATATTTGCATCTTTTTGCAAAGTGTAATCAAAATTACTTAACGAACGAATGTTGTATGCTTCCAACAAACATTGAAACAATAAACAGGTGTTCGGGGGACCCCACCACTTACCCCAAAATTGTCCAAAAACTGGTCAATTCTTTGTCAATAAAGTCTTTATCTTTTTTCAAAGTGCCATTAAAATAAATTAATGAATGAAATCTGTATGCTCCCAACAAACTTTAAAAACCAAGTGTGAAAAGTCAGCAGTTGTATGGTAGATCCCCCGCCACTTTGATCAATGTGTCCCAAAACATGATAATTATCTTCTTACACTAATTGAAACCTTTCCATAAGTTTTATCATAGTCACTTCATTATTGTAGGCTGTAGTGTGGCTAAAGATACTGAAAAAACTGCCAACAATAAAAAAATTTTTTTGTACCGGAAGTAAAAAACCGGAAGTTGGGATGCAGAATTTTTGTAAATCATACTAAATGCTTATGTACAAAGTTTCATCCAATTCGATTATCAGGTACAGATGTTATTGAGCTTAAAAAAAAACAGGTGTATGGGACACCCCCCCACCACTTTGTTCACTATCGCTCAAAAACTAATCAGTTCTTTGCCATACATGTTTGCATTTTTTTCCAAAGTGTCATCAAAATTGGTTCACGAGCGAATGCTGTGTGCTCCCAACAAACATTGAAAAAATGATGACACAGTAAACAGTTGTTCGGGAGATCCCGTACCACTTATCCCAATATTGTCCAAAAACTAATCAGTTCCTTGTCATTTAAGTTTCCATCTTTTTCCAAAGTGTCATTAGAATTGCTTAATTAATGAAGTCTGTATGCTCCCAACAAACTTTAAAAACAAAGTGTGAAACGTCAGCAGTTGTATGGTAAACCCCTCGCCACTTTGATCAATGTGTCCCAAAAGATGACAATTACCTTTTTACACTAATTGGAACCCTATTCCATAAGTTTCATCATAATCACTTCATTATTGTAGGCTGTAGTGTGCATAAAGACACTAAAAAAACTTCAAAAAAAGTACAAAAAATTTTTTTTTACCGGAAGTGAAAAACCGGAAGTTGGGATGCAGAACTGTTGTAAACCGTACTACATACTTATGTACCAAGTTTCATCCAATTCGCTTATCAGGTACAGAAGTTATAGAGCTTTCAAAATAACAGGTGCTCCAGGGACCCCCCACCACCTTGTTCCACCACCATACATGTTTGCATCTTTTTCCAAAGTGTCATCAAAATTCGTTCACGAACGAATGCTGTGTGCTCCCAACAAACTTTGAAAAAAGTGTGACACATTAAACAGGTGTTTGGGATGACCCCCACCACTTATTCCAATATTACCCAAAAACTAATCAGTTCTTTGTTATTTAAGTCTCCAACTTTTTCCAAAGTGTCATTAAAATTGATTAATGAATGAAGTCTGTATGCTCCCAACAAACTTAAAAAACAAAGTGTGAAAAGTCAGCATTTGTATGGTAGACCCCCCCACCACTTTGATCAATGTGTCCTAAAACATGATAATTATCTTTTCACACTAATTGGATCCCTATTCCATAAGTTTCATCATAATCACTTCATTATTGTAGGCTGTAGTGTGCATAAAGACACTGAAAAAACTTCAAAAAAGTACAAAAAAAATTTTTACCGGAAGTGAAAAACCGGAAGTTGGGATGCAGAACTGTTGTAAACCGTACTACATACTCATGTACCAAGTTTCATCGAATTCGCTTATCAGGTACAGAAGTTATAGAGCTTTCAAAAAAACAGGTGCTCCAGGGACCCCCACCACTTTGTTCACTATCGCTCAAAAACTAATCAGTTCTTTGTCATACATGTTTGCGTCTTTTTCCAAAGTGTCATCAAAATTCATTCACGAATGAATGTTTTATGCTCCCAACAAACATAAAAACTTTGTGGAAAAAACCACCTGTTGTATGGTGGACCCCCCAACCCTTTATCCAATGTGCTTCAAAAGCTAATAAAATCTTTCACATGTTATTTAAAAGCTTTTCGCAACGTTTCATGAAAATCGATCGGTAATTGTAGGCTACAGTAGGGATAAACACCTGAAAAAAAAACTTTTTAACCGGAAGTGACAAACTGGAAGCTGGTATGCAGAAATGTTGGAAACAGTACTTAAACTTTATATACTAAGTTTCAATAAGATCATAGCTCGGGATCAGAAGTTATTCAAGATTTAAACTTAGAGGTGTTCGGGAGAACCCCCGCCATTTTGTCCAAATTTAAAATGAATCCAGATCTTCTATTTTCAAGTGAACCTGTTTCATTTGCCAAAGTTTTTTAACATGATCCTATGCAGAAAAAAAACAAAAACATGTTTGTAGCCGCCGATCTAAATAAATTAGTAAAATGAAATGCTATTTAATTACACAACTTGTTCGAGGGAGAGTATTTAGATGATACTGCGTTGAGTGGAGGTAGATTTTAATATAGAGGTCGGCTGCTAGTGGCGTTAAATTCTCCAGGAGATGAATATGTCTATACGAGATGTTGTTTTCAATATAATGAGTTACTTTGGATGCGTTGATTAAGCTGAATCTTCATTATGATTTAACAATTATAATGTTCACGTAAAGTAAACACAAAAGACAACAGATAAAATGTTGTTGTAACAACCATATCATGAATTAAATTTATTTCCAAACTTCTTCAGGTACACTAGCTTCCACATTCACTAATGGTCTTGATCCATTATTAAGTGGCACAAATATAAATTAAATTCTCTCAAAACACAATAACATTTTAGAGTTTAATTGTATTTATAAATAGATTTTACAAGTTACATGAAATTTGTCTTATTGTATTAATCAAATTGATGGCGAGGCGATGAAATATAATTTACATAGAAAATTACATTTTTAATTTAACACGAAAATTAAGAACTCGAAACTATTTGGAAAAAACAAAATCTGAATAATAAAAAAATATTTTTTGTTTTTTTAAATAAATGTTAACGAAATCATCGGCTACTAAACTTTAAATTCTTTTTAGAAATGATTTTAGTTTTAATGTTCGCCACAAGTAGATTAAAGTGAAACAAGTTTAATCTTCAATGGTAAGCGTCTTTAGTTAAAAGTAATAGAAAAATATGCAAAAAATATATTTTTCTACAATAGCAAATGAATTCTATTTCCATGCAGATTTTATCCCCTTTGAAAATCGTTGTTTCCTCTAGTGTATAAAATCATATTCGCTAGATAACAAATTGTAGTTGCTATGGTATCTTCATCAAATAGTTTTTAAGACAAAGTAACCATGAAAAATAGAATATGAATTGACATACCGTCGATTTCCAATTAAATAATTTATAATAAATATCATTCACGAAAAAGCAGCGTTTCCATATCTTGTAGCAAAATGTACTATGTTTCTTCAAATAGGCTATTTTTGAGTTTTAATAGTAGTTATTGTGGAATATTATTTAGAACGCAGCATCCCATTCTTAAAAACTCGCGCTTCGCCTATGGTAGGTTGTGCAGATGGACATTTTTGGTTTTGCTTTTGTAGAATCGTTATGCCCTAAAACGTCGAGAAATACGCAAAAAAGTGCGAGTAAGATTTTCATTTTTGGCTTGAGATTGTAATACTTAGGGCTTTCAGACCGAAGTAATTTAAACATTAATTACTTCAAATTTTAGATTACCTCTTATTGTTTTCCTTTTGCTAGTGTTTTCCTAATTTGAATATTGGAACATGAAACATATGAGACAGATGATGTTTTGGTTTAGGAAATGTTCATAAGGAATTATTAAACATCGACTGGGAAACGTAAAATTTACTCTATTGCATCTGATCTGTTTCAAGTATAAGAGGGAAACTAAAGGAAAAATTGTAAAGCATTATGAACCTTTTAATTTGGATTGTTAGAATGATAAGAAAAAATTTAATTAAGTTAAAAAGTTTTAATGTGGTTTTTCATTTTTGTAAATATTTATTATTTTAAAATGTATTTTTTAGTCATGTGTTTTGAAAAACGTAATTAATTTTAACGTTAAACGTTAAACGTAACGTTAACCGAATTATGTTATGTTTATCAAAAAATTTCAATTAGTTTTCGCAAAAATTAGTTTTTTATAAAAAACTTAATGTAAAATCATATAGGTATGTCTGGTACATTTTTTTCTGGTAAGTTTAATGTGGAACTTCTAACGTCCAAAATGAAAATATCCACAAACCTCATTTAGCATGATAACTACGGTTATGGAGGGGCGCCAATAATTAATTTAATTAACACTAGACAAATTTTTAAAAAGAAAAGAATAAGTCAATATTGTTTGAATGGCATTTAATCGTTGTTCATAGGTACAATTACCATCACAACAGATACCTAATACTTTTAATAACTATAAAAAAGCTTAATAACATTTTAAAACTTCTTCACATTTTCATTTCAAATCTCATTAAAATACAGAAAAAAATCATAAAATCTCAGAATATCAATTTCCTTTTATTACATAAATCCCGTTAAATTTTCTTAATCGAAATAAAATTTCTGGTTTATCTTACTTTCCCAAGAAAAAGAAATATAATTTTATTTTTGATCACGTATCAATGCACATATAACAGTTTTTTTCATATCTAAATCACTCAATAAACATAATAGAAAAAACCTTTTCTTTAATTTTCTTTTCAAAATAGTTTTCTTTTTATTTCTTATGAATAGAAATAAAATGCATTTTTCACTTTAACGGTTAGTTTTTTTTATGTTGAATTCGGTATGTAATTGACGTATTTTTGTTGTTATGTTTATAGTTTATAGAGTTCTCGAGATAAATAGTTGAAGTGCTAAGATTAACTTAATTGATTAACAGTAATAAACACTCAAAAACCATTCGATAGAAATAAAGACTTCTTCTTAATTTTTATGTCACTTTAATCCCCTACATCTCGTTATAATTTTATCAAAACAATAAAAACGAAAACTTTTCTTATAATTTATTTTGTCTACAACTCTCAATTATGTTATATTTATTTTTTTTTATTTTACGTAAGATAAATTTCAATAAGCTAAGATAATGATTATTATGGTTTACAATACAATGATACAAAAAAAACTGGAATATCCCTCCTCCTTAAAAAAAATTATCACCCAAACTTCTAGAAACTTAAAATTTGAACAAGTTGATTTTTTTTCAAAAAAAATTTATTTTTTAATGAAAACGAAATGGAAAAGATTTTTAATATGAACGTTTTTTATTTATTTTCATTTTTCGTGTAATTCAATTTTCAAAAAAAAATTTGATTTCATTTTTTTTTTTCATAATAGAATTTTTATTATTTTGGATTGTAAAAAATATGAAGGGTAAATGATGAATAAACCTACCATCCTCACCTTCATTTTATTTTACATTACAATAATAACAAAACCTACAATATGAAGAGATTGATGGAAGGATAGATGGTAAATTTATTTATTCAAAAAAAAAGAAGCAAAGAAGATTTACCAGGGACCAAAGAAAAAATACTTAAAATAAGAAATAAAACTTTTTAAATTTTTTAGATAAAGAAAAGAAAAAATTTGAATACAATTGGCTCTGATGACATAAATTTCCTTATTTTCTTTTGTTGCGATATTATAAGTAAGAATAAAATTTGAAATACAAAGAAAAATTAAATGAAAATTGGGTGATTGGGTTGATTTAAGAATAAAGAAGAAAAAGGAATAATATGAACGACAAAATTAATTCTAAGTTTTTCTAAGGATTTATATCTAATTTTATTCTGGTGGTTTGAGTGATGTAGAAAGGTTTATTATTGTTTCATAATAATTCTTTCGCTAAGAAAAAAGTAAAACATTTTTGTTAACGAATCTGATTCTAAATTTAACTTGATAGGATTTAACTGGAGCAGAAACAAAATGTTCGAATGTTAACAGTTTTAACTTTAAAATAACTAGAAATGCAATTAAATTCTACATAGCAATAATCATCCGCAATAATTTTGTGAGGTTAAACAATAAATTCAAATTAAAACACCCAATATTGTATTCTTTGTATTCTTTGTATTCTTCTAAGCAGGAGAAGATCAAGATCTTTATTAAGTTTATAGACAAAACTGAAAAAGAAGACCGGTAAATTTGTAATCTCTAAGCAGACAAATATATCATATTTCTATATTTAATTTTTTTACCTAAATCGGCTTAAAACATTTTATTTTTTTTTCGTCTGAATTTTTAATCACATAACTCTAGTTTCCATACAAACTGCATAATGGAAAAAAATACAAAAAAACGGTTAAGGAATACCTATTTTGCCAGCAAAGACAAAAAAATTAAACTTTTAATTAGTTTTTACTTTTTATAGTAATTCAGAATATACAAAAAAAAATGGTTATATATTTTACTTTTATTTATTTATTTCCTGATTAAGAAAATTAAAATAATGAAAAAAATAATCATAAAGTTTTGTCTGATTTTCTGTGTTTTTTGTTTTCTCGTTTTTTCTTTTAAGAACAAGAAAGAAAAAATGATTTAACGTGAAAAGCCAACACAACACAGCAAACAAACAAAAAACAAATGTAAGAAAGTTATGATGAAAAACAGTTAAAAGTGTCCTTTGAATTAATTGAGATTGTTTTTTTTTTTAATTTAAATTATATTTTATTTTTTTAGATAAATAAAAGTTTTAAGATTTATTTTAGGTGATATGGTTGTTCGGTGTGACGTTTTGTATAAATTATTTTTAATTTTTATTTGAACTTTAAACTTTAAACTTTTCGTTACCTCTATCTCCGTAAAAGTAGATAAACGTGGATGCGATTTTTAACCACTTGGTGGATATAAAAAAAGACATTGTTTCGATGGATATATAGCCAAACCATTTATTTATATAATTTTTGTCATGCAGCTAGGAATGCTTGTTTTAATTAACGAGATTTACAAGAGATATATTTTAAATAAAGTTTTATTTATTATAAAAATATATAAAAGAAATTTTATTTTGGCCTCCAAGTTGTTCTTCTTCTTCCTTGCTTTATTTTTTTATAATGACTAATATTACAAAAAAAATTCTTGGTCTTTTTGGCTTATAAACCTCCAGGGTTAGCAAAAACATACATAAAACATTACAATTTATTTTATATACTATACTAGGAGGTATCCCGCGGGCTGCGCCCCCCCCCCTCTCTCCTTCCCCCGCACGCATACAATTACTAAGTACTATCCATCATAATCCAACCTCTGTTAATCTATTCTGTGTGCCCCTGCTGCTTAACTATAATTCTACAAAAAAACCATCGTGAATTGTACATACTATAAATTTTTATACGATCAGTCACAAATGGCTGGAAATAATAATATGTATTAAGAAAATAATGAAATAGCAGCTTTTGTTTTTCTTTAGTTTATTTACAGAAAATGAAACGATGCAAAAAATTTGATGGAAAACAAACTATCTGTCATATAAATAATTAATTTCCTTATTAATATCGAAATGATATAAATAATAAATTTGAACGAAATGGCTGAAAGACTACATTATCGAAAAATTTAAATGCCGTAAATGGAATTTTTATGAATAAAAAGGAATAATTTTTATTTGGAAGGGTTTTTTGTGAACAATTAAGCTTAAGTACATATTGGAAATCACTTGAATTTTGCAATTCGAAATAACTTTTCATTTTCTCTAAAATTCCTTTAGAAAAATTGTTTGTGTTTCGTGCCAGGATTCGAACTCACATTCATCAAAAACGTATGATCAAATCCCGTGTGTCTTACACAACTTAGTCACAGCGGCGATGACGTACCATATTTTAATTTTCATGTTCAGATAATTTCTAAATTGAAACTTCATCATTTTTCATATATACTTAAGTTGAATCTTTCATCTATGATATTAGAAATTGGATTTCTTTGGGATTTTTTGTATTAAATTTCTAAATATTACTGAATTTGTATTCATAGGATGAGAGAATATTTAGTCAACACTTAAGTCAATATTCTAATCAACATCCTAAGTCACGAGTGTAAAGTCATTATGGCACGAAACACAAAACATTTTTCAAAAGGAATTTTAGAGAAAATGAAAAGCTATGGTGAATTGCAAAATTCAAGTGATTTCCAATATGTACTTAAGCTTAATTGTTCACAAAAAAACCCTTCCAAATTAAAAATTCCCCTGAAGTTGTCTATATTTCCTAACCAAAAATATAGCAATGAATTGACCATGCGTCAGATATTAAGTTTCGCATTGATTGGCAACAATCAATAATGACTTTACACTCGTGACTTAGGATGTTGATTAGAATGTTGACTTAAGTGTTGACGAAATATTATCTCATCCTATGAATACATACATCGTAATATCTAGAAATTTAATACAAAAAACCGCTAAGAAATAATTTTTATGTTCTATAAAAAAATAAACAAAAACAATAAAAAATAAATATATAGTCCGCGTTGAACCCCGAACCTTTTTCACAACCCTCTACATCGACAGTGACAACCAAATTTTGTACTGAGTTTTTTAAACATCATTTTATTAAATTGGTTTAAATTATTAAATGTTTAAAAATGTATATTATAAGACAAACTATTTTTTGTCCCAAAAATATCAAATGTTTGCAACATACAACGTTTTTAAAAATTGTTAAAAATCTGTATTTTTCTATGCTGTTATGTTCGCTGTTCTATAGAACAAATTTCTGGGTCTGACTCCTGCTATAATATTGGTACAAAGGGGAGTTAAGAAAAGCATTTGCTTACATACAAAAGCACAAGCTTACATACAAAACACAACTATAATCATTTAAAAATTATCAGTTGTAATTTCCCAACGGCGGTGATAATTCGAAATAAGTTTTTGCCAAAAATTTCGAAAGCAAGTATATGCAAGCACGAGGCTGTAGGCCGAGGGCTTTTATCAATACCACTTGCTTGAGGAATTTTTCAAAAAATTATGAGAATTTATCAACGAACGAGGGGAATTCGTTTAGAAAATTTTTTGCCCTTTTTTCATTTATTTATATATTTTTTATGAATTATACGTTGGCCTACTTTGATAACAGTGAACTATTTCAACATTAGAATGATAATTTTTAATATCCCAGTAGGCCAGACGTATAAATATTTTTATTAGTATAATTCAAATTTTATTGGTGAAATTGAATGATGTCATTATATTTTAGAGAATTTCATTGGTTTAAATTAAAATAAAACTAAGACAAAAAATTTTCTCTGAAATTTCTCATGTTTTTGCTTTAAACGATTTAAGTTTGTTTGTGAAGTATATTAATTACTATAAATCATATATAATATATAGCATGTTTTACATATATTGTGACTAATTGAATTGAAAAAAAAAACGGATTTAATTAAAACAACAACAAAAACTATAAATAACTTTTAAAAAAATCCCCCTCTAAATTTTATTAAAACAATAACAAAAAAACAATAATTTTAATGTTATTTTAAAAAAAAAAAGTCGGACAAGTGCGAATAAAATTCGCTCGCCAAGGGTTCCGTGAATGTAAAAGAACACAATATCAAAAATAAATGACATAAAGTTATGTTGTAAAGTCTTTATATCGCCAGACTATGGACGCATAACAGAATAAATGTTTAATCGTAAACGTCTATAGTAAATGTCAATCACATCTACATTGATCAAAAATGTTACTTGAGGTTAAATCTTATCCATAGCTGTTTATGTTAGCTAAAGAAAGATTTAACCAGTATTTTAACGGTCTAAATTGGGAATATTTGTTCTATAAATCAGCGTCGAAATATAGGGTGGTATACATACACTTAAAATAACTTTTTTTTCATCAATAACTAAAAAACTGTGCATCGCAGAATTCTAAAAAATGTTGCAATGTTTCTTAAATTAAGTGTTCTTTCAAATGACACCCCATTCGTTTGGTTCCAAAAAAAGTTTTTTTGCACTCCCCACACCCATCCCCTAAACACACAGAAATATAATTATTTGAGAGTTCGCTATAATTTTCGTTCAAAATATAGCAAACTTCCTGTCTCCATGAATTTTTTTCAATTTTTTCTGTCAATCAGTGTCGAAACGTAGGGGAGGGAACGGTCAGGAACTTGCACATTTTTTAGAATAACTCAAAAACTGTGTACCGGAAAATTCTAAAAAAAATTGCAATATTTTGGAAATTTGGTGCTCTTTCAAATGATGCCCCACTCGTTTGGGTCAAAAAAAGTTTTTTTTACCCCCCTTACACCCGTCCCCTAAACACACAGAAATATAATTATTTGAGAGTTCGCTATAATTTTCGTTCAAAATATAGCAAATTTCCTGTCTCCATGAATTTTTTCAATTTTTTCTGTCAATCAGTGTCGAAACGTGGGGGGGGGGGGAACGGTCAGGAACTTGCACATTTTTTAGAATAACTCAAAAACGGTGTACCGCAAAATTCTAAAAAAAATTGCAATGTTTTGGAAACTTTGTGTTCTTTCAAATGACATCCCACTCGCTTGGGTCAAAAAAAGTTTTTTTTTACCCTCTTTACACCCGTCCCCTAAACACACAGAAATATAATTATTTGAGAGTTCGCTATAATTTTCGTTCAAAATATAGCAAATTTCCTGTCTCTATGAATTTTTTCAATTTTTTCTGTCAATCGGTGTCGAAACGTAGGGGGGGGGAACGGTCTGGAATGTGCACGTTTTTTAGAATAACTCAAAAACTGTGTACCAGAAAATTCTAAAAAAAAAATGCAGCGTGTTGGAAATTTGCTGCTCTTTCAAATGATACCCCACTCGCTTGGGTCAAAAAAAGTTTTTTTTTACCCCCTTTACACCCATCCCCTAAACACACAGAAATATAATTATTTGAGAGTTCGCTATAATTTTCGTTCAAAATATAGCAAATTTCCTGTCTCCATGAATTTTTTCAATTTTTTCTGTCAATCAGTGTCGAAACGTAGGGGGGGGGAACGGTCTGGAATGTGCACATTTTTTAGAATAACTCAAAAACGGTGTACCGCAAAATTCTAAAAAAAATTGCAACCTGTTGGAAATTTGGTGTTCTTTCAAATGACACCCCACTCGCTTGGTCCAAAAAATGTTTTTTTTTACCCCCTTTACACCCATCCCCTAAATACACAGAAATATAATTATTTGAGAGTTCGCTATAATTTTCGTTCAAAATATAGCAAATTTCCTGTCTCCATGAATTTTTTCAATTTTTTCTGTCAATCAGTGTCGAAACGTAGGGGGGGGGAACGGTCTGGAATGTGCACATTTTTTAGAATAACTCAAAAACTGTGTACCACAAAATTCTAAAAAAAATTGCAAAGTGTCTGAAATTCGGTCCTCTTTCAAATGACGCCCCACTCGCTTGGGTCAAAAAAGTTTTTTTTCACCCTTCCCCACCCCAATCCCTTAAAAACACAAAAACATATTTATTTGAGGGTTCGCTATATTTTTCGTTCAGAGTTTATCAAACTTCCTGTCTCTGTGAATTTTTTCAAATTTTTCTGTTAATTAGGCTCGAAATGCAAGGGGCAATTATTATCAATAAAGTGACACCAACTTTTTGTGTCACTTTATTGATAATAATTCAAAAACCATGCATTGCAAAATTCTAAAAAAAATGACAATATTTCTAAAATCAAGTGCTCTTTCAAATGACACCCCACATGACCTGGTTTTAAATGATGTTTTTACACCTTAACATTCCCACCCCTTTAATAAATATAGTTATGAGTGTCTGCCACTTTTCTATATTTTTCATTAAAAACCTCCTCAATTTTCTATCATTCCAAATATATTTCAAGATTTTCGATGAAGTAGGGTCGGAGTTAATCGGGGCAATAAAACATCCCTAAAACGTCATTTTTCAAAATTATACAAAAAATGGTGAGATGTAAAATTCCAAAATATATTTTTAAAAAATGCTGAAATGAAGCCCTTTCATATGATACCCTACTCGTCTCGCTAAAAAAATGTATGTTTTCAAAGGCTTTACATCGTACCTCCTTAAAACAAACGAACACAACTTTATTTATTTTTTAACCCGCCATCTTGTGTGGATAGGTTAATTTTATAAGCACCTCAAATTTTAAGTTCATCGGATTAATGGTTCACGAGATAATCGAAATAATGTGAAAAACACGTTGTACTCTCACCAATAGTGTTCCGTATAAAAAACGGAACCCTAAAAACAATAAAAAATGTACTACGTCATCAGCGTTACGACCGTATAAAGGGATAGACTCACGGCTATTATATTAAGGATTTAAAATATTATATTAATTTTTTCTCATGAATCACAGTGCCATCCTCGAATTTTATCGTTCTTCACGTTCAATTTGAGTTAATCCATACTTTCTTTGTTGCTCATTCATTTGTCCTAACCAATCACGTTTTGGTCTACCTCGTTTTCTAATATGCGGAATATTGATGCTCATTACTTTCTTGATAACATGTTGCTCATTTTGATTGTAGAATTTTTCAAACCATTTAGTTCTTCCAAGTTTTACTTTTTCAGCAATTGATTCTTTTATCTGCAGAGATCCTCTTATCTTTGCATTTTCAATATTGTCCAACTTTGTTACACCTAGAGACATTCTACACATTTTCATTTCAGCAGTTGTAAGATCTTGTATGAACTTGTCGTACAAAGTCCAACATTTTGCACCATATGTAAGTGCAGGTCTAACAACGGTAGTGTGTATTTTTCCTTTTAGTTTAGGTGGCATTCTTTTATCGCAAAGCACTGAAGAGTTTTGCTGCCACTTCAACCAACCCACACTTAATGTATGATTCACAAATCACATCCTCATTGCAACTACCATTCTTTAAAAGTATAGAATTTAGGCATAACAGAAGAACCATCAAACATTATGTCTGGACAAGGTGTGTCAAAATCATTAAAAGACAGGAACAGGGAAGAACGCTTCCCTGATGCACTCCTATTTTGACCAAAAACGATTCTGATGTGCCAGCTGTATGTCGAATTTTTGTTGTAATTTGATAGAACATTTCCTTTATGATTTTAACGTATTTCTCTGAAACTTGGTTACTTCTTAGAGCGGACCAGATCAAATATCGAGGCACTTGGTCAAATACTTTTTCTAAATCCATGAAAATCATATGTAAGTCTTTGGCTGCATTTCTACATTTTTTTATCAAAATACACATAGCTTGGATAGAGTCTGCTGTTGACTTTCCCGGCATAAATCCACATTGATTTTCATGAATTTTAGTTGATACAATTTTTAATAATCTGTTGTTTATTATTCGCTCTCATTTTTTCATTGTATGTGACAACAATTTGATACCTCTATAGTTGTTACATTTAGGTGAATCACCCTTGTTTTTAAAGAACTGTAATAGAAAACTTTCACGAAAATTCAATGGCATTTTATCTCCATTTTGAATTTTATTGAACAAAATACATAAAAAAGGATTCCCATCATTCCCACTGTTTCCAAAATTCGGAGAGAATTCCATCTGGACCCACGGCCCTACCTCGTTTTATTTGCTTATCTGTTTCTATTACTTCTTCTTCAGTAATGTCACAAATGCCTTCATCATTCGTTATAATGTTAATAGGAGTCACTGTTCTTGGATTTTATTCGTTCAACAAATTTTCAAAGTACTTCTTGCATCTTTTAGTTATATCTTCTTCCTCAGTTAACAGGATTCCATCCTTGCTCTTTATAAATTTGGGCAGTGAAATGGGTTTGTTATTATTTCTTCGCTGTGCTGCTATTTTAAATATCATACCCGTCCTATCGGGAGAATCCAAATCATACCCACACAATTTCTATTGTTATTAATTCCATGGCAGTGAATTTTAAAATCTTTTGTACGAGTGTCGAGAAATTTTGTCTTATTACCTTGATTCCTCCGTTTAGTTTTCTGCAAGCATAAATTATCTATTTTTCTTCTAATCATGACATCATCAAGTTGATAAGCTTTGTGATTCATACTACCCACGTTCCATGATCCAATTCTCAATTTTTTAGGTTCTAATGGTTGCTTTATTTTGCTTGCCCCCGGAATTAGCCAAGCTCTGACCCGCTTAGTCTTTTGACTTCGCATTTCGAGATTACTCACAAAATGCATTGTGCCCGGCGGGGTTATGTTTCTCTTAATAATCATAATTTCCATAAAGCGGTATCCATTGTTTGGACCTGTCTAGATAAAAAGGTTTTGTTTATTTTTTTTATGACACTATCAAACAAGCTACGTCAATTTTTGAAGAGACTTTTCTTTTATAACCACCGGTGGTCTCCAGAAGTGGTAATTCCATGACTTCATGTTTACTGTAGGGACACTCCTATTTGGTATTACTTTGTGTCTCACGATCATCTTAAGCTGTTTTTTTATGTTGTCTATTCCTGAATTTGATTTTTCAACCATTAACACGACTTTTTCATCAAGCAGAGAATTACTGCGGTCTTATTCTTTCCCCATACACGCACAGCGACTGTTATAGTAAAACATTAAATTACATTAACTAGTAAAAACTTTAAATTTCATATTTTTTTCTATTTATTTATTTTTATTTTTATTTGAAATTTTGAAAATTTTTAACAGAAAAAAATCAAAAATGCGTCCGCTCGCTACGATTAATTTTTTAAAGAAAAAAAAATATTAAAAAAATTATTAAATCAAAAATTAAATGACAACTTGCTATTTATTATTGTTTTATTATTATTTTAAAATAATTCCATAAAAACAATCTTTAATAAGTATATATAGTATTTTTTATTCGCCTAAATATTAAAGTGTTACTTTATTACTGTGATTTGCGGCCTTAAAGTGTCACTTTTTAACTATTTATTTTGTTGTCATAGTTACGTCCAAAAAAGTAAAAAGCATTTTTATTTGTTTAAATTCTATGAAAAATAGAATATTTTATCAAAGCAACCATTAAATTCAATATTTCATTATCCAATTAAAACTGTTGTTATCATTTGTTGTCATGGATTTATAATAATTTGAAAAAAAATAAAAAATATTTTGTTAAAGGTTACTTGTTCCACATATTTTTATTTTAAAATTTATGCAAATTTATAATTTTAAATTAGAATAAACAAATTTTTTTAAAATAATTTGCTTGCGGCGAATAAAAAATAGTATATGATGCACGGACGTAAGCTATTTTGGCTAAGCTCGGCTAGCGCCTCGATTTGCAAACTCCACATTCGTCCAAAATCTTTAGCTTTACGTCCTAGCATCATAATGTACTATATTCGGCGCGTTTCGAATGATATACATTCATCTACGGGTACAAAAAATATATCAAAATTTACAACTCCATCTTTTGTTAAGCAGGTGAAAAACTGATTGATGGCATAATGAATTGATTTAAAAACAGTGTAAAATTTGCACTTTTTTAACCATGATACGCTAATAAATTTTTTTACAATACGTTGTAAAGGCTATCGTCAGTTTCCAAAAATTAAAGTAATAAATAATGATGGCTGCTACAATTATTAATTTATCGTTTTAATAAAATCAAGCTGACTAATCCTTCTAATAATGCTAGTAGAATCTATGCGTTCTACTTTTCCTATATACTTCTAATCAAAGATATTCGTCAACGGTTAAAGTATACTCGATTGAAGGTTATGATCAAATTTTGCACCTATTGAATATAATTTTTCAGCGTCATAAGAGATATGTTATGTATGCTCCTCTCAATTATTAATTCATTTGATATTATTTTGTTTTGTTTTAAAAATGCATTAAGGCAAAAAACCTACATCCTTTAAATAAATTTAAAGAGAATAAATATTAAAACCCTTAAAATTACAAGTTGTCCTGTGAGTTTTGCAATGATTTGTTTACTGGACAAACTAGTCGTAATTTTTTTATCCGTTCAATAGAACATGTTAAGGTGTTGATGCTTGGATATTATTCTTTAATATCTAATAATTTGTATAGATTACAACAGTAAAGATTTGTTTAAGAAACCACAGAGCTAGGTACCCTTATGTATAAAAGATAATTCATTTTTAAATCAAGAAGAGCAGTTCGATTCATCCCTCTTGATAACACTGTTATATACAAAACAAGTTTACTCATTTTTTTAAGTAATATAATTTTCATTTAATTTAAAATTATTCAAGTTGATTAAACCATTAAACGTCGCTTCTGTTGTTGATAGATGTGATAAATTCTTAGGAGTGATAGCGTGTTCAATATACAAATTTCAGTTTAACGAAAACTAGTGGAACCAGTTGCTTTTTATCTGATTGCAACCTAAAATGGTAAGACACAAAGATGACTCATATACCTTATAGACTCATAGTTGTAGGTAAAGATTTTTAGCCTCGGAAAACCATCTTGTTAATAAAGAAATTATAACGCAACATTTTTAAAATGTAAAACTGTGGAAATATTTATGCAGCACCTAATGATGGTTATGAATTCACACCAGCGCACGACTTCAAAAAAGACAAAGAGGTACAGAATGAATGTACTAGGTTCAAAAATTTGCATGGAAAACTAATTGAAAATGGAATGTGAATAAGAGTTTGCATTTTTTAAAAACATTAAGACTGCCAGTATGTTTTCCCCATACCAATCATATCATATTCATATTCGGCACTTGAAATAAAATTGATAACGTGTTAGACAACAATTTGGAGAATATAAGTGTGGTGCTCAGCAAGGCCAAGAAACTAATAATTCACATTTGCATTAGAAAAATTTGAGCAAAATCAAAGAAAATAAAATAATCCTAATAGTCCCTGGGCCTTCACCTACATAATTTTGTGATTACCACATATTTTATACTTCGTGATGCGCCTGTCCTTGACGAGCCCGAAAACATTTGTTCTGCGATTTTTTTCAAATCGGCCGCTTTTGCTTTCGGCAAGCTCCGAAAAATGCCGATTGTCCAGGATCTTGTAAATTTTTGTTTTTTTAACTATGGGGGTTAGAAATTTGATTTAGAACACAAGGGTAACCTTGTCCGACAAAAATTTGTCTGCTATTGTCTAGTCCGACAACCCAAACATCCAAAATGTCAGTTGTCGGACTTAAAAATAGCAAACACATTTTGGTCGGACAAGCTTACTTTCGTATTCTAAAACAAATTTCCAACCTCCACAGTCAAAAAAAATAAATGTGGTAGCAAATTTACAAGATCGCGGGCAATCGGCATTTTTCGGAGCTTGCCGAACGCAAAAGCGGCCGATTTGAGAAAAATCATAGAACAAATGTTTTCAGGCTCGTCAAGGACAGGCGCATCACGAAGTATAAAATACGTGGTAATCACAAAATTATGTAGGTGAAGGCCCAGGGACTATAAGACGCTCAGCTGAAATCTATAAAATTTCAAGCAGTTCTAGGACTGCCTTCAACGAGCTACTTTATCAACTGCAGACCAATAATGATAACATGAAAATTTCAAAAATATGTATGAAGAAAAAAATTTTATTATTTTTATGATTGATTGTGATTATTACCACAAATGTCAACTTACAAAACCTTAAGTTAAACAAGATATTGAATAATCCGAGAAAAACATTTTTGAGTTTAATTTTTCAATTGGATTTAAATTCATTGTGCTCAATTATGATTTGAACTATTTCTTGGTTTTAAAGAAACGAAGCTGTACTCTTTAGTCGTTAAACATTTGTTTTTCATATCTATTGCTTAGTTGGGATTAATTTATTTCCAGCCTAGTAGCATCAAAATAACAATAATAAGAAAAGATATCGATTGGAATTTTTTACGATTCAAAACATGTTAATCCACCCATCAACATAAATCGAAATCAATTTCATCACCTTAACATAGCCAAACAACAAAAAATAACAACATTGACATCATAAATAATCTCCCAAAACGCGTATAACATCACTTTTGAACCGCTTAAAGGGATTTCAATTCCCATTCCAATCATTTATCCATCATCAAAATAAAAAAAATATATATTCAAACCTTAAACTGAAAACATTAAAGTAATAATGACATCAAGAACATCCCCTAAAAATATAAATTTATCCAATACAAAACCTTTTTTGTTTTGTGTTGTTTTTCTCTTCGTTCTTGCTATAAACCAATGTACATTTAATTTTTATTTTTTTTCATCGTTTTTTGTTGGTTTTTGTCTTAAGATGATGATGGGATCCTAATATTTTTTGACAATTTTCTGTTAACCTTTCGATCCACATTAATGAAAAGTTTTTTGGTTGGGTTTCTATTTATCCGAGATAATTTTTATTTGTTTTAAGGAAAGCTGGAAATAGATTTGTAAAGTTGAATTGTAAAATATCAATATGAATGTAATTTTTATTATATTTATTACTCGTGAAAGTTTTCTTTCAGACATCGCTCTTACTTTTTTATTTACGGGGAAGAATTATTTAGTCAAACAATGTTATGTTTTAAGTTTGCTTTGATCCTTTGAACAGTTAGGTCGTGGTGATGTATTTACTTACTCTCCAACAGGGAACCTGCTATTATTCCAATTAAGAACTTATAAAACTTACTAAATTCTAGGTTTAAAAATATTATAATTCAAACCGTTTCATTTAGTTTTGTTTCATTTTAAAAAGTTAGATCTTTACTTCATTACAAATAATCTAGCATACCCCAAAAGTAATCACAGCTTTGCAAAAAATTATCATAAGAAAACAAAAAAAATATCCAAACCACTTTATCACTTATCTTAAAAATGACTCAATCATGTTATGTTTGTCAAAACAAACACACCCACAAATTTTTTTTTCCGTTTTATTTATATTTAAATAAAAAGAAAATCCATTTCCGTTTCTTATTTAATGTTTATTTTTATTTTTATTTACAGACAATTTCCTACATCATTCTCATCTATTCGTTCACGATCCGATGGAAATGTGAAGAAAATTTATTTTGGGGTTTTTTCTCTATGTGCTCAGGTAAATATGGGTTAAAGATAAAAGAAAACTCATTTTATTCGGCTCATTGGGTAAATATAAAAGTTAAAATCAAATAAGAACTATATTGGTGTGTATGAGAACATGTTTAGGCGACATGAATATAAGATACATTATTCATGTTTATTTGATTTGAGTTTTTATTTATCTACCGTAGAGTGGAGGTGATAGATGAGATGACGAGATACAAAAAGTTATCTTAAGAACGTCGACATGTTCCTAAATTCTGGTTTGCACTGATTTAATTCAGACTTTAACTTTATAGGTACAAGAAATGAAAAATATTGATAAATCTGATAAGTTCGAGCTAGAGAACAAAATTGAACTGCACCGCCACAATCAACTCCTGAATATAACATCGCTGGTTTTTGTCTATCATCCATCCTTCGATTGCACTGTACATTTTTTTAAATACCAGCAACAAATGTAACAAAATCATATTTGTATTTGGTTAGGCCTAAAGTCTTTTATTGATCTTTAACCCAAAATAAATTTTACATTTTTTTGCTTGGCTACAAATTTTATGTTTATGTTGAGTTTTAGGTCAAACAACACAAACAATATGTGTTTCGTCCAAGAAAACAATCTAAGAAAATATTCTAAATAAATAGATTTTAATTGATTTGTTTGGAAATCGTTAAAATAATTTGAATTTATGTCTAGAAGTAATTTTTAATTGGTAAAATAAATTAATAACAGAAAATGATTACATTAAATTATTATATGAAGTGTGGTGATTATTTTGACCGTATCATATTCTCACTAAAATTATTGTTAATTAATAGCTTGCATCAACATTTTTCACTAAACCACAACCACAAAGAACATATAATAATATAATTAAAATTAAGATAGATGTACCAAACTTCAGCAAATATTACAAAACAAAATTAAAATTTCTAATTCAACTTCTAATTAATTTAGATTAATTTCATTTAAATAAAATTATCTCCTTAAATCTAATCTCAATTAAAAGCGATTAACCAAAATAGGATAAAAATATTATTTTTTTATATTTAGATTTTATTTACTTTATTGTTATTCTCAGAATGAAAGGAAAATTGCCTCTTTTTTGTGTTCTCGTTTTGCTTTTGTAATTTTTTTCCTCTTTAAGAAAATTCCCAAGATAATAATATCAACAACAACAAATAAAAGTAGTCTATAAAAGAATATTTATTTCCTTAATAATTTATTGTGCTTGTTATGAGATATATATTTCAAGTGTTTGAGGGTGTTGGGTTTTATCTGTTTAATATAATGTGTCGGAATCAAAGAAATCTTTAATCAGGGTCGTAACATAAAACAAAACACTACAGCCTACAAATATTTAGTGATTTTCAATTCGTATGAAAGAAACTGATTAGCTTTCGATATATTAAAGTGGCAGAAGTCTACAATACAACTACTGCTTTATTTTTATATCTGTTTCGACACTTCAGCCTTCATTCATAAGTCAATGTTGATGAAACTTTGATTTGTAAGAAAAAAAGTGTTGATTTTGGTGGCAAAAAACTGTTTAGGTTTTGGGTGATATTGGACATATGGTCTGAATGGTGGGTGATATTTGTTATGTAGACTGGAGTATGATACCGTAGAGCAGTAAAGTTCCCGATTTTTATAATGTCTGTTTTCTCATGAATCACAATTTTGCTTACCACGCGTAGTTCATAATAGTTTTTCGTTCGTCCACAATCTATAGTCCTATTTTCATATAGTTTCCGTTACTCAAATTTGTTCTTAGCATAAAACAATTAACAATAATATTTCCTTTGCAATATCCTATTATTGGTTCACACTACGTTTTCACCCGCATTACTTCACCATACTACATAAATTTGAATTCTCCGGACACTAACCGTATTTGCTCTAAATGTTTTCAAACCTCAAACGGCTGTGCATATTTGTCCAATCGACTCAATAGCTAAAAATTATTATCCTACAGTCGGTTTTGTACTTGTCTTCGAAACGTATTGTATTTCTTATATGGGTGTTTTTATCAATTTCTCTTTCCGTTATGGATCTGAATTTGACTGTAATACTGTCGTAAGCTGTTATTTCGTAAAACATAAACATCATAAAATCGGTTAAACTTACGTTTAATCCATTCTAATACATTGATATTTCTTCCCAATGCGTTGGAAATAACTTATTTCGTGAAATAATCTTACTATTTTATGTATTACAAAATAACAATCAGTGTTCTTTTTTTCTTACGGAAAATGTGCTAACATTATTTCCCCTACTACGAAATTGGTAGCGATATTTTCGATATTAAATTACTATATAAGAGATGACTATACGATCTTTTGTCTCTAAGTCTATTCTTTTCCTATTGGATTTTATTTTGCGTGTTTGACGTCTCTGAATAACTTGACTAGCAGTTCAGTGTTTATGTTCTAAGGAACAAATTTATTATTTTATACATTAATTGTTATTTATCTAAATTTTTGAATATTTGTGGGATCATCCGAAATGTTTTGTTTGTTTGTGAGTAATTCCTTTTTGTTTTAACTAGTAAAATTCTAGCACAATTTGCAATGTAGTTTTGAGTGCAGTTGAAAACTGAAAAAAAAACTGTTATGGATTAGTAGCTAGTAGGTCCAATTATAATTGCTTAGATAAATTGTATAGCTTAATTCTGTAGTAAAATTATTTATGTGGAAAAGAAATCAAAATATTTAAATGTGGAATTCACTTGATTCATGTAATTAACTCTGTAGTGCTAAGATAATTTAATGGTACAAACAAAAAATTATTATTTGTTGAGTTGTGTTTTTGTAAATGGCGATGTACTAAAGTTAACATTGTTTATATATTTGCGCGGTCATATTATAAGTACCAACGATAAATCGTGGAATGTTCAAGATAATATTAAAATAAATTAGTAAATTATACAAATTTATGAAGGAGATTAGAAAGACTGTGGTTTTTTATTAGTGCAAATAACCACGAAAGAAACGATCACGACAAGGTCACGTAGATTTAAACTGGTTTCTGGTAAACTATTATTCGTGGCATTCCTTTCTTTTGCGCGTACTCTATTTTGTTGCATCATGTACTGGCGGTCGATAAATTATTAGTGAACCTACAATATAAAACGGGTTGTCCCAATAAAGGCTGAGTTAATTAAAAATAACAAAAAAAGCATTTATAACAAGATCGTAGAAAAGCAAGAAGTAGTTTTGTAATGAAAAGAAGTTCCGTGTGAATAAAAATCGAAAACTGGTTACGAATTCAAGGTAATAGTAATAAAATAACAGTAGTGTCAAATGAAGGTATTCCGGATATAATTGGGAATAAAATTCGTGTTAGAAGATTGCACGTCAGTGGCTATTGCGACGCAACATTTGTATAAAATGTTTGTGCTATTACAACCGTATTTCAACGCAACATTTGAATAAAATTTTTGCTGTTGCTACCGTATTGTCTACAGTATTTCAACGCAACATTTAAATAAAACTTTTGCTGTTACTATCGTATGTCGAACATATTTCAACGCAACATTTAAATAAAATTTTTGCTGTTACTACCGTATTGTCTACAGTATTTCAACGCAACATTTAAATAAAATTTTTGCTGTTACTATCGTATGTCGAACGTATTTCAACGCAACATTAATATAAGATTTGTGCTATTACTACCGTATTGCAACACAACTTTCATATAAGAGTTTTTGCTATTACTGCCGTATTTCAACGCACAATTTCTACTTACCTGCTGGGATTTCTCGCTGCGGATGGAGGGCTAAGACCTAAAGACTTTGAAACCTGGAGGATTTAATCATGGGGTGAGTGAACTTTGTTTATTTTAATTACTTTTTTTCTAACGTAGAGGTGTGAATGCGCGTGAAAGGGTGTACAAGTGATTGAAGGGGGGCTTGCTTGTCGATGCGTGTGTGTGTGAGCTGGCGATGCGTGTAGCGAGACACCTTCAGTCTAATTTGGAAATGATTATAATCGAAATATTTTTGCTTCGAGGTAACATCTCGTTTTCCAAATACCTTTTTTTATTATATTAAATTATATTACCTAAATTTATTAATTCATATTTTTATTAAAAATCAATCCCAAACAATATGAAAACTAAACAAACAAAAAAAAAACAAATTCTTGTCATGTTTTATATTTATTAACCGTATTATACATTAACCAACTGTAAACTACAGGTATTTAATTAAATTGGTTTTGAAATATTTATTTAACTTACAAATAAAATTATAGCTTTTTTGGAGCTGTAAATAATTTTTTTTTGGTACTTTCGTATGGTTTCAAAAATTTTTGAAAATGCTATTAAAAAAGAAAAAGGGAAATAAATAATAAAGACTTTCAATATAGCGTGTGACGTTCTCCCGTGCTCTAAGATTTGATTCTCGGTTTACCAGCAATGGCAGTGGTTTACGAGCTGTATCATATTGATCAGATGACAGCAATACAACTTATTTTTGATTACTACCACTTGCGGTACTTGCTGCGGGTCTTTGAGCTTAATTGTCTTGCTTCGCAGTCTGAGTGTGTGGGTGAATGTTGGCCTGTATGAAGCGTGAGTGTGTGGGCGTATGGGAATGATTGTGGGGGTTGGACGCGCTGATAGTGGTTCTTTCGCAAAAGGGGTCGCCAGAGTTTCATTTTTCCATTCGTTTTGTTTTCACTTCTGTTTATTCACGTAATTTGCGTACATTTCTGTATTTGTGTTGAAGCAGCAGGTAACAATCTATTAAATCCACGATGACTGAGCTTTAGCATAGCATCCTGCTATGCCATTCTCATTGGTTCGCCAATGAGAAAGCTCTTCATTACATATTGGACAAGAGGTCTGCCCAACAACTGATTATTTGAAACTTCAATAACTCTAGAAACGTTTTATTTATAAAATGTGTTGTGTAATAGAAATTACAATATGTGTCGAAACAACACATAGGTTCTAGGAAGGAGGATATAGGAAATATATAAGTTCTTCAACACATTTAAACTATATCAGAATTTGAGTATTTCAAGAGATGCCAAGCATATTTTCTTAAAGTATTCGATTATATACTGAATTAAATAATTCATTTAATTGCTCCCACATGGAGAGATCTATTTTTGTTCATTTGTAAATTTGTTTATAATTTTTATCTACACCAGTGAGCTTTAATCATCTAGGATGACAATGCACCCCATAAACAAGGATTACACTACTAGTTGTAATATTGGCGAAACAATTATAGTTGTGTTCTTACAGTTTTTTTAAAACTGGATTTTTCCGTCTTGCTTTATTTTTATTTCCTGTTAAATTATCCATTCTTTACAAAAAACAAAACAAAATACTGTAACGACCATGCGTTGGTTCTTTTCGATTAATGAGCAAATACGACAGTAAAAAGACGGATCTTTGGTTAACAAAATCTCAAACTTTATTTGTCAACAAATTACAGCAGCTTCCGATTTTAATTACAATAAATTCTAGGGTCTCCAATTTATGTACGATAAATTTCACCGCTTTTCCACAATTTGAATCAATAATATTCGGAATCGTAAAATCTGTATTTACTATTCCACTAGGTTCAAATTCTTTCACTATTAGTACCCAGGCTCAAGTACCACCCGATTATTCCTTATACTTGTGAATATTTGTAAAACAGTTTTAATTGCAAAATTAAACTGACTATCTGATATTTTGTTCGCTTATTTATATCCAAAAATAAATAAGTAGAAACTTCTGCTAATCAGTTGTTGTTTCCCACTGTACTTTTATAGAAAACAATATTCGAAGTACATACATCGTGAATGATTGGCCACACCTTCTTTAATTCATACTTGCATTAATTTGGATATGTAAAGATTTGTATTAGTGAACTCATTCTTTAATCCATTTCTTTGCAATAGTTTGAATGTCGAAAACATTTATGCAAAATGTATTGGTTGTGTATGAGCAAATTAAATTAACCCATTTTAGTCGAAATGTAATACAAAACAAATTTGCGCCTATCAACACTTCATAACGCATGTTGTTTTGAAACTAAACTTTTTATAGATCGTCGATATTGATGTTGGTAAGAGAGGATGAAAAAGATTCTAGCTTGAAAAGAAAGATGAAAGGGCGTAGAAGGTGAGTATTTGAATCTCAAAGTAAATAAAGATAAAAGAAAAATTTCAGTTTTTGGCAGTATAAACTTTATTCATTTTTTAATGAAAATTTGGCACCAGTACTTCTATTATACCTAGACCAGTGTACTGAAGAGTAATCAGGTACCTTAAAAAATAACTCAGAAGATTTGTATGAATTTTTTATTTTGTCGCAACTATACTTTATGTATTGTCGCACAATACATAAAGCTGGTGTTTCGCATTTCCAAAGTTTAATAAAAACGATAATCAAAATTCAAATTAAGATTCTCTAGTTATCTGTAAGTAGTAAGATCGCAACACGAAAAAAGCATAACCAATTTTTGTACCAAAATTCAAGACGTTATATTAGGTACATTTGAACTACAGATCCTATCTGACACTTAAATTTAGATCGGCAATCAAACAGTTTGAGTTGTGGTAAAGCACAAACAGCCTTAAATGAATAAAAATCACAACTTTAGTGATCTTTTTCGTCGTTAAACGGTTACTTTTACGATTAACGGTTAAACGGTTAAAAAAGTTAATAAGGATTTAACGAGCCGCACTTCGTCACAAAAGATACCAAGCACCTTATATCCACATTTCAACATTCGATTTGACTGGATAAAAACAGGTCTAGATCTGAACCAACATAGCTGTGCAGATTCCAAAACATAAAAACAGTTATCAATTGAAAGCAAACTATAGAAACATCATTTCTTACAACCCGTGGATAATTTCATATATTCGCCAGACTAATTGTCTTTTCCGATAAGAATGTTTTTCATTGGTTTCAAGAGAGCCAAATTCTCTTACATTTAAAAGAACTTTTGTTTGATTTACATTTTTCTGTTTTATTTTTTTTTTATTTATTACACAAAGACGCGTTTATCCATAAGAAAGTAAAAAAATCTGGCTTACGTAGTTTCTTGCAGGCAGTTAAATCAATCCAGAGCAATTTTGCTCGATTCTCTATTCCATCCTTAGTTCTGAATGATATTCCCGTGAGTCACTCGAAAGAGAAAGTGGATATTTTTGGTCGTATTTTCGCAGGAAAACCAAACATACAGTTGAACCTCCCCATCCCTTACAAGGTTGTACAACTGGTCTAATAATGGTTCATTACTGGAAACCAGTAACGCAGCAATGGCCGAGTACTGGCAACCATGACTGGGGCATTAACATAATTTTACTGGATGATAACTTCCGACAATAAATGACAGCCATTTTTGGGCCAATAATGATGATCAGTATTTCAGTAATGGCCGAGTACTGGCAACCATGAATGGGCCATTAAAAAAATATAAAATAATATATTCATAAATTTAAATAAATTAAATACAAAATAATTTAAAATAAAATAAAAATGTCTCATGAAAAAAAAAATTTACAACTTAACCTCATCAATATTATCATAGTTTTTTAAGCCAAGAAACCAGCTGTTTTCTGTAAACCATAGATCGACCGATGAACAGTTCTAGTACTGGACCAATAACAATAACCAAGTATTGTTAACCATTAATGGGCCAGTACTTGACCGTATTTCAAAGCCTTGAAAATTCTGTTTGGGATTCTCTCTTTTTCCCAGCTGAAACGAAAATTTAACCAATTATTTTTCATTTTGTACGGACAATGCATCTTTCTATCAATATCAACAAATTCGCTGTCCCGGATGGTATTCCACCCCTAATTCTTAAAATCTTTGCTAGACAACTGACGCCAATTCTAACAAAAATTTTCTATTTATCTTACAAAACCGGAATATTTCCCGATTCTTGAAAGCTGGCCAGCGTTGAATCCATATCAAAGAAGGGCAGCAAGATAGACCCTAACATTTCTAGAACAATTGCAATTCTGTCGGTTTTGGTTAGAATATTTGGAAAATATGTTAACTACAATCTAATAGAATATTTGGAGATGTCACGAATTATTGATGATAAGCAGTATGATTTTCGTAGAAATCAAGCAACAGGTGATCTGTTAACCTACGCCTCTGGGACAAATCGCTGGAAAACCTTGGTGAAACAAACATTCAGTATTTCACTTAGTATTTCCAAAGAATTTGATAAAGTGCAGTGCCATAGAAATCTCATAGCTAAATTAAAATCTTTTAGCATAGACCATTTTACTGTCTCATGGATTCATAGTTTTTTTACAGGCTGGCAATTTCATGTTAATTTAGATGGTATTACATCCAAGATTTTCACAACCAACGCTGGTGTTCCCCAAGGCTCTGCACTCTCACCAACCTTATTTATTCTATGCATTAACGACTTACTTATTTCCACAGTGCACCCAATCCATAGTTCTGCTGATGACAGCACATTGAATGCATCCATCTCCTAAATCGATCTCATACTGCAGTCACCACTTTAGAAAGCTGCTAATTTAATCTATCAACAAAGACGTGGATCGTATAATGAAATGGGCTGATCGTAATCTTGATTCATTTAACCCAACCAAAACCAAAATATGCCACCTTTCACGAATAGAGCGAGATAAAAACCTTCCTATTAAGATGAACCATGAGGAATTGCGTGCATGAGGTTGAATTAGTTAGACTTCTTGTAGTGGATATTTAAAATAATAACCTGAAATGGAATAAACAAGTGTTCAATCTCGCTAAATCTGCAATGCAAAAATTGGAATTCTTGAAGCGATGTAATAGTGTATTACATACCTAGAGCTGTAAATAGCATTTTACATGCGAGAGAAAATATTGCGCAAGAGACGCGTAGCGGCGAGTGCAGTACCTTCAGGAGCATGGAAAATTGGTTTGCAGCTCGAGTTTTGTTATATACTTTTTCTACGACTTTGTTATGATGCACATGTATAATTACTTGTAATGCCCTTGTAATGACGTTGTAAGGCCCAAACGCATATAATTACTTGAAAAAATGAACTACTAATTATAAATTAAATGCAAACAGTACATGAATATACATTACGTAACACTTTTTATTCTCATTACGTTACACTTATTGTAATAATCAATTTACATGTCATGGATAGTGTGTGTAATTGATAATTTACTGTGATAGGAGTAGAAAAAAAAATGTTCAATCGCGGTCAAATTTTGGTGATCTAAAGTCCTTTATTGATCCATGTATGGAATACTGGTGTCATATTGGGAGGCATTCCTTCCATTTTCCTCATCTTCTTCCTTTCCTTCTATGTCAACCGTCATGGTATCTTCGAATATTCAAATTCATGAATATTTCATATTTAGTGTGCTAAACATGTCTAACTAATTTATAAAAAAAATTAGTTCGGCGAGAGAACACAGAGCATAAAATAATTTTATGCTTCACAATGATATAAAGTTGTTATAATGTCTAGGATATGCAATATATAAATACATTCATAAAAACCGGGGCGTTATGAGAGGGCATTATGCATTCATAACGCCCGCTATTAAGACGCTAAAAAACTAAATAAAATTATTTTTAGTGTAGCTTTGTCTACACAATGTAAATAATTCTTATTCAATTTAAGCTAGGAAAAGATGTTGACAATTGTTTAAAAATGTTTAGCAACGTTTTAGTTATTAATTGTTCATTTAGTTTTCCAAAACTATCAAATTATTTTGAACGTCATACAATGTTTTTGTCATACACTACAAACTTTAGGAGAATTTGTTTACATAGCAACGTTCAAACAACAAATATTTATTTTAAACTTCAAAATAGTTATTTTCTTGGCATACTACGATACATTTGTATTTTTTTGCATATCAATATAGACTAGCAAATTAAATTCATTCTTAGTTTTTAGCTTATTAAGTGAAGCATAAAATCTTGTATGCACCACTGGCGTTACTGGGTATTATGCCCATCAAGCGACATCCATCCCTCGAGCCAGAGGCCCTCGGGCTAGATTACATCGCTTTCCGGGCGCAATAACCTACATAACGCCCTTGGTACATAAATAGCTATTTCAACCAAAATACACCCCGAATTTGGAGTTTATTTGCCTTATGTAAAGTTTGCAAGTTAGTCTCATCAAACGCTAAAATATGTCATTTCAACTTCAATCGTCTAAAATAATTACTTTGTTTTTCAAACTGAAATCTAAAAAGAATGTTTTCTTTCATTTGTTTTCTTTCTATTTTCTTATTCTTATTATTTTTGTATAAATGGAAAAATGCTAGAGGTGAAATTATCATAAATATTTAATAACATTTTCGTTTTATTTTTGTATAATATTTACTTATCTCCTTAAGGTGTATTGGAGTGATAAATTGGTATAATTGTAATATATCCGATAGTATAATTGTTTCGAAAATGTGTCATATTGATTGAGTATAACTCTGTTCGTACGAAATGGATATGACATAGGCCGATATTTCATGATAAAATGGAAGAAATAGAAATAAAATAAGAGTTAAAAAGCAAAGTTTATGCCAATAATTCAGCTAGCATCTTCCTAGGTCATGTAATGCAGTATCTTCGTAAAAGATTAAAGCGCGCATGCAGAGTTGAGCCTCATTTCTTCGAGCAAACATAGTGTTTCATCATAAAGAAATACTCAATAAGTAAAATTAAGAGTGCTACCGTTACCTGAATAGAGTTCATTCACCAGCACCCCTAACATATTACCTTGTCCAATGTCCAATACATATTACCTTGTCCAATGTCCAATAATGTCCAATAATGTCCAATTGTCAGTGCTATGCAATATCTCTCGTTAACGTGGAGTTGTCACACGTAAATCAAAAATTGACAAAAATTTACAAATAAACTAAAGCTGATGGAATCATGTTAAGAATCACAGTTTATAAAATGAACATAATTTTCACAAATTAAATCCTACAACATAAACTCAATTATATTTTACGGATTCAACATTATCACTCCTAACTACAATCACTAAGCCGTTACTCTTATCCAAATCGTCAAGTATTGAGAATAATATCATAATTTTCTTTCAAAAACTTGACACACATTTACAAAAAAAAAATCCGCAAATTTTCTATTTTTTACAAAAAAAGATTAACTCGTCTGTAATTCAACAAGTAAAAATAACACAAACGGGGTTAAGTCAGTGACTCTTTTGAGTGGATTCTTTTAATATTTTTAGCAAGGGTGGAAATCCATTCATTTTCGTATGTATTTTTCAGTATAATGTAAAAACATTTTTTTTATAATAAATCTCTTAGAAAATATAATTCAATTTTTCGTGTTGAATTGAAAAAAAAAACACTAAAACCTTGGTGAGAATTATTCTTTTTCAACATAGAAAATCTTCTTTTAGCATACACGAAAAACAGTAGTACATAAGATACAAAATAGGAAAATTTCTGTAAAAAAATTTCTTTTCATCTTTGAAAATAAAATGAAATTTATTTTATTTGATTTGAATATGAAAATGTATCTCTAAGAGGAAATGGAATGGTAATGTAATAAAAAAACACTTTTATGAGTTCGGTTTTTTGTGGTCGAAGAGAGTGAAAGTGCAAAGATTTTAATTCAGTTTTTTTTTAGCAAAGAGTTGAATATTAGCATTCACTTTTTTGTTAGTGTATTTCATTGTAAAAAGATGTATCGTAATCTCTTATTACAGAACCAACAGAATCCAAAAAAAAATATTGCGACGCTGATGCATAGGCTGACTTCACCACAGCTCTGGAAACATAGTGTTCTGGATATATAATGAGCTAATATCCATAAAATACTTTAATTAAAAGCTAACCAATATTATGGACTTCGTAGTTCTAATAATAAAAATATTAAAGCAGGCAGTTGTATCCCAACAAACATAAATTCTGTTGTACGAGAAAAAGTAAACAAAAATTTATCGGAAGTGTCAGAGCGGAAGTTGGGATGCAGAACTGTTGTAAACCGTACTAAATGTGTATGTACCAAATTTCATCCAACTCGATTATCAGGTACAGAAGTTATTGAGCTTCCAAAATAACAGGTGCTTGGAGGACCCCAACACCACTTTGTTCACTATGGCTAAAAAAACTAATCAGTTCCTTGCCATACATATTTGCATCTTTTTGCAAATTGTAATCAAAATTACTTAACGAACGAATGTTGTATGCTACCAACAAACATTGAAACAATAAACAGGTGTTCGGGAGACCCCACCACTTATCCCAATATTGTCCAAAAACCAGTCAATTCTTTGTCAATAAAGTCTTTATCTTTTTTCAAAGTGCCATTAAAATTGATTAATGAATGAAATCTGTATGCTCCCAACAAACTTTAAAAACCAAGTGTGAAAAGTCAGCAGTTATATGGTAGATCCCCCGCCACTTTGATCAATGTGTCCCAAAACATGATAATTATCTTCTTACACTAATTGAAACCTTTCCATAAGTTTGATCATAATCACTTCATTATTGTAGGCTGTAGTGTGCATAAAGTTACTGAAAAAACTGCCAACAATTAAAAAAAAATTTTTTTACCGGAAGTAAAAAACCGGAAGTTGGGATGCAGAATTTTTGTATATTATACTAAATGCTTATGTACAAAGTTTCATCCAATTCGTTTATCAGGTACAGATATTATTGAGCTTTAAAAAAAAACACCCCCCACCACTTTGTTCACTATCGCTCAAAAACTAATCAGTTCTTTGCTATACATGTTTGCATTTTTTTCTAAAGTGTCATCAAAATTGGTTCACGAACGAATGCTGTGTGCTCCCAACAAACATTGAAAAAATGATGACACAGTAAACAGGTGTTCGGGAGACCCCGTACCACTTATCCCAATATTGTCCAAAAACTAATCAGTTCCTTGTCATTTAAGTTTCCATCTTTGTCCAAAGTGTCATTAGAATTGATTAATGAATGAAGTCTGTATGCTCCCAACAAACTTAAAAAACAAAGTGTGAAAAGTCAGCAGTTGTATGGTAGACCCCCCGCCACTTTGATCAATGTGTCCCAAAACATGATAATTATCTTCTTACACTAATTGGAACCCTATTCCATAAGTTTCATCATAATCACTTCATTATTGTAGGCTGTAGTGTGCATAAAGACACTGAAAAAACTTCAAAAAAGTACAAAAAAAATTTTTTTACTGGAAGTAAAAAACCGGAAGTTTATTTATTTAGCGTATGGTTTTTTTTTGTGACACATTAAAAATTAAACTTAAAAATAGGTAGACTCTTCTATGAAATCTACCTAAAACAAAACATGGATACACATTAAATGAACTTACAATCAATTTGATTGCGCGTCTTTTAAGTAAAAATTAAAAAGTAAAATATTTGAACATTGGGCAGTACATTTGAACATTAGATGTTTACATCGAGCGAGTCTATCCATGCTACTACATCTGGAGTTGCCAAATGGATGTCTGAGATGTTTCCATTGTAACGTCGAATTGGACGGTGGACCCCTCAACCCTTTGTCCAATGTGCTCCAAAAGCTGATAAAATCTTTCTCATGTTATTTAAAAGCTTTTCGCAACGTTTCATGAAAATCGATCGGTAATTGTAGGCTGCAGTAGGGATAAACACCTGAAAAAAAAAACTTTTTAACCGGAAGTGACAAACCGGAAGTTGGTATGCAGAAATATTGGAAACAGTACTAAAACCTTATATACTAAGTTTCAATAAGATCATAGTCCGCGATCAGAAGTTATTCAAGATTTAAACTTAGGGTAGTTCGGGAGACCCCCGCCATTTTGTCCAAATTTGAAATGAATCCAGATCTTCCATTTTCAAGTGAACCTGTATCATTTGTCAAAGTTTCATCAAGATCCTATGCAGAAAACTCACCCACCCATGTTTTTTCTTACTCTGCTTACTCTGTTTTTGTTTTGCAGATTAGTTAATATTCAGCAAAGTTTTACTAGTCTTCGACGACCGGGTTCCATAAAAATGCGACTGTTTTATTTTCAATTTTATCATGTTATATGAAACACTGAAACCTTAACCTTTTACCTAACTTAAGAATTTTAAGAAGTAATTATTAATCCTAATACTCTTGGTTCAATACACCTTCAAAAACCAAACCAAGAATTGTATTCCATTTTAATACCAACCCCTTGATTTCAATTAAGTCTAAGTCCCATACACAAAAAAAGTTAAAATGAGAAGAAAAACCTTCTTCGAAAAAATTGGAGACTTTATTTAAGATACATAAAAGAAGGTAATTGAGCAGATTTCAGTTTTATTATTTTTTATTACTTTACCACGAAAAAATAACCAAAGAAGAAAATAATAATAATAATAATAATAAAAAAAAATATCCAAAGAAAAAGAAAACCAAAGATTAAGTTTTATTTTCTATCTTATATTGTACTTTTACCTCAACTTAATTTTTTTTGTTATTATATTATATTTTCATTGATTTTCCGTAATTTTTGAGTAAAAATTTTTTTTGTCGAAAGAAAATTAAGAAATTTTATAAGAAATGAAAAAGAAATTAAGTTTAATTTTAAAAAAAAGTTGTTTATTGAATGGATTTTGTTTCTTATTAAAATTGAGATTTATTGTTTCGATATTTGTTTTGTTGACGGGAAAATGAATTATTTTAAGGATCAGACACGTAATGTCACTTAAACGTTAACCTTCAAACTATATGTGCATTTTATTTTTCGGTCTGATATTTTACATGGGTGTGATACAAAAATTAATTATGCTAAATCATCGTATAAAATCGTATAATATACGGAAAACAAAACATAAAGTTACAAGAAAAACAAAACAAACTTCTTTCCTTTTCGATTTTTTCTGTTCTTCAATCGATCAATTTCATTTAATTAATTATGTTTAAGATTTTCTTTTCTTTTATAAATTTTTTGTTTACTTATTTTATTGGTCTTTAGGTTTATAGTCTTACTAACTTTTATATATGTAGGAGAAAAAAGAAAACAACTTGTTTGCTTAAACTAATCTGAATTCATATTTCCATTCGAGGTATGAAGTCAATTTTGAGGCACTATAACAAAATGTAAATAATCAAGATATGAAATCAAAATGTGAATTAACACACCGTAGCGTTATTACTGATCTAGTTTATATTAAAAAACATTCAAAAACAGTGCAAAAAAATTAGTTGCATCAGGAGTTAAGACTCTCATAAGTTTTTATCTCCATTTGTCAATTAATGCAAACTGGGAAATTATAAAAAATATATTCAAGGTAAACTTTTATTCGAAACAAAATCGCATATTTTTATAAAATGAAGGTTGGGAACAAAAAATGATGATTAAATATTTCAAATAAAAGCTCGACTATTACCTTTACTTATCCAAAACAACTTTCCGTAAAGCAAAACAATGTGCCAAAAAACATAGCATATGCAACAAGAACCAAATGCAAAACAAATATTTCCAACTCACTAAACGTTCCCAGTTTTTAGGGTTCCGTTTTTTATACGGAACACTATTGGTGAGACTACGATGTGTTTTTGTATTACAATCGATTATCTTTGAAAATATAAATCCTAGGGACCTGAAATTTAACATGCGTATAAAACTAACATGTCCCTTGAAGATGACGGGTACAAAAAAAATAAAGTTCTTTCCGTTTGTTTTACGGGGCTGTTATGTAAGGCCTTTAAGAAAATACTTTTTTTTACAGAGTCAAATATGGAGTCAAATATCATAAGAAAGGGCATGAACTCAGTATCTTTCAAAAATGTATTGTAGAATTTTTCACTAAACAGTTTTTCGAATAAAATTGAATAATGGCGTTTTTTCCATGTTTTCTTTCTTTAATTAGTTCCAAACGTATTTAATAAAAAAAATTCAAAATTCTTTGAAAATATAGAAAAAGTGGCAACTTTTAAACGAAAAATATAAGGAATGGCAAAATACTCATAATCGTGTTTATTAAAGGGGTGTTAATGAGAAGGGGGAAAAATACCATTTAAAACCCAGTATTTGAGATATCAAATAAAAGAACACTTAATTTTAAAAATATTGTAATTTTTTTTAGAATTTTGCGGTGCACAGTTTTTGAATTATTGTCAAAAAAGTGCAACAAAAAGTTGATCTCCCCTTTGCGACGTTGATTGACAGAAAAATTTGGAAAAACACATGGAGATAGGAAATTTGATAAACCCTGAAAGGAAACCATGAAAGAGCACTTAATTTGAGAAACATTCTAATTATTTTTAGAATTTTACCGTACAGTTTTTGAATTATTGTCAAGTTTTATTGAATTGTTATTTGAATTCATAATGTATATTACTTCAGTCTGAAAGACCTAAGTATTACATTCATGAGCTCAAAGTGAAATTCTTACCCCCACTTTTTTGGCATTTCTCGACGTTTTAAGACCTACTGATTCTAAAAAAGCAAAAAAAAATATTGCGACGCTGATGCATAGGCTGACTTCACCACAGCTCTGGAAACATAGTGTTCTGGATATATAATGAGCTAACATCCATAAAATACTTTAATTAAAAGCTAACCAATATTATGTACTTCGTAGTTCTAATAATAAAAATATTAAAGCAGGCAGTAGTATCCCAACAAACATAAATTCTGTTGTACGAGAGAAAGTAAAAAAAATTTATCGGAAGTGACAAAGCGGAAGTTGGGATGCAAAACTGTTGTAAACCGTACTAAATGTGTATGTACCAAATTTCATCCAACTCGATTATCAGGTACAGAAGTTATTGAGCTTTCAAAATAACAGGTGCTTGGAGGACCCCCTACCACTTTGTTCACTATCGCTAAAAAAACTAATCAGTTCCTTGCCATACATATTTGCATCTTTTTGCAAAGTGTAATCAAAATTACTTAACGAACGAATGTTGTATGCTTCCAACAAACATTGAAACAATAAACAGGTGTTCGGGAGGACCCCACCACTTATCCCAATATTGTCCAAAAACTAGTCAATTCTTTGTCAATAAAGTCTTTATCTTTTTTCAAAGTGCCATTAAAATTGATTAATGAATGAAATCTGTATGCTCCCAACAAACTTTAAAAACAAAGTGTGAAAAGTCAGCAGTTTTATGGTAGATCCCCCGCCACTTTGATCAATGTGTCCCAAAAGATGATAATTATCTTCTTACACTAATTGGAACCCTATTCCATAAGTTTCATCATAATCACTTCATTATTGTAGGCTGTAATGTGCATAAAGACACTGAAAAAACTTCAAAAAAGTACAAAAAAAATTTTATACCGGAAGTAAAAAACTGGAAGTTGGGATGCAGAACTATTTTAAACCGTACTACATACTCATGCACCAAGTTTCATCCAATTCGCTTATCAGGTACAGAAGTTATACAGCTTTCAAAAAAACAGGTGCTCCAGGGACCCCCTACCACTTTGTTCACTATCGCTCAAAAACTAATCAGTTCTTTGCCATACATGTTTGCATCTTTTTCCAAAGTGTCATCAAAATTCGTTCACGAACGAATGCTGTGTGCTCCCAACAAACATTGAAAAAAGTGTGACACATTAAACAGGTGTTCGGGAGGACCCCCACCACTTATTCCAATATTATCCAAAAACTAATCAGTTCTTTGTTACTTACGTCTCTATCTGTTTCCAAAGTGTCATTAAAATAAATTAATGAACGAAGTCTGTATGCTCCCAACAAACTTAAAAAACAAAGTGTGAAAAGTCAGCAGTTGTATGGTAGACCCCCCACCACTTTGATCAATGTGTCCCAAAACATGATTATTATCTTATCACACTAATTGGGACCCTATTCCATAAGTTTCATCATAATCACTTCACTATTGTAGGCTGTAGTGTGCATAAAGGCACTGAAAAAACTTCAAAAAAGTACAAAAAAAAATTTTTACCGGAAGTGAAAAACCGGAAGTTTGGATGCAGAACTATTTTAAACCGTACTACATACTCATGTACCAAGTTTCATCCAATTCGCTTATCAGGTACAGAAACTATAGAGCTTTCAAAAAAACAGGTGCTCCAGGGACCCCCCACCACTTTGTTCACTATCGCTCAAAAACTAATCAGGTCTTTGTCAAACATGTTTGCGTCTTTTTTCAAAGTGTCATCAAAATTCATTCACGAATGAATGTTTTATGCTCCCAACAAACATAAAAACTTTGTGGAAAAAACCACCTGTTGTATGGTGGACCCCCAACCCTTTATCCAATGTGCTCCAAAAGCTGATAAAATCTTTCTCATGTTATTTAAAAGCTTTTCGCAACGTTTCATGAAAATCGATCGGTAATTGTAGGCTACAGTAGGGATAAACACCTGAAAAAAAACTTTTTAACCGGAAGTGACAAACCGGAAGTTGGTATGCAGAAATATTGGAAACAGTACTAAAACCTTATATAGTAAGTTTCAATAAGATCATAGCTCGGAATCAGAAGTTATTCAAGATTTAAACTTAGAGATGTTCGGGAGACCCCCCGCCATTTTGTCCAAATTTAAAATGAATCCAGATCTTTAATTTTCAAGTGAACCTGTATCATTTGCCAAAGTTTCATCAAGATCCTATGCAGAAAACTCACCCACCCTCCTATAAGTTTGTCAAAAAAATGTTGTCAAGTGTGTCAAAAGATTTTTATTTATTTTTTACCCAATTTTTTTAGAAAATAATACAATTAATAGTTTGTATGACATGATATTTTATTATGATTATAGAGAATTATAAGTTTGTCAAAAAATAATGTCAAGTGTGTCAAAAAATGATTTCATTTATTTTTTTAGCCAATTTTTTGGAAAAAAAAAATGTAGTTGTTTTTATGAAGTAAATGTAATTTAAAATGAAATTAGACATGGAAATTTTTGAATTTGTTATAGTTTTTGAAATATTTTTGGAATTTTGAAAAAGTTTGTATTTTTGATTTTGTAATAATTTTTGCAATATTTTTAGAATTTCGGCAAAAGTTTTAATTTTTTGTAAGAATTTTTGGAATATTTTTAGAATTTTGAAAAATTTTTAATTTTTTGATTTTATTATAATTTTTGGAATTTTGAAAAAATTTTCAATTTTTGATTCTGTAATAATTTTTGCAATATTTTTAGAATTTTGGAAAAAGTTTGAATTTTTAAGAATTTTTGAAATATTATTGGAATTTAGAAAAAATTAAAATATTTGATTTTATTCTAAATTTTGGAATATTTTTGGAATTTTGAAAAAATTTGATTTTATTTAATTTAACAATATTTTTGGAATTTTGATTATAATTTTCCGGCAACGTATTGATGTTTCGTGTTAGTTTTGTAATAAATTTTTAAACAAAGATAAAAAATACTTGTACTTTACCAAAGAGCTATGTTTGATATACATCGCTACCCAAAACTAAAAACAATGTCCTCATAAAAGTTTTTTGCCAAAAACTATATCGAAATCCTTAACCCAGACCGAAGTCTTAATATCTCAGAGCTGTGAGATTTCAGCCCCTCCATATTTCCAATTTAATCCATTTACAAGTTGGTGTAATTGAATCTCTCTTTAGTTACCCTATACTGCTATTGCTAATATGAACGAGATGTAACATTTTGTGTATAATTTGGATCAATTTTCAAATGATTTTGCTATTGAAATTTACAATATAAAAAGTCTACAACACAACTTTATTTAAATTATTTCTGTTAATTTCTTCTTCTACTTTCACGGAACCCTCAGCGAGCGAATTTTAATCGCACTCGACTTACTTTTTTTTTATTTTGAGTTACATATATACATATAGTTTAATTATTATATGTCTTCTGGTGATAATGAGCTTACAGTTACATGTTTTAATCTTAATATTTACCTAAATTGTTACATCTAATACAACATTGAATAATATTTTGAAAAACAGTTTTAACAAAAAAGAGCGAAATGAGAGAAATGAGAGACATCCACACATTCGCGGCAATAGCTGTGTGTTTGAACGCTACATCTCAACCAATTAAAACAATCGAATTAAGAATGAATGAATTAAATGTCGCATAAAATGAACCATTCCCTTGTCGTATTCATCTAAATTGATTGCATTTTATAAGACTGTAAACAAATATAAAAAACAAAGTAAAAAACTGGTAAACATCCAAAACCCTTATATACCAAGTCTCACCAAATTTAAAGGTCAGTACTAGAAGTTATTTTGGATTCAAATAAATAACTGTTCAAGACGTTGAGAAATCTAACCAAAATCTACCTAAAACGTTGAGAAATGATAAAACGTGTAGTTAAGCTTTTGAAAACGTTTGCATGAATCTTACACTTGGACTTTTAATCCAAAGTAAATTTATTCATTCATAATCAACAGTTAATTTTAATTTCTCCAACATCGAAAACACAAATATCTAAGGTGTTCACCCACCAAGTCATCTAAGTTGATTAAAGATTAAATTTTAAATGTATTATAAAAAAAATTAAACTAAAAAAATTGGAAAATTGTACTCAATTTTCTTTATTTTTTTTTCTATCTTTTGTAATTTAAAAATGAGAAAAAAATTAAACATTTTCTTTTCTTATTATTTAATTTTCTTAGCTGAGATAAAAACATCATTTTTCATATGCTTCCACTTTTTACGTATATTTTTATTTTTTCTATACAATTTTCGTCTGTGCTTTAATTAAACAATTTTCCAGTAGACGATTGAGTTCAAAATCAATTTTTCATGATTAAAAAGAGGAAAAAAAAATAGAGCGGTTTGTAGAACTTTGATTAAATGGATTATGGTACTTCAGAATGAAAAAGAAATTCATACAGAAAAAAGTAGTGATAAAATGGCAAAGGAAAGACATAAGTCAATACAATCTGCTTGGATGAAAATTTCTTATTCGATTTGTAAATTTTGATTTTTGCCTTGCATTTGCCTTGCTAGTGATATTCTTCTATCACAGATATTTATCACAGTAGAGATCGGCGAACATTTGACGTGTATATGAAAAACTTCAAACGAATGCAACTAAGATACGCAACAGTTATGAAAAAGCTTGCAATATAATAAATTAAGCGTTGCAACTCAAAATTCAACACATCAACTTGTTCAACCATCGAGCTACAAATTATCAAACCTCAGGACCATGATATCTATTTTAGATTTACATATTTGATGAATAATATTAAGTCTTCAAAAGCATAATTGTATTTGGTTACCGATAATTAAATATTAACAATTACATAAAGAAATGATCTAAAATGGCGATTTTGCTTAAATCTCATATATACGAACTTAACGGTTTTTTTATCGAAATTTATGTCTATGGCTGTTTTCAACATTTTCTTTTCCTTTCCAGCACCAAAACTTTACGTTTATTTTGGATAAATTAATATTTCGTTTAAAAATTATATAATAATTAAATTTCGAATAAAAATAAAATCAAATTTTGAACTAATTGACGACAAAGTTTTTATTAATTAAATAATTTTAAACAATAAATTTTTTTTCATCCACTTCGAAAGAAATTTTTTATTCGCCTACACATTAAAGTGTTACTTTATTACTGTGATTTGCGGCCTTAAAGTATCATTTTTCAGCTATTTATTTTGTTGTCATAGCTACGTCTAAAAAAGTAAAAAGCATTTGTATTTGTTTAAATTCTATGAAAAATAAAAATTTTTATCAAAGCAACCCTTAAATTCAAAATTTCATTATCCAATTAAAATAGTTGTTATCATTTGTTGTCATAGCTACACAATAATTTGGGAAAAATAATTAATATTTTGTCAAAGGTTACTTGTTCCAAATATTTTTATTTTAAAATTTATGAAAATTTATAATTTTAATTTAGAATAAACAAATTTTTTTAAAATATTTTGCTTGCGGCGAATAAAAAATAGTATATGAAGCACGGACGTAAGCTATTTTGGACTTAATGTGGGTGCAAATCTCGGCTAGCGCCTCGATTTGCAAACTCCACATCCGTCCAAAATCTTTAGCTTTACGTCCTAGCATCATAATGTACTATTATTTTATAAAATAAAAAATTGAAAAAAATAGTTTCTTGGCTTACTAAAAATTTCCATTTATTGTTGTTTTATAAAAATAAAGCTAATTTAAAGTGACGACAAGCAAATCAACATTTATTCAAACCATCAAAAAGACCTATTCTAATAATTCAATTTTTCATCTACAACAAATTTTATTGAATCAAACATTGATAAACAATGAATATCAAAAATGGATGTTTTGTTAAAAACAAAGAATTTTTTTAATATTATCACAAAAACTCTAATCCAAAGAACATAAAGTGAATGTTTGAAAAAAAATCTTGGCTATATTTTTCTTCAAAAAAATGCCCTTAATCACGAACAACAACCCTAAAGAAAATTGTAAATTAAAAAGAAAATCTCATTTAATTTGATGTAATTTTTAAATATAATACCACACAAAAAAGTAAAATTATGAAAAAATTTATACACCCAAATATATTTTTATTATTTTTTGCTTGTTATACATTGTGGTATGGGAATTGTAGGAGAGCAAGTAAGTGGGAGGGTCAAGAAATGAAATTTTTCTTTGACTAAAATAAGAAGAAAAATTAAAATTTAGATGGAGGTAAGAAAAGAAGGCAAAATTAAATTAGAAAATAAAGGAATTAAGATTATTAGGATGATGATATCTTTTGGTTGTAATCAACACCGTCTTCAGTGAACTAAATTTTTTAAGGTGTTTTCTTTGTTGTGTTCATAGGAGAAAGAATGTGTTTGTTTAGTTAATTAAATTAACAGTTTAATGACAGTTTTTGTTTATTATTTTTTAAATGTTTATACCTAAGAATTATTAGTTTTCAAAAACAAACTAATAAATTTCAACTAACTTAATTTCTTAGAATCCAAATTTACCATTTCCAGCATTTTCCATTTATACAACACTAAATAATAATTAAGTGTTAAAATTGTTAAACGATCCCAAAATATAAAAAAACAAGGTAAATATAAATAAACATGGTAACCCTATTTTTTAAATGTAATCTCTTTTATTCCCTTCCCACTCTGCCTATTTCAGATTTGCGGTTTATCTTTATTAAAATGTTAAAATACTTTTGTTATATAATTTTTTGTATTTGACTTTTTTTTCCCGAAACATCTCGCGTGTCAAATAATGTTAAACCACAATCAAACTTTTGTTGGTTCTATTCTATTTTCATATATTCGTACGTAAGATAAACTATTTTCATTCACAAACACAGTAACCACACTAAAATGAAAATAGATGGATAAATCAGATATATTTAGAAACATTCAGATACATCCAGAAATATTCAGAAAAAATATAGATAATTCTAATTACAATTATTATTATTTTATTGTTGTTATTACTGTTGTTGTACAACTTTTCACAATTTCCTGTTTCATTATTTGAATTTTATGTTGAATTAAAATATTGCTCGATTTGGTCGACTTGGTTTGATTTTTTTTGTTGTAACAAAATGAACCATATTTCGTAATTTTATTGAAGTTAATTAAGTTCCTGTAAATAATTATCTTTTTCAGGATGATTTAAGATGAATTTATTTTGGTGTGGCTTATTTAATTATGTAGATAATTTGATTTTAGGTTTGTGTTTCAATAAGAAAGATTTTGTTTACAGAGATTACATTGGTTTAAGGAGCATTTTCTTCTATGCACAGTAGACTGCTTCGTTTCAAATGAAATTTTTTTTCGTATGTCCTACTTCAAAATTTTGATCAGAATGATCCAAAATTAATTTCCTTAAAATTTCAGCCCGTAATTTCAATTCTAAATACTTGCGCAATATTTTTAAAGTTTATGGGAGCTCATGATTTTATGATTGATTTTCTACAGTTTGGCAGCATTCAATTCTATAACAATTCTCATAGATGCAATTTGTGAATGAGTTCGTTTGCTTCAAAAATGTTGCAGGTTACTTTTCTGTGACTCTCTTATTTTGATGTATATTGCCTCTTATATCCTTGATACAATAAACTAAAAAAAGGTCAAATAAGGCGCTAAAAACGGGTTCATAACCTTTTTGGAGCCCATAAACTAGTTTACAAACTGCATCTATTACTATTGCCATAGTGTTAAATGCTGCCAAACTGTAGATAATCAAAAATAAGGTCACGAGCTCCCCGTGTATTTCAAATGGATAAACTTTAAACGCATTGCATTGCATAGGTTGAAATAGTTACTATAGTTATAAGAAAATAAATAAATATTTTATGGAAATAATTTACCTTAGTGAGTTTTCCAACTTTAATTTTAACCCTAAACGATTAAAGTTAGTGTTCATAATTTTCTCAAAGAAACTTAATAAATATTCCATCCTTATATAGTTGACGTGGTATTTTCGAATATTCAGAGACATTAACTTATAAGTTGTTATAATTAATTCTATACTAATACTAAACATACCTGCCCTTGACATGCTTATAGTGTTAATTATAATAAACTATAAATTAACGTTTCTGAATATCCGAAGTTACCATGCCAACTAGGAATGAAGATTAAGTTTGAATAAATTAAGTTTCTTTAAGAAATTTAGGAATACTAACTTTAAAATTTTAAGGACGAAAGAGCAAAACCCATGAAGGTAAGACATTCCAGAGATAAGAGACTCCGTTGAAAAAGTCACGTTGAAAGCATATTTTTATTTGAACCGTTAAAGGATAGGCCACAGTGTTGCTCTGGTGTAAAACGAGAGACTTGATAGTTCAGGTAAAATTGACGTTATGATCAAACATGTTTTTCTGGCCTTGATGCTATTTGTTTAGATCTAATTTTTCTGCTCGTTAGAAATCTGTCTCAAACAAAATCATGCAAATCATGTAAAATCTTCCAAACTTGCACAAAACCTACTCAAGTTTTTGTGTATGCACTGTGATTTTTAAATGGTTTTTGTTTGAATTTGTGCCAGTTGATATATATATTTTATGCAACTTTAGTTTGACAAATTAATATCTATTTAGCTGCGTTACCATTAAGTTATTCAACATCCAATTGGTACGAGTTCAAAACTAGAAGGATATAAAACCTCTTAGCCGTCTCTGATGACTCCACTAAAAATAAACATTAAACAATTGGTACAAATTGTGATGTAAAACAATACGTGTTGAATAATTTATATAAAAAATACCCAATTACATTTCACATCATACATTACATACAATAAATCTCACATAACAAGTAAATACAACAGATAGAAAAGTCGTAAAACAAAACACTTCATAAATTCCATCTAGAGACATTTAACCAAAAATTATATCTGTCACATATCACAAACACTAACAAAAACTGTTACAAAAGAGAAAATTCCTTAATAATATAATATAATCAACCGGATACATGCGTATTAGATAGACATATAAAGCAAAAAAACGTACAACATATAATAATAGAATATGTAACCGGATATGAAAATATACGCTCGTTAGATAGATTTCGATATACGAAAAATTATATATCAAAAAAAAGTTACATCAACTTACCCTTTAAACTTATATTGAAAAAATACATAAGTCTTAAGATCAGTTGCTTAACAATTTACCCTTTCAACATCCATGAACACTATTTTTCTATAAAAATTTCTTTTTAAAAGCACTTCAATTTGAATTATCTTAAAAAGTCCGGAAAAATAACAAAGTTGAAACAGTTAATTATTTAAAAAGTGGAAAACTTTTAAAATGGGAAATAAAAATTTAATTTAATTGAATTAAGTTCTTATGTGCAATGATTCTTTAGTTATGTCTTAAATATTATACATACATCGTTGAGAAACTTTTTCCCTATTCCATTCTAAACAAAAATTTATCTCATTAAAAATTTAAAATTTTACAATTAAAAAATTAACTTCACTTATCAGTTGAATTTATTATTACACTAAAATATTTTTCAATGTTTTCTTTTAATTTTAGTATTAATTAAAACTATTCTGTGACAGAGATTGCAAATTGCTTACTAATTAAACTGTTAGTGGTTCAAGTGGAAATTTATTGATATTTTTAAGAAGTTTGTTTCGAAGAGATACAGATACAAAAGAACTACAAAATTAAAATAATATTTAAGGTGATGGAATTTCTCATACGATTGGTTGCATTATAATTAGATGATCAAAATTGCATGTCATTGATTAGCTACGCACCCTTCTTTCACCAAATCTTTCTCTTTTGATTTGAAACCACCCAACCAAAAAAACGTGGCACACATTTTCTTTTTTTAAAGCCAATAACTACGATGGAATCGTATCATCTCAAAACATCTTCTTCAATCCATAATTTAAATTTGTTTTTTGTTCACAATTGATCTTCAATCAATACCAAACAAAAACCCCTAACTAAACCCTATAGTAACCAATTTAACTTTGACTCGCATTAAATTTTAAATAAAAAATCTAAAATTAAAATATTAAATAAAACGTCGAATTGAACCATTTAATCAATGAACCGAAATTTCATTTCCACAAGCACAAAAAAAAACTTTTTCGTTTTCTATTTTCTTTATATTTTTCATTACAAAAAAACATCATAACAAAATAGACAAAATTGGAAAATTTATTGAAGTGAATTTTGAATAAGAATTTAAATCAACATTGGTAAAAACAGACAGGAATGAAAAATCATAAAAACAAAATTATATAGAAATTAACGGAAATTATTAGGAATGTGATCTGTATTGTGAAATAATGGCTTTTAATGATATAATTTACAGCACACATGTTTCTATTTTTTAAAGTCTCTTGGATGTAAAAGCGAACGTTGAATATAAATATACTTGTGTATCGCACTTTAAACTTATGAAGAAGAAAAATTGTCAATATCGCATTATTTTGAAGGGATTGAATATTTTGATCGAATCGAATCGAAACCAATCATTATATCAATTGTGTGTAATTAATTAATTAAACTAATAATGAGTGTTTTTTTTCTATATCGGTAAAATCGGAGCGATAAAATAAAATTTGTATCAGATACAGATATCGTATAATTTTTTCCTCCGATAATTAACTGTCAGATATAAAATATATTCTCTGAGTTCTTTCCGCCAAAAAAAAAAATTAAAAAAAATTTATTAAATAAATAAACAAATTTTATTAAAAAATCTATTTTTATTTGTTTTTAATTGAAACTTTACCTACAATTTTTTAAATTTATACTTTAAACGATGTCTTCCAATCGGTAAAATAAATATCTGTAATATCTGTAAAAGTTTTTAGAGAAAATATATGAACTATTTTCATTATTCATATTGTCAAATTTATTTACTAAAAACTTACAAAACGACATATCTAAATTTGACTGTGTAAAAAAAAAACAAGATTGTATTTATATATAGCATTTTTACGAGTGTAAAATAATGTTACGAGTGTAAAATAATTATTGTGTTCGCCTGTTATTATTCCATCTGTAGGCGAACACAATAATAACATTATTTTACACTTGTATTATATAAATACAATCTTGTTTATTTTTTACACAGTCAAATTTAGATATGTGGTTTTTTCAGTTTTTAGTAGATGAATTTGTAAATATTATCATTTATCCGATCCGAAACACGTAAAATGTGAATTGTAGTTTTTTTCTGAGAAACTTCAAACCATGCCTTTGAATTGAAAATATTCCAATTACTTCTTTACTTACTTGAGTTTAATTGATCTCAAAAATCCAAAATAAATTATCATTTATATTTACAAGCCTAGAAAAATAGCGTTTTCTACGCGTGGTAAAAACGTTTTCATCACTTGTATAAAAATCTACTATTACCTACTCCTATCACAGTAAATTATAAATAACATCACACTATCATGTAAATTGATAAAAACATGTAAATTAATTATTTCAAAAAGTGTGCGGTAAGTAAAAAAAGCGTGCGGTAATGGATTTTCATGTATATATTACAACACACTTTTAATAAAAAGAAAAATTTTTATTTAAAGAAAATTTTGATTTTTAAAAATTAAATATTTCAATTCATTTTGACATAGAATAATGCAAAGCCTACCACAATTTGTAAACTATTTGCATTTAATTTATAATTAGTAGTTCATTTTTTCAAGTAATTATATGCGTTTGGGCATTAAAACAAAGTCGAAGAAAAAGTATATAACAAACCTCGAGCTGCAAACCATTTTCCATGCTCGTGAAGGTACTGCACTCGCCGCTACGCGTCTCGTAGCTTATTTCACTGGCATGTAAAATGCTATTTTTATACTCCTATCACAGTAAATTATAAATTACATCACACTATCCATGACATGTAAATTGATTATTTCAAATCGCGTGCGGTAAGTAAAAAAAAGCGTGCGGTAATGGATTTTCATATATATATTACCGCACGCTTTTAATAAAAAGAAAAATTTTTATTTAAAGAAAAATTTGATTTTTAAAATTTAAATATTTCAATTCATTTTGACACAGAATAATGCAAAGCTTACCACAATTTGCATTTAATTTATTAAAAGTAGTCCATTTTTTGAAGTAATTATATGCATTTGGGCATTAAAACAAAGTCGTAGAAAAAGTATATAACAAATCTCGAGTTGTAAAGCATTTTCCATGATCGTGAGGATACTGCACTCGACGCTACGCGTCTCGTGCGCAAAATTTTCCCTCGCATGTAAAATGCTATTTACAACTCTAGATATGTAATATACTATTACATATGCTAATACATATGTCGAGCTTTCGAGAAAAACTGTATAAATTGATTGATTTTCGTTTAATTTAGTATTTTACCAAGTTTTCAAACTTTTTCTTTTTTGGTAAGTTATTATATATAAATAAAAACACCACTATATGGCAACTAAATTGTCAATGTCCTGTTTTTAGATTAGGCTCACTGAAAAAAACATGTTCTATTTCCTTATCGAAATGCCTTTATCGCAACCTCACCGCGGGGACAGATATGGCGAAACGAACTCCGAAATTGATTCAACAAATGTAGTTACAGAACGATGTAATTGAGACAACCACACGGAAAATTTATCTGAATTAAAAATAGTTCAATTAATTTGAACTATATTTTAAATACTTTAATTTTAAATAAGAAAAATTTCATGATATAAGGCCAAAGAAAATTTTATTCATGAAAATAGCTATTATAACTTTATTCAATTGGATGTAACAGTTTATATTTTAAATAAACCTCATTCTGTTGTCAGGAAAATGTAAACGTGTAGTTGTTCCAATCACGGTGAAATTGTTGCACACTGAAAGAAAAAAATCGGTTACTACAACCTATTTTGTGCCAACCGAATTTTGCCTGTCACAATAACCTCCAATTCGGTTATCTTATCTTTAAAAATGAAATTTGAAGAAACATCAACCGAATGTGCTGTCATCGTGACCGAATAACCACTGTCCCAATCAAATTTTTTCTTTCAGTGCAAGATTTTTTTCTTTATTTGAATAATAATCTGCCAACTGCGAGATGAGGTTGTCATTACTTAAATTTTTTTTCAGCGCTGTTTTAAAAGCTCAGAAATATAACTTCTGTCAGCTTACGTATCAAATCTCCCTGTTAGTTGACGTTATCTCGTCGATAAAAACTTTTGTAATAAACAAGTTTCTGTTTATACCGGGATGTTACAAATATGAAAAAAAATCAACACATGGCCTCTGGCACAGGAAAATCTCTAATTCAATTTAGTTTAATTGATCATTTTAAAACCAAAACCTCAGAAAATATGCATATAAAATAAAAGATAATAAGAATAATAATAATAATAGCGCAAAAAAAACTTAACTTATAATGTTGATTGTGAATGAACAGAGCCGATGACAATTTATTAAAAAATTCTTCAACAAACGATCCGAATATTCCTTGAGAAAGCCTCAATAAACAATAAATTCCTTAATCACTTTCTGACCACTTGTACATTCCAATAACCGTTCGGTTGATGCCAAACTACAACCATCAACTTGATACACGTAATATATATTGATTTCGCTTCGATTCGATTAAATCAGGACTATTTTAGATTCATTTATATTGTAAAATCTACTAAATTATTTAACTTCTTTAACAACGTTCAATTTTTTTATTATAACAATTTCTTAATCTATCATAAAATGTTCAGCTTCCAAACAAATTCATCGTTTGAAATCTGTTAACTTTCTGAACAAAAAAAAACTTCTGTTCAATCAATCACAATTTTTATTTTATTCACAAGTACTTTCGCTTATAGCATCTTCAGGTGATTAGAATCTAAAAGCTTTCTATTTATCTTTTTCGCTTTGGTTTTAGGTAGATTTCATATAAAAATCTACCTATTGCAATGGGCTTCATCTCGGAATTTCGGAAAAATGTTTGTGCCATGCGACTATATATGATAAGCGGAGACGAAAAAATAAAAAAAAAAAATTTATATGTATATATATATATATATATATATATATATATATATATATATATATATATATATATATATATATATATATATATATATATATAAATATATAAACACGATATGGGATATAACGAAAACGACCGGCACTCTCACGGTCGCATTTGTTGAGGTAGATCAAAAAAATTTTCTGTACATGTGTGTTCTATTAATATCTCGGACGAGTTCGTGAATCAGCAAAATCCGACACGTGGTTAAGGAGCTAGAGCCTTTTTTCTAAAAAAAATTGATTTTTTAAAACCGTTATAACGGCCGTTTGGATAACAATATTTTTAAAAATCTAACAAATTTAAAATCTTTGGAATCTTTTTTATCAATTTGTTTTAAAAATAGACCTCTGCAGTTAGAGGTCCCTGAGTGAGCGGTTCCAACAAAAAAGTTTACAAAAAAAAATTTTGTTTTGAAACAACTGGCACTCTCACGGTCGCATTTGTAAAGCCAGTTCAAAAAACCTTTTTTAAAAATGTGCGTTTTATTAATATCTTGGACAAATTCGTAAATCAGCCAGATCCGACACATGGTTAAGAAACTAGAGGCTTTATACTAGAAAAAAACTCTGTTTTTTCGATCAGTTATAACGGCCGTTTAGATTCTAATATTTTTAAAAACTTCATAAATTTAGAATTTTGGAAACCTTTTAAATCAGTTTCTTTAAAAAAAAAGACTCTGCAGTTGGAGGTTTCTGAGTGAGCGGCCCCAACAAAAAAGCTTGTAAAACACAAAATGCGTTTGAATCAACCGGCACTCTCACGATCGCATTTGTGAAGCCAGATGGAAAAACCTTCCGTAAACATGTGTGTTTTATTGATATCTTAGACTAGTTCGTAAATCAGAAAAATCTGACACATGGTTAAATAACTAGAGGCTTTATACTAGAAAAAAATTCGTTTTTTTAATCCGTTATAACGGCCGTTTGGATACTAATATTTTTAAAAACTTCATAAATTTAGAATCTGTGGAAACATTTTAATCCGTTTCTTATAAATATAAACCTCTGCAGTTAGAGGTTTTTGACTTGTTGGCTTCAACAAAAAAGTTTGCAGCAATCCATAACTAAAATTTCCAAAAACCTTATAACAGTCAATGAAAAACAAATAAAAAGGTTTGAATAGAAGCAATTAATTTTTTTTCTTAGAAATAAACTATTTAGATATTTTGCAGTAGTTGGACGACATATGATATAGCGTAGGTTTGTGTCATAAATTGTCACTCACATGTTCTGTGGTAGATTTGGTATTTCTTTGTTGCAAAATTGGATAGATATAGTTTTGCTTATATGTAGCTAATTTTCTTTTTAAAATTTGTTCGATATCTGTTTTAAATTAGTTTGTGTTGTTTAAACTAATCTGATACATCAGATTCTACTGGCACACAAAACTGTCTGATCTCGAAATCTACTTATTTCTAGCGGATATACGTGCCGCTTGGACTTTTTTTTTATTCAATTCAACAACAAAAATTAGCCCGTACGTTGAAAATCTGTCGTATAAATACAATAAAGGAAACAGAAAAAAAATTATTCAATTAAACCGTCTACCACCATCAATCATAACAATAAGGTCCTTCAATTATTAATATTGCGAACATATTTTAGTTCAAGCATCACTAAATGAAGTACCCTATTGAGGACGGCAAGATCTGTGCAGAATCAATATATGTACTCTATTTCGTTATCTGTTCAACAAAAAAAAATATATTTGTTTCTCATTAAAAAGAGAAAATAGAACAATCGTTGATTGAGTTCGAATGAAAGATAAACTAAAAGATGAACTGATAGATGATAAACTGTAACGATGTATACGGTCAGATATTATTTATGAAATGATCTTAAATTGTTTGATATTACGGAATGAAATTATGATTAATGTGTTGACTATTTTTAGATCTTAAAAGAAAATTCCCACTGGTCAGATTTTTGTTGGTCGTTACACTTTCAGGTAAATACAATCTAATAACTCATTAATAGAAAACATTTTTCACGGGAAAAAATAATACCACTTCAAATTTCTGAAAATCCCTTTCAGTCGCATGCAAGTGAAATTCTTCCCGAAAGACTCTAAATCGAGCTGCAGACCAATTTTAAAAGGGTATATCATCTAGCTTAGAATTAATTTCTTCAACCATGTTTAATTTAGAGAATCACTTATCATTCATGGATGCTCTCACAAGATCCTGTCTACAGATGTCATAGGAAGAGTTGATGAATTTGGGGAATAAAAACTGTGATGCTAATTTTGTTAGTGAACTATTTCTGTGCCAATAACCAACACTTTTAACCCTAGGTCAACAATTTAAACGTCTCAGTTAGTTATTTTTTAGATATGTCATTTTTATTTGCAAGGTTTTTTTTTATATTAATTAGTTAAATATGTTTAGCACACTAAATATAAAAATATTCATTATTTAGACTCTTTTAATATCCGAAGAAACCATGTCAAATACAGAGGAAATACAGAGGAAGGCATTGAGTTCCACAATTTGGCCACTATATTGAAATAGTCGTTCTGGAAGGACACAGTTCTAAGATACATGTAAGTGAAGTTTTGCATGAAACATGGCAGGAGTTTGCCTTTGCGGTGGTAAAATTGCTGGTCAGAGTAAACTCTAGACTTCTTTCTTGACCACATTCATAAGATTAGACTAATTACTTTTATTTTAGAAGTTATGTAATGACACATATATTACGACTTCATTCATCTGCAATTTAAAAAAGAAACCCGCAAAATACAGTTCATTATTAAGTGCACTAGCATTCAGCAGTTCTTTTCTCGATAAGGATGGTTTCGGAAAAAAACCGAGAGTTCAATAACCTATCTATACCAGCTCTTTGCTGACATAAATAATGCTTACGCCTGTCTATAGGCTTCGAGTTCTTGTGTTAATGGGAGTCCCTGATAGACTGGTATCACTATGCAAATGAAATTATAGAACTCTCAATGTTGTGTACGATTAGAGAACGACATATCGAAGTTTTTTAAAGTCGAAACCGGTTTAAGCCATAATGAAGGAATCTCACCTATACTTTTTAATCTACCTTTTAGAATTTGTGTGCCGTCAAAAGAACTCCTGACTAACAACAATATCTTGTCAATAAATTCAGCACACATGATCGTATACACCAATGTATCTGTCATCCTCCCTCGAAGTGAAGTTGTAATGAGTGAGACTTTTAAGTCGCTAGAGAATTACGCTTTTGTCTGTAAAAAAATGACCTTACTCTCAATTCAATAAACGGAATGCCCAAATCTCCTTCTGGATTCGATCACTGAATAAAAAACAACCTGGTTTTATTACGTATTCAACACTCCTATCGTTTCACAACAACAACAGGCAAATAATACAGCAAACAATATTCTCGAACAAAAATATTCCTTCAACAGCGATTTTTTGACAAAACATAATTTCAATTTGAGCTGTTTACACTTTCGCAGTCTGATATGAACTATATCTCGTTCTGCAAAAGGAATTACTTGAATATAATTTTGCTTATTTTCTCGATTATTCGAGGTCAATTTCTTTTAAAAAAAAAATTGAAAAATTCTGAGAATAATCGACGTCATTATTTTGCATATATTTTATTTAATACATTTATTAATTATTTTCTTCTCTTGACCTTATTTCTTGAAAAATATGCTTTATTTTTGTTAGTGAAATATTGTATGCATAGGAAAACTTAAAAACAATTTTGTTTTGTATTTCATTCCGATTAGGTAGTATCGTAACAATATGAATATCGCAAGGGATGCAATACTTGACATCAACAAAAGTATGCTAACATAATTCGTTTTTTTTCTATCACACGAAACACATCTAAAAAATTCTGAGTAAAACTTATTAACAGTTTGCATGCAAAAGTTTCTATTACTAAAAATCACATAAAAGCTAGTACAATTAACAAAAACAATAAGTTCGGTATCTAACTATTTAAGATAAAACTAATTTATCAAGCACAACGAAATACAAAGAAATGAATAAACGTTGAATTTTCAATGTCGATTTTTCATTTATAGTCAGAGTCTGCTGTCATACTACAAAAGATTCCATCTGACTACATTAAAGCGTAAGGTCATTTAATTTGCGTGCTTCTTCTTGTTTTAGAATGCACAAATTCTTGAGTTAATCAATAATCATCATGACTATGAGTTTTGGAATATCCTAAAATGAATATATGATCGATTCCATCTGTAGATACATAAGCAAATATAGAAAAACAAAACCTTATAAATAAATAAAAAGGGTGATAAAAATTTAAGGGTAAAAATAAAAAAATTAAACATAAATAAAAATACTAAGGCAAACGAAAGCTCACCTAATTAACATAAATAAATTTAAATTATTTACATTTAAAGCAGCAAATTCGGAATATAAGGGAATTAAGCTTTTATACTTTTCTCTAATTTATTTATTTTTATATAATAGGAAGCTTTTAATTGTTTTGTGTATTTAAATTGAATATTTTATTTCGAATCTTTATTTTTGAATATATTTATTTAATGATGATGGTGACAAATTTATGTTTTATGATGTTAATTAGCAAGGGTGGCGACGTGGTTATAAGTAAAGATTTAATACATATATAAACTAAAAAATAAAAGCAGGTATATATTTCAGTATTACAACGAATTTTTTATTCCACAATAAATAGGAGTTCTATTTTTGAATCATATATCTTCAAAAGCAAATGTTTTTGTAACTATGGGTTTTAGTAATGGCTTTTGCGCAACAGAGCTCTTTAAACGAAAAACGCATGTAGCTTTCGAGATACTACGTTTTTTTATGTGTTTAATTAGTTTCTAATTTGAACACAATGTTCATGCTCAACACACAATGTTAAACAAAAATCAACCCAGTTGTAGCCAATAGATTTTCGATGTACCAAGAAAACGGATCATTTAATTCTTATAATATATGCAAACTCTTTAATTTATTTCAGTTCAAAAAAATAAACATTTTAAGTTTATGTAATCCCTTCTAATTCTTCTTATTTGTATTTCTTGTTTAACAAAAATACTAAAAATAAAAGAGATTTTACAAAAAGCAAACTATTGTACAATCCCAAAACTAAATAGTCTCTAAACCAAAGTCGAAGAATAACAAACAAAAGCAACAAAAAATCTACCAGCAAAAACGAAGCTTTTTTTATGGTCCATCGTTATTGCTTCTGTTGTGTTATAAGATAAAATTGTAAATAATGACACCACTAAACAAACGACTGGTTATAACGATACTTTCATTATTATTATTATATTTTTTGTTACGTTATTTTAAGTTTTAGATCCTATTTACTATTTTATAAAGCGATTATCATTAGTCTGGATTTGCAGCGCGTCTCTCCTATCTTTGGTTTTACAAATTAAAATTATTTTTTGGTTTAACTTATTTGTTTATATTTGGCGATTTATTTGAAAATGTTTGAAAATAAATGTTTTATTTGAAAATGTGGAATTAATTCAGAAATTAAAAGTTATGTGATCGAGCTTTCGATTTTATTTGTTCTGAACGTGAATTTAGATTTAACAATTTGATATTTTATAAACATTTTTTTCTAAATTGGTTTTACATTCAGCTTAAATCATATTCAAAAAAAACTTGTGGCATTTTGAATCAACAGTTTTTTTTTTCATTTCATAAATACAAAAGTTCTGAATATGTTTATCTCGAGACGGAAAACTAAATAACGCGATACACAAAACATTTATTTTAAAATAATAAAAACATTCCACCCCATACAAAACTATTACATTTCACATTTCATATTTCTTTGGAAAATCTATATGTATTGTATCCGAGTATATCTGGGAAAAAAATTAAAATAAAGTAAATATTACATATTTTATGACATCTTTCGGAAACGTCTGAAATGCTTGTGTTTTATCTTTTCCACTCTATTCTCTCAAATTTCTATTCAATTCAATTTTTGTGCTTTCTGTTGTTAAAATTGAACAATAAAATACGAAAAACAACAACAACAACATTAAAAGTTTTTAAACGAAAATAAATTTTTTTTTAAATAGGGAGATAGATGGTGATAAAGATACTCGTACAAATTTAAAGTATTAATTAAAAATTTATATAAACAGAAAATGTAAAAGAAACACATCGATGGTAAAATAATAAAAATTATATTGCTTTTCTTTATTGAAATAAATCGAATTATAATAAAGTCTATTAACCACTAATTGTCCTTTAGTTCCTGTAGAATATTTTAGTTTTTTTAATTTCAGCGAAAGGTTAAATAAATATGCAGACAATGGGATAGAAAGAGGAAAAACCGATATAGAAATAAAATTTAACGTTTAATTAAAATCACGAGTTCCGTTATATATTCTTAAAATCGATAAATCTTTATTAGGCTTATAGAAGGCTTATAGAAGATAGTAAATAAAATAAGTGTTGAATGGGTTTGGTATATTAAAGCTTAACGAGCACATTTGTTTCTTTTTATGATTTTAATGCCAATACATTTAACACTTCACTTAAATATGACTATCTCAAACAATTATAATAAAAAAATTCAAACCGAAGTAAATTATGTTGTGTTGTTCGTCCTACACTAAAACTTCAGTTTTATTTTCTTAGTTTTAAATAAAAAGAAAAACAAATCAACGAATAAAATAGCAGTAACAGTTTAAGTTTTAATGAACAGACAAAACAACGACAAACTAAAGTTAAAAAAGCAATCTGAACATTTTATAATAAAAAAAGAAACATCAAAAAATTATTTTGAAAAGTTTTTCCGGAAAAATCTTTTTTTTTCTTTTATTATTATAAAGACAACAAAGAAAACAGAAAGATGAAATAAATGTGAAAGAAAATAATAAAAAATTTAGCAATGAAACCGGAGTAATTGTCCATCTGACAGATTTTATGTAAATTTTTTTCTTGAGAAAAACAGAGGAAATTAATGAAAATGAATGGTTTTGGAGGGTAATCAAGGTAGAATATGTTTAAAGTTTAAGCGATAAAATGTTTAATATACTTTATGATTAAGAATTATAATTTATATGAAATTTAATTTTTATAGTCTTAAATCGCTTGATCGTATACCGGATTTATGTTATCTTGAAACCTAATGAAAACAGTAATTTTACATGTTCGTAAAACTTCGTCAGATAACTTTTTTAAAGTAAGCAAGGAAGAAATTTGTATATACTCGCAGGCAGTGCCGGTACAAGGGGTAGGCAAAATAGGCATTCGCCAGGGGCGTTTTATTTGAAGGTCACAGAAATTGTGAAAATTTTTTTTGTTTTTAATATATTTTATACTACGAAGATTCGTTTTTTTTTGTTTTAAATTAAAATATATAATTGGAGTGGAAAATCACAAAGAAAATCTGTATCCTAAATATTCTAACTTTAAGATTATTTAAATTTTAAAGGTTCTCTAAAGGTTTCCAAGGTTCTCTTCATATTTTCAGGATTCCCATGATTGCCTAGATTATCTGAAGAAACTCTGTATGTCCAAATATACTCAAGATTTTTTTGAAAATTCTCAAGAGATTCGGTAAGATTCTCTCTTAAGATCTTTTTTAAGATTAAAAAAAAAAATTAAAAATAAAAAAAACTTAGTCTTTTTCACTTAAAAATTTGTTAAATTTACTAAAATTATTATATTTTAGGTCGACCGGTTTCGTATTCTAATACATTATGAAGACTAAACTAAAAAAGCATAAATAAATTAAAATAAAAACACAAAAATCTAGAAACATCTATAAAATTACATAAATATAAAACATAAACAGTAAATTATATAGGTATATCTATGGACCTGCGCAAATCACTACAATTAATATGTAAGGTTGGAAGACTTGGAATTAAAATTATTCGATATTACATACATAAGTATTAAAACTAATGAATATCACGTCCATATAGGTAAAAACATATAACAATCACAAATTGTTTAAAATTATTCCAATTTTTCCAACAATAAATCAATAAATTTAAAAAAGCGGCCGATTTGAGGAAAATCGCAGAGCGAAAATGTTCGGGCTCGTCAAGGACAGGCGCCTCACGAAGTATAAAATATGTGGTAATCATCACATTATATCGGCATGGGCCCAGGGACTAATAAAATTATATTAAAAGTTTTACATTTTTCATTCAAAAATTAAAACTTTGGTTACAAGTTACATAAATTTTAAACAACAATTTTGCCAAGAAATTTAAAAACATAAAACTTGCCGTTTCTTACATTTTGTAGTCCCTGCCCAATTTTCTATTGTTTTGATCTTGAAAACGTTTAAAAAGTATTGCGACGCTGATGCATAGGCTGACTTCACCACAGCTCTGGAAACATAGTGTTCTGGATATATAATGAGGTAATATCCATAAAATACTTTAATTAAAAGCTAACCAATATTATGGACTTCGTAGTTCTAAAAAAAATTTATCGGAAGCTACAAAGCGGAAGTTAGGATGCAGAACTGTTGTAAACCGTACTAAATGTGTATGTACCAAATTTCATCCAACTCGATTATCAGGTACAGAAGTTATTAAGCTTCCAAAATAACAGGTGCTTGGAGGACCCCCTACCACTTTGTTCACTATCGTTAAAAAAACTAATCAGTTCCTTGCCGTACATATTTGCATCTTTTTGCAAAGTGTCATCAAAATTACTTAACGAACGAATGTTGTATGCTTCCAACAAACATTGAAACAATAAACAGGTGTTCGGGAGGACCCCACCACTTATCCCAATATTGTCCAAAAACTAGTCAATTCTTTGTCAATAAAGTTGTTTAATGGATGAAATCTGTATGCTCCCAACAAACTTTAAAAACCAAGTGTGAAAAGTCAGCAGTTGTATGGTAGACCACCTGCCACTTTGATCAATGTGTCCCAAGAGATGATAATTATCTTCTCACACTAATTGGAACCCTATTCCATAAGTTTCATCATAATCACTTCATTATTGTAGGCTGTAGTGTGCATAAAGACACTGAAAAAACTTCAAACAAACCGGAAGTTGGTATGCAGAAATCTTGGAAACAGTACTAAAACCTTATATACTAAGTTTCAATAAGATCATATCCCGCGATCAGAATTTATTCAAGATTAAAACTTAGAGGTGTTCGGGAGACCCCCCCGCCATTTTGTCCAAATTTGAAATGAATCCAGATATTCCATTTTCAAGTGAACCTGTATCATTCGCCAAAGTTTCATCAAGATCCTATGCAGAAAACTCAACTAACCCACCCACCCACCCACACACAGACGTACACCAAATTTTTTTTGGCTATTTAGATAGAGGATGGTCCAAAACAAAAGAAAAAATAAAATTTGGGGTATGTAAGATTTTTTTTTTCACGATAGATTGCATTACTTCACACAATTTAAAATTGTGGTGAAGTAAAAATACTGATGTCATAACCTGTAAATTATCGTTTCCTTTAAAACAAAATTTAATATAAAAAACATATAAATACTTTAGTTTGCACACGAAATATAATATATTTACTAACATTTTTTTTTAATTTATCAACTTAATTTTCAATTAAAAAATAACTAAAAATTAAATATGTAAAACTAATTTAATTTCCAACAAAACTTACTGTCAAAAGTAAAAACTGAGATTAAAATAGAAGATTTTGTGTTCGAAAACTTGATAATAGTTCATAATAAGATAGCATAAAATTTCCCCTCCGCAAATTGAATACCAATTTCGAACAGTCTTCTATTTTTCAATTCTGCTATTTATTTTTGGGTTGAAGAATAGAAGATAGAAGATTTTCATTGAATAGGACCCATTGTTTTCTATCTGTCAGGTTAAGAGAGAAAGTTGGCTTTTGCTGTTTAGCGAGAATTTTTTAATTTTTCTGCTCTTAAGCGGAAAGTAAAAATACAAGTAAAACAAAAGGCATAATGGACAAAAACGAGAAACTAGAATGTAAACCATGAGTAGCTTAGCTATTAAATAATTTTACAAACAAACATTTATATTGCCTTACTATATATTCATTTCTTGACCGAATATTAATTATGCTGAAAAAATAAAAAGCCACATTAAAAAGGACCAAAACAATCCTTAAAAACATAACCACTTGCATTACATTATCTCAAACATAACGTTTTCTTGTATGTGTTTTTAAATTTATTAAAATGAAAATCAAAACCAAAATAACTTAATAAACGACAAGCACACAAAAATTTTCAAGAAAAACAATCAATAATTTTCATTTTTTTTTTCTTATTTGTACATAGTTTTTGCTCTTGAGTCTTGTTTATGTTATGTTTTTTAAAAAAAAAAACCAAATAAACATAAATAAAAAAATTGAATTTGAAAAATGATTTTTTTTATGTTTAACATAAATCGGAAAATCTTTTAAGTAAATAAAGTTTCGCTTACTTTAAATTTTTGTTGTAAAATTGCTGATGTTATCATAAAATAATTTAATCAAAGCATGAATTTCTAAAAAATTAATTTTCCATAGAAATTATTAAAATTTGACAGCTAAAATTTTCAATTAATTCATTATTATAAGGGAGAGTTTTATGTTGAATTTAACTACAAAAATAATTCTTGGATAATACATAAAAGTTTTATCATGAAAACAAAAAAGTTTTTGGTACATACATAACTTCTTGTGGTTTTTTACTACTTCGTTTTACTGTTTTCCATTTTCAGTTCAATTTAAATATAACAAAAACAACGACTATGAAAAAAAGTTATTTTCCATTTGATTTTCATGAAAAATGTATGGTTATTTTTATTAGTGTTTGATTGCAATAAAATAAATCGGAACGTACAGAGTTTTGTATGATACCATTGTCGAGGAAATGGTTGGAACAATTCAACTTATATGTTAAACACTTTCAGTGACCTCTTGAGATCAATTCATTTTAAAAAAGATTTTGGGCTCTCCAAAATTAACACCACCATTTACGGTGTCACACACTCAACCGACATTCAATGTTCCTCTGTGATTTTTGTCTCCCTCTTGCTTTGTAGAAAAGAGTGACTTTTGATTTAATCATCTGGCTAAGAATTGCCGTTGAAGACTTAAAGAACAGTAAGAAAGTATTCAAAGTAATTTGAACTATATACACTATCGCAGTCTAATATGAACTTATTTCATTTTGCAAAAGGAATTAAATACAATTCTACTTAATTTTTCGAATATTCCAGGTAAATCCGAAATTTCTTTTCGAAAGAATAGTCGAGAAAAATTTTGAAAATAACCTACGCCATTATTTTGCATATATTTTATTTAATGTTTTTGCTTTTATCTTCGACCTTATTTCTTGGAAACAGTTGATTTCAGTTTTGTTTGTGAAATATTGTATAGGGGAAATTGAGATTGAATATAATTTTGTTTTGTATTTCGTTGGAATTATGTAAAATCGTAACAATATTAGATAAACATAGTTCGGTGTGTTTATCTGATATCTTTAAAGTTTTATCAGTAAGCTATCAAATTACTACATCTTACAACACAGTTACAACAAATTCTTTCTATTACATTAATCAAATAATGTATTACTATAACGTAACGTAACGTCGAAATAATAAGTCGAATGTACGAAATAATAAGTCACATAATTCTGACATAATGAGCCACATGAAGCAGATGAAATTTTAATGTAACAACGACGTTAGTGTTTTCTGGACACTAAGGGTTGCCAAATTAATAAAAATGGAATGCGTTAATTTGTTTTAAATCGAACGGGGATAAAGGAGTCAAATAGAACTCTAAAGATACTCAGTGTATATTAAAAACCAAAAATGAATGTGTCATAATACAAAATAATCTAAAAAAAGTAAAGAGAGGTGTCAAGGGACACCCGGATGGAACGAAGTTCCTTTCGATTAATTAGTGAAGGAATTGTAATAAACTTTTATTTTTTTTAAGTTATAAGACTGGCTTGCTTTCTATGAGAGAGAGAGAGAGACAGGTAGAGAAACACGCGCACGCCGCACGGCTGTCGTTACAATTTTTGGTTTTAATTTTTTCCGTCTAGCCCCCTTTCGCAACGCGTATCATAAAATTCCTAAATAAAATCTAACCGAGGTGAAGTTTGAATTCATTCCAGTTTTCTACCGAATAAAGATTATATTTTGGACTACAATCAAATAGTCGATAAATAAGATTTCATTTACAAGTAAAATTAGTTTATGAGCAAATTTCTAGTTACTATAAATTCTAAATGTCAAAATAGTTGTATTTTAAATTTCATTCTAAATGCAGACCGGTAAGTGTTTACAAATTGAATGTTGAGATAAATTAATAATGATTTAATATTAATTTTACGTTACTTTACAATTTTAGGCAAACAAAACAAGAATTGAATATAATAGAAAAACAACAAATAGGAAATAAAATAAAAATTAAATAAAAATAAAAAGTTTCGTTACAACTTTTGGTCTTAGTTTTTTCCGTCTAGCCCCCTTTCGCAACGCGCGATAAGGAACTTCGTTCAAAAAACTTACGTTAGTCAAAAATACAAGGCAATAATCGTCGAAGATCCAACTATTTTTCATAATTTATGTCAAGCAGTTAAATTTCAATTGGCGTACCTTTCTTAAAACAAAAACCACAGCTTGTGCTTATCATAAAATGTCTAAATCATGATGATAACAAAAAAATAAACTTATACCTACTCACTTCACCTGAGACATAATTGGTTATGTCTGCATTTAATTTAATTCCAATATAATTTAATTGCTACTTTATTCATCGTAGCATTTTATCATCAGAAATACCGTAACCAAAACAATCATCATCATTAACAGATAAGAAAACAGTTTTCCTTATTTATTTTTTTTTTTTTAATTTAAATTCCTATTTAATGAAACTTAAACTAATTTTGTTTAATTTAATTAATTTAAATTTTTTTCTTCAATTTTCTCTAATTTACAGTTTACGTTTAGCAAACATAAAAAAATCAACAAAAATAAATAAATAAAAAATAATTTTTTTTGTAAATTAACAATTAATTGCCAGCCTCCTGTCGGTCTGAATTTTCTTTTTTTTTTTTCATTTTTCTAATTTATTTTCTTTTTAAGTTTATATTTTGTCTATAGCTTTTCAGTTAATTTATACTTTTGAAAGATTTTTTAAGGAAGATTTTCTTGATGACTGTATAAAATGTTGAAAACAGGAAGATGAGATAAGATACGTTTTAGTATAAAACCATAGTAATGAGTACGCTTCCGGGACAATATACACAAAAGGACTGTCCCCGACTAATTTGTTTTTATGTTGATGTTATTCTTTCTTATATTTTATTTATAAAAAAACACTAAAGTTTCAAAATAGAAAAATATAATATATGCTATAATATTAGTGCATTAAAACATTTCAATTTGCTTGTATCGATAAAAAAAACCAAAACTGTCAAAGAAAAGCTTAAATTTATTGTTTATAATTTGTTTGGTCTATCGATACAAAAATTAGATTCTTCACAACTTATATAAAAAAAACTTATAAACTTTCAAAAACATTAATAATAATATCGATAAAAGTCATTTTCTTTTATGAAATGAGAAAAGTTCTACGACAAGTTTTAAAATTTTTATTACCGTTTTTATAAATATTTACAGAAATTATTTTTGTTTTTGTTTTTGAAAATTATTCCATCATCATGATGTCATTTTCATAGAAAATAAATAAATTCCCTCTATTTTATATTTATTTAGTTTTCGTTTTTATTAAATCTGTAAACATAAGTGACATCTTTATTACAAATATATATTATATATGTATAGCTGATAAAAGTGGAAAAGATAAAATCTAATATTGGATGATATATAACCTTTTATGGATTCGGGTTTCGCGATTTACGGGCTATTCAATTTTATAAAAATAAGTTCGTTGTCGACGAAACCTGCATACTTAGAGGTGAACTACAACTAAAACTAATGAAATTTTAATGCATAGGATAAAGGTAAATAATTTGTTTAGTTGGGAATGCTCTTATCCGGTTTGAAAAAGGAAAATATTAAAAATTAATAAAATAGATATTTTGTTTCTAATACTACTTGACAGAGCTTTATTTTACCTTAAAAATTATGTGAGTAAAAATTATTTATCATTATAAATTGGTTTTAATATTTATCAGGATTATGATAAATAATCAAAATCAAACATTGAAAGGAAAAACACAAAGATAAAAAATAGGAAAGAAAAATAAAAGAAACAAAAAAATAAGGGGTAATTATTATAAAATAAGTAAATGAAAGTGGTGAAATGAAACAAGATTTAAATTAACTAAAAACAGAAAAGAAATACTCTTTTTTGTGCAAATACCTTTAGGTTTAAGTTATCGGTCTTTTAAAGCAGTTTTTTCAGTTGCTGCAGTGTGTGCGTTCACGCTTTCGTTCCTTCAATAATTTTTATTCTTCGATTTTTTAGTTGATGAAAAATTTGCACAACGATTTTGTCGCCATCTACATTTTAAAATAATCAGGTGTTTGAAATGGCTCATATTAATATTTACAACATGTAATAACAATAAATTATTAAAATGCAATATTTAAAAATATAATTTTTACTGTTTATTTTTAATTTTTTTATTTTATCAATAATAATATAAACTTCCTTATAGTAACAATAAATCACATCATCCATACCAACATAAACTAGCTGCCTACAACCACATGATCAATAGATTGAACAATATACCTACGAATGCAGAAAATTATCAAGACGAGTTAAACAACATCAAATACATAGCCAGTAAAAACGGATATAAAAACAAAATAATTGACACATTAAATAAAAAATATAGAAACAAGAAAAATTTGCAAACCCTAAATACATTGAAGAATGAAGAAAAACTAGCAGGCAAAAAATACGTAGGCGTAAAATACAATTAAACAACATTCAAAATAATGCAAAAAACTTAAAAAAAATATGGATACATTACAGCTTACCAAAATAAAATAGAAAATTACCTAAAAACCAACAAAACCCAAACCTTAGACACATAAACAAACCTGTGACGACTGCAGTAAACTTTATAAAAGCCAGACGGGGCGGTCCTTCACAAAAAGATTTATTGAGCACACCAATGAAATTAACAGAAACGATCCAAAAGCCAGATATGCCCAACATTTAAATATAGAAAAACACAAATACACCAATATCAACACAAATTTAACCATATTACATAAAAAAAGAAAAGGACAACATCTAGATAGATTGGAAGAAATAGAAATATATAAATATAAAAACAATAGCAACATTTTAAATGATAAAATCAACACTAAAACTAACAAAATATATGACATCATAATAAAAAATAGTATATAAGTAATAGTTTAAGCAAAAATTGTAACAATAATCTAAGAACTGAGGATAACGTAAGTCGAAATCGATATTCTATAAAATAAAAAGAGTTTTTTTTTTACTTTATTTATTTTAATTCTTAGTACATAATATGAAATAAAATATTTAGGAGTTCAATATATTATACTTTGCAACCTTGAAATTTAAATGATAATTAGTAATTATTTGAATTGAATTGATTATACTGGTAACTTGAAGGAAAATAGCCAAAAAAAACCTATCTAGAATTTCTTAACCATGGAAGATCTGGATTCATTTCAAATTTGGACAAAATGGCGGGGGGTCTCCCGAACACCTCTAAGATTAAATCTTGAATAACTTCTGATCCCGGGGTGTGATCTTATTGAAACTTAGTATATAAGGTTTTAGTACTGTTTCCAATATTTGCGCATACCTACTTCTGGTTTGTCACTTCCGGTTAAAAAGTTTTTTTTTCAGTTGTTTATCCCTACTGTAGCCAACAATTACCGATCGATTTTCATGAAACGTTGTGAAAAGCTTTTAAATAACATAAGAAAGATTTTATCAGCTTTTGGTGCACATTGGATAAGGGGTTGGGGGGTCCACCATACAACAGGTGGTTTTTTCCACAAAGTTTTTATGTTTGTTGGGAGCATAAAACATTCATTCGTGAATGAATTTCAATGACACTTTGGAAAAGGACGCAAACATGTATGACAAAGAACTGATTAGTTTTTGAGCGATAGTGAACAAAGTGGTGGGGGGTCGCTGGAGCACCTGTTTTTTTGAAAGCTCTATAACTTTTGTACCTGATAAGCGAATTGGATGAAACTTGGTACATGAGTATGTAGTACGATTCAAAATAGTTTTGCATCCCAACTTCCGGTTTTTCACTTCCGGTAAAAAAATTTGTTTTGTACTTTTTTGAAGTTTTTTCAGTGTCTTTATGCACACTACAGCCTACAATAATGAAGTAATTATGATGAAACTTATGGAATAGGGTTCCAATTAGTGTGAAAAGATAGTTATCATGTTTTGGGACACATTGATCAAAGTGGTGGGGGGTCTACCATACAAATGCTGAATTTTCACAATTTGTTTTTTAAGTTTGTTGGGTGCATACAGACTTCATTCATTAATTTATTTTAATGACACTTTGGAAAAAGATGGAGACTTAAGTAACAAAGAACTGATTAGTTTTTGGATAATATTGGAATAAGTGGTGGGGGTCCTGCCGAACAACTGTTTAATGTGTCACACTTTTTTCAATGTTTGTTGGGAGCACACAGCATTAGCTCGTGAACGAATTTTGATGACACTTTGGAAAAAGATGCAAACATGTATGACAAAGAACTGATTAGTTTTTGAGCGATAGTGAACAAAGTGGTGGGGGGTCCCTGGAGCACCTGTTTTTTTTAAAGCTCTATAACTTCAGTACCTGATGAGCGAATTGGATGAAACTTGGTACATGAGTATGTAGTACGGTTTACAATAGTTCTGCATCCCAACTTCCGGTTTTTCACTTCCGGTAAAAAAATTTTTTTGTACTTTTTTGAAGTTTTTTCAGTGTCTTTATGCACACTACAGCCTACAATAAAGAAGTGATTATGATGAAACTTATGGAATAGGGTTCCAATTAGTGTGAAAAGATAATTATCATGTTTTGGAACACATTGATCAAAGTGGCGGGGGGTCTACCATACAACTGTTGATTTTTCACACTTTGTTTTTAAAGTTTGTTGGGAGCATACAGACTTCATTCATTAATCAATTCTAATGACACTTTGGAAAAAGATGGAAACTTAAATGACAAGGAACTGATTAGTTTTTGAACAATATTGGAATAAGTGGTACGGGGTCTCCCGAACACCTGTTTACTGTGTCATCATTTTTTCAATGTTTGTTGGGAGCACACAGCATTCGTTCCTGAACCAATTTTGATGACACTTTGGAAAAAAATGCAAACATGTATGGCAAAGAACTGATTAGTTTTTGAGCGATAGTGAACAAAGTGGTGGGGGGTGTCCCATACACCTATTTTTTTTTAAAGCTCAATAACATCTGTACCTGATAATCGAATTGGATGAAACTTTGTACATAAGCATTTAGTATGATTTACAAAAATTCTGCATCCCAACTTCCGGTTTTTTACTTCCGGTAAAAAAAAAATTTTTCAATTGTTTTTTCAGTATCTTTATGCACACTACAGCCTACAATAATGAAGTGATTATGATAAAACTTATGGAAAGGTTTCAATTAGTGTAAGAAGATAATTATCATCTTTTGGGACACATTGATCAAAGTGGCGGGGGATCTACCATACAACTGCTGACTTTTCACACTTGGTTTTTAAAGTTTGTTGGGAGCATACAGATTTCATTCATTAATCAATTTTAATGGCACTTTGAAAAAAGATAAAGACTTTATTGACAAAGAATTGACTAGTTTTTGGACAATATTGGGATAAGTGGTGGGGTCCTCCCGAACACCCGTTTATTGTTTCAATGTTTATAGGAAGCATAAAACATTCGTTCGTTAAGTAATTTTGATTACACTTTGCAAAAAGATGCAAATGTGTATGGCTGATTAGTTTGAAACTGATTAGTTTTTTTAGCGATAGTGAACAAAGTGGTAGGGGGTCCTCCAATCACCTGTTATTTTAGAAGCTCAATAACTTCTGTACCTGATAATCGAGTTGGATGAAATTTGGTACATACACAATTAGTACGGTTTACAACAGTTCTGCATCCTTACTTCCGCTTTGTCACTTCCGATAAATTTTTTTTTACTTTTTCTCGTACAACAGAATTTATGTTTGTTGGGATACTACTGCCTGCTTTAATATTTTTATTATTAGAACTACGAAGTCCATAATATTGGTTAGCTTTTAATTAAAGTATTTTATGGATATTAGCTCATTATGTATCCAGAACACTATGTTTCCAGAGCTGTGGTGAAGTCAGCCTATGCATCAGCGTCGCAATATTTTTTTATTGGAATAGAGCGGATCTAAATTTCGAGAATTTGGTGATTTTTGGCTTGGTTTATTTTTAAAGATTCATAACTTCGGTGCTGGTAAAGATAGAAACTTTTTTTCTATTTTAGTTTAAAGTTCAAAAATGGAATTTTAACAAAAAAGTGTTATCAATAAAAATTATTAACAAATTCCTATTGTTATAAACAAATAAAATGTAAAAATCGATTTTTAGTCACTTTCAAACAAAATTTAAGAGCGTTTAGTATAAACATCGTATTCTGCATTAAATTTTCTATAAAAAACGTATATTTAATAATTGGAGAAACGAATTTTACTGTTGGTAGATAAAAACTAATTCTTGCAGCGCAGAACGACAAAAATTTATGCAATGTTGTAACAGTAAAAATCGTTTCTTAATAAATATAAAATACGTTTTTAATATAAAATTGAATGTAGAATACGATGGTTGTACTAAACACTCTTTATTTTTGTTAGGCAGTGACTAAAAATCGTTTTTAACATTTTATTTGTTTATAACAATAGTAATTTGTAGTTTTAATAATAATTTAGTAATTTTAATAATAATTTTTATAGACAACAGATTTTTTTTTAAATTCCAACTTTTAACATAACGAAATTCTCGAAATTTAGATCCTCTCTATTTTTCAAAAAAAAATCCCTGAACACGTATGTGTTCTGCTTAGATCTTAAAAGGCGTCATAAGTGTTATTGTTGTGGCATAAATTGTAATTCCTATTACACAACACTTTTTATTAAAAATAAATTCATTTATGTACATAGCTATGTATGTCTATATATAAACATATTCACAGAACTTTTATATCATAAACTGTATCAAATCTAATCCTTACATGAATATTTCCTCAAACACGTATATCTTTTGGTTTATGTAAAACCCGTAAAAAAAATTCAGCCAAATCGAAAATATCTAGGTCACATTTTGTCCTAATCTGTGTATGTAAAAGAATGACCCATTTATGGAATTTTTGTCGTCCCACGCTTGATAAATTAATTTATTTCTAAAAGTAAAAACCATTTCTCCATTAATTAAAAATATTCACCACAATTTTAAATTGTGTGAAGTAATGCAATCTATCGTGAAAAAAAAATCTTACATACCCCAAATTTTATTTTATCTTTTGTTTTGGACCATCCTCTATCTAAATAGCCAAAAAAAATTTTGGTGTACGTCTATGTGTGGGTGGGTGGGTGGGTGGGTGGGTGAGTTTTCTGCATATATTCTTGATGAAACTTTGGCAAATGATACAGGTTCACTTGAAAATGGAAGATCTGGATTCATTTCAAATTTGGACAAAATGGCGGGGGGTCTCCCAAACACCTCTAAGTTTAAATCTTGAATAACTTCTGATCCCGGGTTATGATCTTATTGAAACTTAGTATATAAGGTTTTAGTACTGTTTCCAATATTTCTGCATACCAACTTCCGGTTTGTCACTTCCGGTTAAAAAGTTTTTTTTTCAGGTTTTTATCCCTACTGTAGCCTACAATTACCGATCGATTTTCATGAAACGTTGCGAAAAGCTTTTAAATAACATAAGAAAGATTTTATCAGCTTTTGGAGCACATTGGATAAAGGGTTGGGGGGTCCACCATACAACAGGTGGTTTTTTCCACAAAGTTTTTATGTTTGTTGGGAGCATAAAACATTCATTCGTGAATGAATTTTGATGACACTTTGGAAAAAGACGCAAACATGTATGACAAAGAACTGATTAGTTTTTGAGCGATAGTGAACAAAGTGGTGGGGGGTCCCTGGAGCACCTGTTTTTTTGAAAGCTCTATAACTTCTGTACCTGATAAGCGAATTGGATGAAACTTGGTACATGAGTATGTAGTACGGTTTACAATAGTTCTGCATCCCAACTTCCAGTTTTTCACTTCCGGTAAAAAAATTTTTTTTGTACTTTTTTGAAGTTTTTTCAGTGTCTTTATGCACACTACAGCCTACAATAATGAAGGGATTATGATGAAACTTATGGAATAGGGTTTCAATAAGTGTGAAAAGATAATTATCATGTTTTGGGACACATTGATCAAAGTGGTGGGGGGTCTACCATACAAATGCTGACTTTTCACACTTTGTTTTTTAAGTTTGTTGGGAGCATACAGACTTCGTTCAATAATTTATTTTAATGACACTTTGGTAAAAGATGGAGACTTAAGTAACAAAGAACTGATTAGTTTTTGGATAATATTGGAATAAGTGGTGGGGGTCCTCCCGAACACCTGTTTAATGTGTCACACTTTTTTCAATGTTTGTTGGGAGCACACAGCATTCGTTCGTGAACGAATTTTGATGACACTTTGGAAAAAGACGCAAACATGTATGGCAAAGAACTGATTAGTTTTTGAGCGATAGTGAACAAAGTGGTGGGGGGTCCCCGGAGCACCTGTTTTTTTGAAAGCTCTATAACTTCTGTACCTGATGAGCGAATTGGATGAAGCTTGGTACATGAGTATGTAGTACGGTTTACAATAGTTCTGCATCCCAACTTCCGGTTTTTCACTTCGGGTAAAACATTTTTTTTGTACATTTTTGAAGTTTTTCAGTGTCTTTATGCACACTACAGCCTACAATAATGAAGGGATTATGATGAAACTTATGGAATAGGGTTTCAATAAGTGTGAAAAGATAATTATCATGTTTTGGGACACATTGATCAAAGTGGTGGGGGGTCTACCATACAAATGCTGACTTTTCACACTTTGTTTTTTAAGTTTGTTGGGAGCATACAGACTTCGTTCATTAATTTATTTTAATGACACTCTGGTAAAAGATGGAGACTTAAGTAACAAAGAACTGATTAGTTTTTGGATAATATTGGAATAAGTGGTGGGGGTCCTCCCGAACACCTGTTTAATGTGTCACACTTTTTCCAATGTTTGTTGGGAGCACACAGCATTCGTTCGTTATCGAATTTTGATGACACTTTGGAAAGAGACGCAAACATGTATGGCAAAGAACTGATTAGTTTTTTAGCGATAGTGAACAAAGTGGTGGGGGTCCCCGGAGCACCTGTTTTTTTGAAAGCTCTATAACTTCTGTACCTGATGAGCGAATTGGATGAAACGTGGTACATGAGTATGTAGTACGGTTTACAATAGTTCTGCATCCCAACTTCCGGTTTTTTACTTCCGGTAAAAAAAATTTTTTTGTACTTTTTTGAAGTTTTTTCAGTGTCTTTATGCACACTACAGCCTACAATAATGAAGTGATTATGATGAAACTTAAGAAATAGGGTTCCAATTAGTGTAAGAAGATAATTATCATCTTTTAGGACACATTGATCAAAGTGGCGGGGGTCTATCATACAACTGCTGACTTTTCACACTTTGTTTTTAAAGTTTGTTGGGAGCATACAGACTTCATTCATTAATCAATTCTAATGACACTTTGGAAAAAGATGGGAACTTAAATGACAAGGAACTGATTAGTTTTTGGACAATATTGGAATAAGTGGTACGGGGTCTCCCGAACACCTGTTTACTGTGTCATCATTTTTTCAATGTTTTTTGGGAGCACACAGCATTCGTTCGTGAACCAATTTTGATGACACTTTGGAAAAAAATGCAAACATGTATGGCAAAGAACTGATTAGTTTTTGAGCAATAGTGAACAAAGTGGTGGGGGGTGTCCCATACACCTGTTTTTTTTTAAAGCTCAATAACATCTGTACCTGATAAACGAATTGAAAGAAACTTTGTACATAAGCATTTAGTATGATTTACAAAAATTCTGCATCCCAACTTCCGGCTTTTTACTTCCGGTAAAAATTTTTTTTTTAATTGTTAGCAGTTTTTTCAGTATCTTTATGCACACTACAGCCTACAATAATGAAGTGATTATGATAAAACTTATGGAAAGGTTTCAATTAGTGTAAGAAGATAATTATCATCTTTTGGGACACATTGATCAAAGTGGCGGGGATCTACCATACAACTGCTGACTTATCACACTTTGTTTTTAAAGTTTGTTGGGAGCATACAGATTTCATTCATTAATCAATTTTAATGGCACTTTGAAAAAAGATAAAGACTTTATTGACAAAGAATGGACTAGTTTTTGGACAATATTGGGATAAGTGGTGGTTCCTCCCGAACACCTGTTTATTGTTACAATGTTTGTTGGAAGCATACAACATTCGTTCGTTAAGTAATTTTGATTACACTTTGGAAAAAGATGCAAATATGTATGGCAAGGAACTGATTAGTTTTTTTTAGCGATAGTGAACAAAGTGGTAGGGGGTCCTCCAAGCACCTATTATTTTTGGAAGCTCAATAACTTCTGTACCTGATAATCGAGTTGGATGAAATTTGGTACATACACATTTAGTACGGTTTACAACAGTTCTGCATCCTAACTTCTGCTTTGTCACTTCCGATAAATTTTTTTTTACTTTTTCTCGTACAACAGAATTTATGTTTGTTTGGGATACTACTGCCTGCTTTAATATTTTTATTATTAGAACTACGAAGTCCATAATATTGGTTAGCTTTTAATTAAAGTATTTTATGGATATTAGCTCATTATATATCCAGAACACTATGTTTCCAGAGCTGTGGTGAAGTCAGCCTATGCATCAGCGTCGCAATATTTTTTTATAGAAAATAAAACGTAGAATACGATGGTCATACTAAAAACTCATTTCGTGGGTTGGGCAATGACTAAAGATCGATTTGAACATTTTATTTGTTTATAACAATAGGAATTTCTTAATAACTTTTTTTGATTTTATTTTTTTAAGCTAGCACCTTTTAACTTTAAAATAAAACAAAACATAAGTTTCTATCTTTAATAGAGCCGAAGTTTTTGAACATATTTTGTTTATTAATTTTTGTTTATTAACATTATTAATTTTTGATTTTTGAACATAGCTCGTCAACCAAAAAATCACGAAATTCTGGAAATTTCGAACAGCTATATGTTCCAAAAAAAATCCTTGAACACGTATGTGTTCTGCTCAGGTCTTAAAAGGCTTGAATATGTTATTGTTGTGACATATATTGTAATTCCTATTACACAACACTTTTTATTAAAAATAAATTCATTTACATAGTTATATCTATATATAAACATATTCACAGAACTTTTACATCATAAACTGTATCAAATCTAATCCTTACATGAATATTTAAAATAAATAAATAAATATAACATTAATTTTAGACTAATGTAACACAATAACCCAACAACCAAAGCATCAAATAAAATCCTTTTATGATGGTTAATTGGGTTAGCCACAAAACAAAAACCTATTTGTTGTTTTTGTTACCCTACGAAAACAACAAAAATGCAAAAACAAAAAATGTTTTGGTTAATTTTACCGCAAATTAATTACGATATAATTTCTTTATTAGCATAAAAAATTTGATTTACTTTTCATTTTCCCAAAAAAATTTTAATATTAAATTTCATTAATTTTGTTGCTGAAAGTTACAATCGTACCAACATAAACACAATATATGATGAGCATGTCTAAATGTATACATATTTTATTAAAATTACTTTAATTTTAATTATTTAATTGAATTTTCTGTTTTTCTTGTGATTTCTCAAGAATTTTGCGTGTATAAAGCCAGTGTTAAACAGAAATATCTCAAATGTGTCTTATTTACAGTTAACGCAATTGGTGACTGATTATAGTTTTTTCTGTCATAGAAATTTGCAACTACATTCTGCTACAGTGAAATGGCTCTATTGCCTCACTTTCAACGTTGATTTAAAACAGAATGAAAATACCAAATTGATGTGATGATTGATTGAAAGAGAGAATAGCTATAGAATTATTACTATAGGTTGATATTTTTTTTTTAAATGAAATGTGTTGTGTAGTAGGGATTACAATATGTGTCACAAGAACACATAAAATCCTTTTAAGACCAAGGTCCAACAACAACATACGTTCAGAGGTGTTGATGGACGTAAATCTTTTTTTTTTGTTTTTTTATATTTTTGGTTAAAGAATGGATAACTAAACAAAAAATCCTATCACTGACAAAATATGACATAAGCCAATAATATTTTATGATAGAATAGAGAAAATAAAAGTAAATTAAAAAGTAAATAGCAAATTTTTACAAAAATTTGCTGAAACAAAACAAAAATGTAGTTGCCAATAATCCAGCCGGTTGCATATTCCTTGATCCTGTGACGCACGGCTTTCTTGAAGATTAAAGCCCACACATAGTTATATGAAGGCTCATTTCCTCAAGGAAGCAATAGCGTCCCATCATCAAGGATTATTTCACAGCTAAGATTGATATCTCACGTTAACTCGTATATCAATAGCAGGGACTGGAGTACGCGTGGTTGTCACACCCGTAGATCAAAAATAAAACAAATTTGCAAAACATTAAAAACTGATCCTTCCCTGCGGCCAATATGATATGCTTACTGTGAAATGATATGCTTACTGTGTTTCTTCAAAATGTTGGGGCTACATATTCAACAAATGCTGTCCTACATACTCTTCGAGAAAAAAACGCTGCCATACGCTAGAGCAATTTTCATTTGATTTTTTTTGCAAAATCAAAAACACACATACACATTTGATGTACTAAAATTAATCTACAATAAAAATAAAAATAATAAAATTTGTATGAAAATACTGAACAAAATTATGTTTTGACAAAACAGTTAAATAAAAAAATTCAATATAATTGTAATTAATTTAACGACTATTGATAATATTCACGAAAAATAACAACGTATTAATTATATAATTTATTTTAAATTTATTTAAATATAAACGATAAATTAATTATTTGCAACAGTTACTTTTTCGGAAAGGATTAAAATTTTTTCGTTTTTTAGTTTGTTACCTATTTCCAATGTTTTTTACTGTGGTTATTATAGGTCTAACTTTTGTACCTGCCTAAAACACATCCATTATTTTGTGACCAATTCGGTTTGTCTGGTCAGAATTTACATTTACAGTTGTAACCAGAGTTCATTAAACAAAAACTGATATTCACCAAATTAAAATAAAAAGCTTTTTTCGTACGATGGAACTAAAAGCTCCAAACTATTATTAAAAAATACCAACTAAGCCAAATCGTTTAAAAAGGAAAATTTAAAATAATTAAGCTTTTCCAAAAACCAATACGTTTTTTTTGCGCTTGTGGTCGCTATTATGAAAATATATGATGTTCTGTCTGTACTCGGATTGGTTGATGTGATAAAAATAAAACGATGTCTATCTAGGTATGAATATCAAAATTATAATAAAATTAAATTAAATTATAAGTATTTTAAATTTTTTTTTTTTTTTTTCAATGGTTGAAACTATAAAAAAATGAAGGAAAACGAAAAATATTGTAAATTGTAAAATAATTGCTTTTGGTTTGATTCTGTTTTTCGAAAAAATAATATCTGTTTTCGAGGATTTGGTTGTTTTGTTGCGGTTTTATGTTTCTATTATTTTAGTTTTCGTTCTTCATTATACGGTTTACAATTTTTTCATGAAATTTTAAATAAAAATTAAATTTTAATTGCTAATTATAGAATTTAAAATAATTTAGCATCAACTTGCATCGTAATATAAATTAATATGTGTGTAATAAATTAAATAACTAACTTTAAACAAATCCTTTGTGCTATGAAAAACAAATATTGTGAGCAACAATTGTATAGTTCTGGTTGAAATCAGTTTGTATAAAAAAGTAAAGCTTACGAGAAAAGCACACTAGGAAAACGTTTTAAAATTATTTTCTAATAATTTAGTTAAATTCAATCGATTTTTGAAAAACTCGAGTGTTGAATAACGGAAAATGTTGAGTAGTCGAGCAATGTACATATTCTTAAAATTAAAGTTACTCAAAACTATTTCATATGTTTTGGTAAACTATTATTTAAAAAATAATATCTAAGAAAATCTAGAGCGTTTAAAATGTTCTATCCCATTTAAGACCGAAACAAAACTCTAGCTCACAGAGAAAGGACGTTCGCATTGCTTTGATGTCTAAGAAATTGTTTAAAACGCTCCGTGCATCTAATTGTAGTTTTGAAGTGGTAGGGTCCCCATTCATATCCATCATTTTAAAATTCTAGTTTAGTTGAGCGAAATTGACATCAAAAGATTTGTAAAGGTTAAAATGACACGATGAAACCAATCAATAAGCAATACTTTAATTAAAAGCTAACCAATATTATAGATTTCGCGTATTTCTAATTGTAAAAAGTCAGACAAGTGCGAATGAAATTCGCTCGTCAAGGGTTCCGTGAATGTAAAAGAACACAATATCAAAAATTATTGACAAAAAGTTGTGTTGTAATGTCCTTATATTTTCAGACCATAGACACATAACAAAATAAATGTTAAATTGTAAATGTCAATAGTATATTACAATCAAATCTACATTGATCAAAAATGGCGAAAAAAAATGTTAATTCAGGTTAAATATTATCCATAGATGTTTTGGTAACTTAAAAAAGATGCAATTACACCAGCTTGTAAATGGATTAAATTTGATTATTTGTTCGGTCAATCGAGTGTTGAAATTTAAGGGGGTGGAAAGGCTACATACTAAAAATATTTATTTTTCAATAACACAAAAACTCTGCACGGTGTGAATTTTGCACTTTTTTCACAATAACTCAAAAACTGGGCACCGCAAAATTCTAAAAAATATTGCAACGAATTCTAAATTAGATGTTCTTTCAAATGACACCCCACTCGCTTGGGCCAAAACAAATTTTTTTCTACCCCCGGTCCTCTAAACACACAGAAATATAATTATTGGAGACTTTGCTATAGTTTTCGTACAAAATTTAGCAAATTTCCCAACTCTGTGAATTCTTACAAATTTTTATGTCAATCAGTGTCGAAACGTATGGGGGGGGGAACGGTCTGGATTTTGCACTTTTTTGACAATAACTCAAAAACTGTCCACCGCAAAATTCTAAAAAAAATTGCAACAAATTCTAAATTAGGTGCTCTATCAAATGACACCCCACTCGCTTGGGTCAAAAAAGTTTTTTTTTACCCCCTCTACCCCGGTCCTCTAAACACACAGAAATATAATTATTGGAGACTTCGCTATAGTTTTCGTACAAAATTTAGCGAATTTCCTAACTCTGTGAATTTTTACAAATTTTTCTGTCAATCAGTGTCGAAACGTATGGGGGGAACGGTCTGGGCTTTGCACTTTTTCGACAATAACTCAAAAACTGGCCACCGCAAAATTCTAAAAAAAATTGCAACAAATTCTAAATTAGGTGCTCTATCAAATGACACCCCACTCGCTTGGGTAAAAAAAAGTTTTCTTTTACCCCCTCTACCCCGGTCCTCTAAACACACAGAAATATAATTATTGGAGACTTCGCTATAGTTTTCGTACAAAATTTAGCAAATTTCCTGACTCTGTGAATTTTTACAAATTTTTCTGTCAATCAGTGTCGAAACGTAGAGAGGGGGGGGACGGTCTAAATTCGCACTTTTTTTACTATAACTCAAAAACTGGGCATCGCAAAATTCTAAAAAAAATTGTTTTGTTTTTTAAACTAAGTGCTCTTTCAAATGACACCCCCCCCCCACTTGAACACATTTTAAATAGTGTTTTTACCCCTCCTCATTTCCACTCCCTTAATAAATCTAAGTATGGAAATATGACACTTTTTTATATTGTTTATTAAAAACGTACTAATTTTTCTATCATTCCAAGTACATTTGAAAATTTTCGATCAGATAGGTTCGGAGCTAATCGAGGTAAGAAAACGCGAAAAAAACGTCATTATTCAAAATTATACAAAAAATGGTGAGGTGTAAAATTCCAAAATAAATTTTTATGGAATACTGAAATGAAGCTCTTTCATATGATGCCCTATTTGAATCTATAAAAAAATCTATTTTCTCAAAGGTCTCACATCGCAGCCCTGTAAACCAAACGAAAACCACTTTAGTTTTATTTGTATCCGTCATTTCATGTGGACAGATTAGTTTTATACGCATGCCAAATTTCAAGTCCATAGCATTTATAGTTTACGAGATAATCGATATAATGTGAAAAACACGTTTTACTCTCACCAATAGTATTCCGTATAAAAAACGGAACCCTAAAAATATGGATGGGCTGAAATCTCAAGCTCTGAGATATCAAGACTTCGGTCTGGGTTAAGGATTTTGACACAGTTTTCGGCAAAAAACTTTTATGAGGACATGGTTTTTAGTTTTGGGCAGCGATGTATATCAAACATAACTCTTTGATAAAGTACAAGTAGTTTTTATCTCTGTTTAAAAATTTATTACAAAACTAACACGAAACATCAATACGTTACCGGATTATTATAACAGATCATAAATTAACATTATTTAGTGAAAAGATGATACACTGAGCAAACTACTCAAAAACCTCTTCATTTAGCGTTCCGAGAAAATATTTCAAAATCACAAATTCATATTTCTTTCAAAATTTCAAAAATAATGTAAAATTAAATAAAATAAAAATTTTTCAAAATTCTAAAAATATTGCAAAAATTATTACAAAATCATTAGTTCAAACTTTTTTGAAAATTCCAAAACTTATAATAAAATCAAATATTTGAAATTTTTCAAAATTCTAAAAATATTCCAAAAAATCTTACAAAATCAAAAATTGAAAATTTTTTCAAAACTCTAAAATATATATATAATTCAAAAATTCTATTTTTTTTCAAAATTATAAAAATATTGCAAAAATTATAACAAAATCAATAATAAAAACTTTTTCCGAAATTCTAAAATATTGCAAAAATTATTACAAAATCAAAAATACAAACTTTTTTCAAAATTTCCAAAAATATTTCAAAAACTATAACAAGTTCAAAAAATTTCATGTCCAAATTCATGTTCAAATTCATTTACGTCATAAAAACAACTAAATTTTTTTCCCCAAAAATTGGCTAAAAAAATAAATGAAATCATTTTTTATTGCACTTGACATTATTTTTTTGACAAACTTATAATGCCTTAATTCTCTTTCATAATAATAAAATTTCATGTCATCAAATAATTAATTTCGTTTTTTTCCAAAAAATTGGGTAAAAAAATAAATAAAAATCTTTCTTTTGACACACATGACAACATTTTTTTGAATTTTTTTGACAAACTCCTAATGCAATAATCTAGTTTTTGATCTCACATACCAATCCCTACCATCAAGATTTCTTCAAATTTAAAGTTCCTTCTCGTAATCACTTAAAATGAACGTTTTTTAAGCAAAAAATATGCAAATTTCCTTGTTTAGACACACTTGACGATTTTTTTGACACACTTCCACACTTTTGACCAAAAATTAAAAAAAATGTTTTACCGGAAGTGAAAAACCGGAAGTTGGGATGCAGAACTGTTGTAAACCGTACTAAACGTTTATGTACCAAGTTTCATCCAATTCGATTATCAGGTACATATGTTATTGAGCTTTCAAAAAAAACAGGTGCTTCGGGGACCCCACATCACTTTGTTCACTATCGCTCAAAAACTAACCAGTTCCTTGTCATACACATTTGCATCTTTTTCCAAAGTGTAATCAAAAATCATTCACGAACGAATGTTGTATGCTCGTATGGTAGACTCCCTGCCACCTTTATCAATGTGTCCCAAGATATGATAGTTATCTTCTCACACTAATTGAAACCTTTTTCATAAGTTTCATCATATTTACTTCGTTATTGTAGGCTGTAGTGTGGCCTCGTATAAGCACTGGCACTGGCACTGGCATAAAGACACTGAAAAAACTTCAAAAAATTACAAAAAAAAATTTTTCCGGAAGTTAGAATGCAGAATTGTTGTGAGCCGTACTAACTGTTTATGTACCAAGTTTCATCCAATTCGATTATCAGGTACAGATGTTATTGAGCATTCAAAAAAACAGGTCTATGGGACAACCCCCACCACTTTGTTCACTATCACTGAAAAACTAATCAGTTCCTTGTCATACATATTTCCGAAGAATCTTTTTCCAAAGAATCATCAAAATTCATTCATGAACGAATGTTTTATGCTCCCAACAAACATAAAAACATTGTGTAGGAAACCACCTGTTGTATGGTGTACCTCCCAACCCTTTATCCAATGTTCTCCAAAAGCTGATAAAATCTTTCTCATGTTACTTGAAAGCTTTATCAACGTTTCATGAAAATCGATCGGTAATTGTAGGCTACAGTAGCACTTATAAGCGCTTGAGAAAAAAAATATTTTAACCGAAAGTTACAAACCGGAAGTTGGTATGCAGAAATATTGGAAACAGTACTGAAACTTTATATACTAAGTTTCAATAAGATTATAAACTAGGATCAGAAGTTATTGAAGATTTAAACTTAGAGGTGTTCTGGAGACCCCCCGCCATTTTGTCCAAATTTGAAATGAATCCAGATCTTCCATTTTCAAGTGAACCTGTATCATTTGCCAAAGTTTCATCAAGATCCTATACAGAAAGGTCATCCACTCACCCACACACCGACGTACACCAAATTTTTTTTTTGACTATTTAGATAGAGGATGGTCCAAAACAAAAGAAAAAACAAAATTTGGGGTATGTAAGATTTTATTTTTCTCGATAGATTGCATTACTTCACACAATTTAAAATTGTGGAGAAGTAAAAATATTAGACCTTGTTATTTCTAATTTTGTTGACAAATTGATGTAGTATATATTCATTTAATACTAATAGATTGGATTGATCGAAAACATAGTTGATATTTTGATTTTAACAAACTGGCGGCTCTAAAATCACCGAAAAACTCAATCAAAGTTTCATAAGACGTTTACACTGACTGTTGAATAAAGAAATTCACTTCTTTGTGATAAGAAATGACTTAATGCTTGCTCTCAGGTGTAAAACAGACGTTCTGCATTGCTATTTTATGTATGCGAATACAACGAAAAGAATCAACCCATTACCAATATTACAAAATATTACATTACATTACATATTTGTGTGTATTTCCAAGAATATTTGCCGGACCGATTTGAAATTTATTCAAATACAGTTAAACCTGTCTGATCTAACCACCTTTTGTACCAACAATTTTGGTCCGATTATAAAGGTGGTCCTATTACAAAGGTTTTGCGACTTTTTCATGTACATTGAAAAACATGTATATATGTGCTTTTGATGTATAAAGAAGTCATTATGTATGTAATGCAATTTATGTATTTCAGATAAAATTTTTAATTCATTATAAAAATTGGTGTATAATTATAAGAATCTCGGTTCTCGATGAACTAACTCGAAAACACAAACCGGTTTTGTCTAAATTAAAAATGTTTTTCGGCTCATATGTATCAGTTAATTGGCATAAAGTACTACGACATTTTTTAACAACACTTGTATCCACTGAGGCGAGGCGAGGCACATTCTTCATCTATTTTGTAAATCAAAGTGAATGGTCCGGATTGGTATTGGTCCGATTAGACAGAGGTCCTATTAACAGGTTTGACTGTATGTGTTTATTAAGAAAATGCAGTAAAAATAAAATCAAGTTTTCGGAATTTCTAACTGTGTATAATGTATATCCCCTTAAAAGAAATATACGTTGCTATCGAAAATGTAGAAAAATCACTTTTAACACCGCTACAGTTCACTAATCCGACTCAACAACGTTTCAGATCACCACTGTTGCATATTGCTCTATATAGTGTTTGACCCGTCCTGTTCTCCATTTAGCTGGAAGCAATTAACATGATCCTGTATACAAATTATAACTCCACTCAAACCAGACGACTTATATGCCAAAACTCTATTGATTTCTTAAAATTTCAAACCAATATTGCGTAAATTTACATCAAGAAATTTTGGTGAAATACTCACTTACTAATTTAATAACTGTAAAAATTAAAAAAGTTAAAACAAAAGAAAATAGTTTCAATTTTCTCTTAGAAAAACATCTATTTTATTTAGTTTATTTTCCTTGCATTTTTAGCTCAATTGAATTATTTTTAATAAAAAAAAAATACATAATAGTACATCAAGAAAATTTATAAACAATCAAATTTAGAGAAAAAAAATTAAAAACTATAAACAAAATGTGATTGAATTATCTATTTAAATTGCATTATAAATATTTTCCATAATTTATTTTTCCATTTTTTTGTTTATGGAAATTTTTTCTATTATTAATTTAATTTTGTAATATTTTTAAATTTTTGATTTTATTTAATATTTATAATTTACATTGATGACAATCGATTGTTTTATTTTATAATAAATATATTCTTTGTGTAGCTCAGTAAAGAATATGCTAAAAATTCAGCAAAACAATTAGTGCGGTAATTTTTGACAACTTTATTTAAATTAAAAGGTGTTTCACGTATTTGATTTATCGTATTGAGTATATGAAATATAAAATGCAAATATCATGGATTTCTACCTAAAATAATTCTTTGTTTTACAATTTTATCTTAACTAAACTTAAACAACCAACTTCGGAAACAATTCTTTCCAATACCCCAATAATACCTAGACTATATTTTTAATTCATTGTTCAACAGACCTCAACAACGAACAACAGGACAAAAAGCAATATCGACAAAATAAATGAAAAAATCCAAAAAGATCAAACTCAATGAAATGGATTATTCAGCTTTAACATAAAATCACCTTCCGTGTACACATATCCGTAAACAAAATCTAAATAGAATATAGAAAAAAAAATTTGCACTTAAATTGATGCATCTATCTTCTCCACATTATCATTGAACCTATTAAAAACAAGCACAGTCGTAAATTTCGATTGGTTCATATGAAATGTCAATTGTAGAGTAGAAGAATTACATTTCTTATCTAAAAACAAATGTTATGTGGATAGTAGGATAGTAGTTTAAAGTGGGAATGTGATTGGGGAAGTGTTTCACATTTACTTTACAACTCATTGGTATGTTCTAGAAAAGGATTAAATTTCCTTTCCATCGAGTAAGACATACATCTTGGTTTTTCAAACAATGTCGACTCTCCAAAAAGTATTGTATGTCATTTCATATTAACCATTCTCATATAAATCCATAAGAATCGTTCTACTGCAACAAAATCTCTAAGATAAATAGATGATGCTCACTTATTGATTATTAGAAAAAGAAACAAATGGTTACAATGTGATTTTTTGTTGAATTTTTGCATGGAAATTATTATAAAATGTCGTGCATGAAAACTAATTTTTTTATAAATTTTATAAGGAAATTAGATATACAAAAAGAGTAATAACTTTACTATATATTTTAATATCAAAGGAAATCGATTTTATATTAACTGAGAATATTAGTGATATCACGATAACGCATTAGAACTTAGAAGAACAAAAAACGACATTGGTAAAACATAACATGTTCTCCAAGAGAATGTTGAAGACTCGTTCATATATAACACAATTTATGTAGATTCGATTCCAAACTTATTTCGCATCCAATCAAATCCCTATTTAAATATAATTTTGTCTTTTTAAATCTAAATTCACCTGCTAATTGCACATCTTTTCACTTAGTTAGATAATAATATTGTTGATTTAAAAAGCTAATATTTATTTAATCATAAAATCACGTGCATTTTTCTATAAAATGTGATCGAATATTATTTTTTATGTTAACAGTGACATTTATTTAAATTTTAACACTTAAGTGACAAGTAGAGACAAAATTTGAAAGTTTTTGTTCAATTCTTTTAGGTGGGTGGCTGACCTTTCTGTATAGGATCTTGATGAAACTTTGGCAAATGCTCCATTTTTACTTGAAAATGGAAGATCTGGATTCATTTCAAATTGGAACAAAATGGCGGGGGTCTCCAGAACACATCTAAGTTTAAATCTTCAATAACTTCTAATCCTAGTTTATGATCTTATTGACACTAAGTATATAAGGTTGTAGTACTGTTTCCAACATTTCTGCATACCAACTTCCGGTTTGTCACTTCCGGTTTAAAAGTTTTTTTTTTCAAGTGATTATCCCTACTGTAGCCTACAATTACCGATCGATTTTCATGAAACGTTGGTAAAAGCTTTCAAGTAACAAGAGAAAAATTTTATCAGCTTTTGGAGAACATTGGATAAAGGGTCGGGGAGTTCACCATACAACAGGTGGTTTTCTACCTAATGTTTTTTATGTTTGTTGGGAGCATAAAACATTTGTTCGTGAATAAATTTTGATGACACTTTGGAAAAAGATGCAAATATGTATGACAAGGAACTGATTAGTTTTTGAGCGATAGTGAACAAAGTAGTGTGGGGTCCCCGAAGCACCTTTATTTTTGAAAGCTTAATAACATCTGTATCTGATAATCGAATTGGATTAAACTTGGTGCATAAACATTTAATACGGCTCACAACAGTTCTGCATCACAACTTATGGTTTTTCACTTCCGGTAAAAATTTTTTGTTTGTAATTTTTTGAAGTTTGTTTTGTGTCTTTATGCACCCTACAGCCTACAATAATGAAGTGATTATGATGAAACTTATGGAAAAGGTTTCAATTAGTGTGAGAAGATAATTATCAGCTCTTGGTATACATTGATCAAAGTGGCGGGTGGTCTACCATACAACTGCTGACTTCACACTTGGTTTTTAAAGTTTGTCGGGAGCATACAGACTTCATTCAATAATCAATTTTAATGACACTTTAAGAAAAGATGGAGACTTAAATAACAAAGACCTGGATGCCGATTATGGAATGCGATTTAAATTGAAAGAGATTTAAATTGAAAGCGATTTAGACCCAAATTCTTGTGTAAAGATATTAGTAACGATTTCAGTCTTTAGTTGCAAAACTATTTTAATTTTTAATTACACAATTTTTAATTATATATGTATAAGAAATTTTTCATAAAAAGTTTAAAATGCATTTGAAAGGGTAAAAAAATTGTTCTTTTGTGGGAATTTTAATTTTATTTTACGAATTCTTTGGTTTTCCGTTTTATGTATATAAAAATAATTAAAAAACAATAAAGTATGTGGTGAATATTTTTATTAGCCGGCGATTTTTTGATTTAAAAAAATAAATGCAAAACAGAAATTTTTTTTTGGTTTCCTTGGTTCTTGATTGCAAAAAGTGAAAAGATAAACGATGATATTAATGTAAAAATATGTTGTGTTATGTAGTTTTTCTTGATATGTATAAATGGACCACTTTTTATTTTATTGATAAATTAAAATTTGGTAATCATTTGGTTGTGTGTGTAATTAATTATATATATCTGAGGAAAATGTGAAGGTGCGTTGTTTTTAGTTTTTGATCGATTATTTTGTTTTCTATCGAGTTATTTGTTCCACAATTCAAAATATATTGAATCTAACTCTGAAGACTGAAATATTGTGTTGTAGTTATTATGTTGGGAGGTCTGTTTACAATGGCCGAATTTCAGCAATTGGACGATTCCTAGTATATATAATTACATATCAAATTGAATCTTTTATACAGATATATTTTGAATTTACATTTTATTATTACATATTATTATTTGTTTAACATGGATTTTTTTACAAAATTAGACAAGTTTTTAGTTTTCAATATAAAAAATATTTTGAAATTGAAATATTTTTGAAAGATGGAGCATTGTAGAAAGTTGATTTTTTTGTTGTTTGTGCTGCCGAAGTTTTGAAAGCGAGGGTGTGCTTCAAGGCGACGTATCACTATTAGAAAAACAGATTTAAAAATATGGTTAAAAGCACTCACAATAGTAGCTTAATAAATAATTGAAATTCTAACATAAAAAAATTATCATAATATGGTAATGAAAAGTAAAAATTGGATTAAAAACAACATAAACAATAACACGAACCTTATGGTATATGATATACGGCGGAAATGAATAAGAAAATTTATATTTTGTTTTACAGAAACAATACAAAGCTGGGGCGACAAAGATGGCAAAAATTGGAAAAACCATAAAAAGGGGAAAATACATAGGCGGCGGGTTTATGCAAAAGATTTTTGTTTGGTAAAAAGAATGGGGAGGTGGATACCATTGTGGTATTGGAGCGATCTTGGGATGATTTTATATTTGATAGTTTTAATTAAGGTAGGTGAGGTCCGCCATCAAGAAGGTGGATTTGGGTTTTAAAAGGGCTATGTAACTGGATTCCAAAAATGTGCAGTGGTAAAATATTGATTGTGAGGATAGGATTTTGGTATGTTGAAAGTCAAAGGACTTAAATGCTCAATCAAAGCGTTGTTTGATTCATCAGAGTGTTTAAATACTGAGATATTCTATTGTATTCTAGTTTTAAGCTGTTGTTTAGTTTGAGCAACACAAACAGAATCTCAATTAACACTGTTTAGTAGTTCAATAACGTTGAATTGAGCCATGGTAGGAAGTCGGTCTTTTACACTGGAGAATACAAAGGAGTTTAGAGAAGTAGGGTAGAAAAGGGCTAGACGGACTTCAGGAAATTTTTTTCGAAAAAATTAGTAAGGAGGTTTTTAAAACCGTCGATATGAGGAAAAGAAATGTAAACAGGGTCTACTAATAGAGTAAGTGGGAGTACAGGGGATGACGAAAGGGTTTGGTGTTTATTGAAGATCTTATTGATTTTGTTTGGGAGGAAGCTATTATTTTGGAGAACTGGGGTGAACTAATGGATGTTTGGTGGTATGTATTTTATATCACACAAGGAAAGGACGTGTTTGGTATAGAAATATAAATTTTGTTAAATTTTGTGTTGAAGCAGTGTGCGGATAAAAAGTTTATGTTTTTCATATTGCTACGGTATCACTTGCTGAAGATGGTGCGGTCACAGTTGCAAATGAGGCTGGAATTTTAAAAGCGTATTTCGTTATATTCCATTTCTTGGGTTAAGTAGATGGAGAGGAAGATGGAGTTGAAAACGGTTAGAGTTTCATCAATGTTTGCGGACGGCATACACATTCCGTATGACTCACTTGGGTCAAAAAAGCTTTTTTTCAACCTTCCTCACTCTCACCCCTTCAAAATAGAGAAAAATATTTATGTGGAACTTAGCTATAGTTTTCGTTCAGAGTTTATCAAACTTCCTTTCTCTAGGAACTTTGCAAATTTTTCTATCTATTGAGCTCGAAACCCAATGGGAGGGACCGACTTTTTGTTGAACTTTCTTTTTTGACAATAATTCAAAATCTCTGCATCGCAAAATTCTGAAAAAAACACAACGTTTCTTAAATTAAGTGCTCCATCATATGATATCTCACACGACTTTAAATGGTGTTTTCCCCCTTCTTATTCGCACCCCCTTAATAAATACGTTTATGAGCATTTTGAACTTCGCTATATTTTTCATTCAAAAGTTACCACTTTTTTTATATTTCCAAAAACTTTTGAAGTTTTTTTATTAGTTAGGCTCGGAAAAAAACACGAAAAAACGCTGTTATTATTTTTATTCCATAAATTGTGTAGTGAAAAATTCTAAAATATATTTTTAAGGGATACTGAATTCAAGCCCTTTCATATTTGAGCCCTATTTGACTCGGTAAAAACAAGTATTTTCTTAAAGGCCTTACATCGCAGTCCCGTAAAAGAAACGTCAACAACTTTTTTTTTATATCCGTCATCTTCAGGTAACAGGCTAGTTTTATACGCATCTTTAATTGCACGTCCATATAGGATTTACAATTTATGAAATAATCGGTTTCAATACAAAAATATATTAAAGTCTCACCAAGAATGTTCCGTACAAAAAACGGAACCCTAAAAATGAGCTATTTTCAATAAAAATAATTGAAGTTTCAGTTTTTAATAATACATTAAAGTAAATTAAAAATATAGTAAGCCTTCAAAGATTAATATTTCCATTGATTTTTATTTTTTCCTTATATAATTTCATAAAATCATTGTTTTTCTACATAATATCAACCACTTGCATTGTGGCGACTTTTATAATAATAAAAGAAATATAGAAATTTTTTAGAAGAATGTTACTTTTTATTTATAGACAAAAATATGTAAAAAATATCTATAATTTCCAAAAAAAACATTGCCAAAAGCCAATTTTTATTTTAATTATTTTTATTTAAAGCTACTCACTCTTTGCTTTAAAACGAGAAAGTATTTTTTTAAATCCATCAAGTTGTTCTCTAGATACATTATATTGAATATATATATGAAAGCCGTAGTATAATAAGTACCCCCATCTCGAGAACCACAAATAAATAGAAACAAACCAACAAATTACTTAAGGAAAAATTAAATCATTTATAATAAAATAATTTTAAATTACAATTTTTGATAATTCGTTATTAATATTAAAAAAACTCAAACATAACAAGGGTTGGAGGGTTGATATTCCTCCTGTTTTTTACACAATGTTCCATTATTTTATAATTTCATTATTTTATTACAAAATAGTAACAATTGAGTTTTAGGGATTTATTTTGGAAATTATAGAAACATTTCGGAGAGGAACAGTTTACTACTTAGAATCCAATTAAGTTTACCAAATAATCCAAATCAAAAACAAACATCATATGCCGAAAACAATAACTAATATATTTATTCTCCTCTTAAACAATAACTATTTTTAATTTATTTATTAAACAAAATTTGAGTTATGAATTAAAAGCCGTTAGACTAAATCGTACACAACCGTGTAATTTATTAACTATTACACAAGTAAATTTAAATATTTCAAAAACTCTTAAAAGTTAAAACACAACACTAACAACATAACTTTTAAAACGGTTTTGTACCTTAAGTAAATATACTGATACGTTTAAAACTAACTAAAAAACGAATTAAATCACTAATTTTAAACAAATACTTACCATTATAATATATGTTCAGTTAAAATTTTTGAAAACATTAACTCGAAAGGTAATGTTTATTTGACAGCACAAAATCGCCTATTGATGCCCACATAATAATATCCACAAAAAATGGTCTATTTTTATTTCATTGCGATTACTAATACATTGCAATATTTTCTCATGTACGTACACAATATTTTTTTGAAAGCGATGCGATTTTGCTTAAATCGCATTCCATAATCGGCATCCTGATTAGTTTTTGGACAATATTGGAATAAGTGGTGAGGGGCCTCCCGAACACCTGTTTATTGTGTCAGAATTTTTTCAATGTTTGTTGGGAGCACAAAACATTCGTTCGTGAATGAATATTGATGATGCTTTGGAAAAAGATGCAAATATGTATGACAAGGAACTGATTAGTTTTTGAGCGATAGTGAACAAAGTGGTGTGGGGTCCCCGGAACACCTGTTTTTTTGAAAGCTCAATAACATCTGTACCTGATAATCGAATTGGATGAAACTTGGTACATAAATATTTAGTACGATTCATAACAGTTCTGCATCCCAACTTTCAGCTTTGCACTTCCGGTAAAAAATGTTTTTTGTAATTTTTTGAAGTTTTTTCAGTGTCTTTATGCACACTACAGCCTACAATAATGAAGTCATTATGATGAAACTTATGGAAAAGGTTGCAATTAGTGTGAAAAGATAATTATCTGCTTTTGGAACACATTGATCAAAGTTGCGGGTGATCTACCATAAAACTGCTGACTATTCACACGTGGTTTTAAAGTTTGTTGGAAGCATACAGACTTCATTCATTAATCAATTTTAATGACACTTTAAAAAAAGATGGAGATTTGAATAAAGAAGAACTGATTAGTTTTTGGACGATGTTGGGATCAGTGGGGGCCTCCCGAGCATCTGTTTATTTGAAGCTTCAATAACATCAGTTTCTAATAATTGATTTAGATTAAACTTGGTAGATAAGCTTTAAGTATGATTTGTAACAGTTCTGCTTGTTAACTTAACTGCCTGTTAAGTGACAAACCACTTCCGGGTAAAAAGTTTTTTTCAGGTTTTTATTTCTACTGCAGCCTACAACTACAAATCAACTTTGTTCTAATACCTACTCAACGACATATCATTTATAAAAATCGATTGAGTAGTTTGTCTACAATCGCTCGTCGAAATGCACTCACATCACAAACTCCCAAAAATTGAGGGGCGCCCTGTGAAGACCGTTGAAAAAAAAATTCTAAGAGAATTTGTATTTTTTATTTATGAAAGACTATCTATAAACAAAATATAATCAAAATTAAAAGGGGTCAAGTCAAAACGTTGTTGAATCTTCGTAAAATTACTCATATAGACTAACAATTTTTATTTTTTTATTTTGTAGCAGATATTCAAGTTGTTTACAGAGGATTTTATCTTTTTATGCGATTATTTAAGTTAAATTGGCTGGGAATGATACATGTGCTTGTAATACTTTATTGTGTGTGTATAAAGAAACATATATGAATAAACCTTGTCATAATCTCGAAAACTGTTAAAAAAAACGATGACGATCAAAGATTCACACATTACAACCAAACAATAAGGATTGGGAATTATTTATAAGTAGCGAATTTACAAGTGGCACTTCCTAAAAAAAAATTCTTTTAAATATCAACATTACCCATGAACCGACAATACAGCAAAAGGTACCATGCAGGTTCCTGGATAGTCTGTAACGTTTAGCAATGCCAACTAGTCACCCAAATAGGAGTAAAGATTGCACTTGCCAAAGTTAAAGATTTCTCCATGCCGATTTGTTGCCCATGCGGCATGCCAATCTCAATGTTTTCACTCAAACAATTATATGATAATAAACTAAAACATTATATGAAAACTAAATAACTCGAACTCACCTTCATCGTTGTGTAACGCAGACTTCTCAGACCATTATGATATTAAAAAAAACATGACTCCTTTTGTTTTCACAATAATTGATTTTATTAAATAATTAAAATTTATCGCTTTTCCAAATGTTTCTTATAAGTAGTGGACATAGGTGTAGTGGATATAGATTTTAAACGGCTCTATAAACTTATATTTCTGTTCTATATTTTTTAATAGATTCCGGTACAAATAAATTTTAAAAATGATTTCATATGGAATAACAAAATCACTACATTTATATAATTTCCTCACTTTAAACAGTTTTCTAACCGTTTATTTCTTTTCTATATTTGTTTAATTGATTTCGATACAAATAAATTTTAAAAATAATTTTATATGGAATCGCAAAAATCACTATTGGTAATCATATATATACTAACACCACTCCAAAAGAAAACCAAAACTAAAAAAAATAAACAAGCCCCACCGTTCAGTTTCGCGAGAAACCGTTCTTATCGACAGCTCGAAACTAACGGTACTAACTCCACGACCAAGACCATCTCATCCCAGTTTACACCTCGGTGTAAGCCGAGCTTTTTGTTAAAATGCTCAAAAGAAATGCATTTAAGACATAAAAAAAATGTTTTCATGAATCCGCTAAACTGTGGGAATGGTTAAAAATTTCCACAATTAAAAACAAAAGACTTTATCATATTTCGAGAAAGAAATTAAATCATTATAACTCAGTTTCAGTTTTAATGTGGGAAAATAAGAAATTGGGTAATTTTTGAAAACGTTTTTGCAATGATTACAAAAACGAAACATTGGAACCGTTAGAATTTAATTCAATTAAATTCTAACGGTTCCACTATTTCGTTTTTGTAATCATTGCAAAAACGTTTTCAAAAATTATCCAATTTCTTTCTTTCCCACATTAAAACTGAAACTGAGTTTGAACAAGTTTTGCAAGATTTGCAAAACGGAACCATGGGAATGGTTGTAATTTAAATTATTAATATTTTGAAGTATTAGCAAAACTGAAACTTGGATAGATGATTTTGAGATGATAAGTCCAATGTCATGAAACATAAAAACTTGTGAATTAAAATCTGGAATCGGGCACCTTGTGACGAAGAAAAGTAAGAAAAAAGTAAAAAAAATTTATGTTCCGAAATATCCTTCGTTACAAGTCCTAAGACCATTATCAAATTTACTGGTTTCTGGAATATCAATTTCGCTTCGCAGTATGCTACAATGTGTTCGTCACTTCCACCGTTTTGCTTTATTTTAGAAATATCTTGAAAACTTGGACAATAATCATGTACTGAACAGAATCATAAAAGTGAGATTAGCTTCAAAATCAAATAGTGATTATGATGACTATTGCGATGAACACAAACTCATTTTTTTATATTCCAATCAATATATAAAATCAAATACAATCATAATATAAAAAAATAAAACAACAAAAATGCAACAAAAAAAATTATTTATCTAATAAATAAAATAGAATATTTGCTCAAAATTGGATCAAATGATCCCATAAAAAAATTAGCACATCAAAAACATAAACTAAAGAATTGGATATACAAAAAAACAAGTAAGAAAAATCTCTTTGGTAATGTATGACGAATTTAGGGGAAACTGATCAATCCAGTTTAAAGAACTTAAAAAAACTATTTTTGCAACTGAAAAGCTCGTTTTTCTCTCCACACTCAATTATCTAATATACTGCTATGGCATATTTCATAGCACTGCTATACAATAAATTATTTCATTTTCTAACAAACTTTGTTAACAGTGTAATCAATTTATTTGTTTTTACAATGTGAAACAACGAAAAATATTACTTGTTGTTGTTCTTCATTACAAATACTTTTCCTTCAGAAAAATTACAAATATTTATTTTTCATGTATATTTTATACTATATATTCAATAGCCTCCAAAAACTTATTTTCAATTTTTTTGCATAATCTATCGATTACATCTCTGTTTTCCATATCCATTAAATCAATCTATATTTGTTATGAACCCAAATAATTAGCGCTTATTGAATCTTTTATTTTACTCAAAAATAAATAAGAAATTTGACGATCTTTAAAAATCACTATTAGTTTGTTCTAAACATTTAGTAAAATATATTTTCTTGAATTGAAGAGTAATGTGAAATTGGAGATAAATCATTAAATTTAAAAAAAAAGTTAATTTAAATTAATTTCATTCAATGGTTTTCTGTAATCAAAAATAATGCAATGATTTGTGTGTAATTAATCGCTTTAATATTTTGGTTATTGAATATATAAGTGAAATATCACATAAAACTAAGCTTACGAATAGTACTTTAATTTATATGGATACGGTTCTTGAAGAAACAACAAGTTTTGCAAGGTAAATTATTTTAAGGAGTTAGATTCTATAAACAGTAGCTTTTAGATTTAGATTGTGTGTAAATAAGGTGAAAAACACAAAAAATTGACACGTTCTGGAAATGAGGTTGGAATTTCGTATATCGAATCGAAAAAATAATATTTTGCGTTTTTATATTTTTGTAACTCTTGATACAGGGTGAATAAAAAATAAATGGATGTTTTTAAATGGATTAACTGCAAAAACTACTGAATAGATTTTAAAGTTATATTTATTTTATTTAATTATATATAATAAATTGCAAGTAGGATACTCCTCTCAGAAGTAACAAAACTGTAGGGCCCTTTCTAAGTATGCAATTTTTTTTTATAAGAAAAAAAAATTATTAACAATAACTTAATTTGATTAGGTATTTTAAAAATTAAAATATAATAATTTAAATTAATTAAAGTAACAATATATGTTTTTATAAATTCAAATTTATAAATTTTCTATATAAATAAAATTCAAGTGTTTATCTATCTATCTGTCTGTCTGTTCGGGATGAGCTTCGAAACGGCTGAATCGATTTAGATGAAACTTGACATATATAAATAAAGAAAGGAATGTCAGAAGTAACATAGACTACTTTTGTCCATAGAATTTATAGTTTTTATAATAGAATTTTTGAATTCTAGCAACACCGGTACTTAATTCATAGCAACAAATTTGATTTTCGTAAGAGTTTGCCTAAATGTTGATTATATTTTAATTTGGTTTTTAATTGTTCTAAAGTATTTATCAAAAATTGTTTTGTTGTTTAAAAGCATTTATTCGTTAGAGGGAACGTTGTTTTTTGACTTTAATTGTTAAATTTTTACTTGCGAAATTTTCTCATTTGTTATAATATATGAGCATGTTTTAATTATATAGAGACAAATTTATATTTTGTTGTATATGTTTTAAATCGTGATATTATTTGGAGAGGAATTAGAATGTATTGTATGTGTTAAGTCTCATTGACGCATAAATAGTATCATCTGATTATTTATCTTATTGTTCCTATATATCGATACTGTAGCGTCAAAAAGATTAAATTTATGCGTAGCTATTATTTTTGATTTTTTTTTTTTTGAATCGTTATTAATAGTTATATTTTGGGATTGTTTTGTGATATTTTAGAATTATGCACCTTCTGCTTAACTAATTTTACAAAAACACATGGATGATAGGATCTCCATAAATGTTTAATCCATGTGTTTTTGTAAAATTAGTTAAGCAGAAGGTGCTTGCATAATAGATTAGAAGATATTGGATTTTGATGGATAGTAGCTGCATCAAAGTTGGATGAAAACATTAAGAGTGCATTGGCGTGCGTTAGAAGGGGCGAACAAATCCCGCAGGATACCCCCTAATTGCTTTGAAAAGCGAAAGATCCGTAACAAAAGTTTTATCTCAATTCCGGTCGGTTCGGGAATCGAACCGGCGTCCTTGTGATCAGAGTTTATGGTTAACCATTTAACCAACTCGACCACCGACGAAATAAAAATTTGTTTATTTTATTTAATAAAATCTTGATACCATACATAAACATAGGAATTAACAAGGATTTGACTAACATGTACCTCGTGTGTCGAATAGTAAACATCTTGAATTTCGTAAGCTTATATAATAAACTGTATGTTACTACAAATTTTAGATATATGATCAGACCAACATAGATGTTTATCAAAGATAACGCCTAGATTTTTTACTTTATCAGAGAAAATAATTTCAATGTCATTCAGATATAAAACAGGTTTAACAACATCAATCTGTGGTCTGGATAGTACAATAGCTTGAGTTTTTGCTGCATTTAATAGTACACCATTTGTTTTGACCCACTTTGCAACAGAAAGAAGATCTAAATTAATAAAGTTTGAAGCTTCTGATACTTTAGCTTTATCAAAGGAGGTAATCAGCAAACATATGAAAACGACAAGAATTGATGCAAAACGCAACAAACATTGAGAAAAGCAAAGGTGCTAAGGTAGTTTCTTAAGGAACACCGACTGTTGTTGGTAACGGAGAAGAATTTTATCTCGCCAGTCTTAGTAATATTATATCGTGATGTTAAATATGAATAAATTAAATTTAGTGCTGAACTACAAAATTTGCAGCAGTATTTTAGTTTACTAACAAGACTATCATAACCAATATTATCAAATGCTTTGGTAAAGTCAAGTAAGAGCAACAACTAACAATGACTGATCAAGATCCTCATATATATCACTAATTATTTTGATGAGTGACGTAATTGTTCTGTACTTTGATCTAAACTTTGATTGAAGTGGATGGAGTTTATTCGATGATCTTAAATAATTTTGAATTTGTTCTGCTAACATTTTTTCAAAAATTTTTGAAAAAGAAGGTAAAATACTGATAGGATGAAAATCATTTACTGAATCAGGATTATTTGTTTTAGGAATAGGCGTAATAATAGCAGTCTTCCAAGCCTTTGGAAATTTGGAAGACATTATAGAATAATTAATAATATGCGTTAAAAACGGTAAAATAATAGGGATTAAATTTTTCAGAAATAGTAAAGGAATTTTGTCAATGCCAATAGATTCTGATTTTAAATTATTAAAATAATATAGAACTTTAAGATCATCAACAGGCATAAAGCTAAACCCATCATCAGCATCGCCATCATTGGCATTAACCGGACAAAATATTGCCGACTTAATAGATTTATGAGGTGTCAATACAGTGTTTAAATCATCAACAATAAATTCAGGTGTATCAAATTGTTTATCTGTGAAACCTGACTTATGAATATTTTTCCAAATTTTTTCCCGATGGTAAACTAGGATTAAGCAGATTAGAAAAGTTATTAAATTTGACTTCAAACACCATTTTTCTAACTCTATTACGTATGCACTTAAAGATATTTCGGTTGACATGATTTTTTGATTTCTTCCATACATCGTATGCTCTATTAAGTCTGGTAATTTCATCAATAATAGTTTGTGAAAGCCATGGAGTTGTAGAATCTTTTTCAATATTTTCTTTATCAGAACATGACTATCAAATAAATATCCTATATTTTTATAAAATAAAGAAATCATTTGGTCACAATCAGTTAAATTATCTATATCACCCAGTTCAATAATTGAGCATCATATAAAAGTTCTATGGACATTAATATTTAAAAGATCATAAATTATTCGATATTTAGGTACTGTTTTAAGTCTACGACTGCAATAGTTCATAAACATGAGATCATGATCTGAACAAAAACTAACCTGACCAACATTCAAAAATTCACCTATCATATCAGTTCATATCTAGCTGAGTTCCCGCTAAGCTGCGCGCGCACATCTTATTACATAAGCGCGCAGAGAAAAAAATTATGCGCGCAGGAAAAACAATATGCAAATAATTTTAATTGTGATCATACATAATGGTAAAATTAACATAATAACATAAAACAATAACATAAACAAATTATTTTGAAAATATAACATGAAAACCTAAAATTTAATATTTGTTTCAGGCAAACTTGGAGCCTAAAGAATAACGTTATTTAATTAAAAATTCTAGTGTATAAGTATAAAGTATTTACTAAAATTAGCTGTCGTTATATAATTTTGTACATACTTTTTTAACGGAAACTAAATGATACGACATTTTTTTTTTTTTTTCCTTTATCTCCATTTAGTAGCATAGGGCATCTACTAGACTGGACCATCTGACTCTGTTCGGGGCAATCGCTTTCAGTTCACCCCATGTCTTGCCGATTTGTTTTGCTTCAGCTAGCACCGTTTTCTTCCACGTCATGGGTGGTCTTCCAACTCTCCTTTTTCCTTGTGGATTCCACTCTAGGGACATCCTTGTTATATCTTTAGCTGATTTCCTCAGTGTATGTCCTATCCATCTCCATTTCCTTTGTTTTATCTCAGACTCAATGTCTAACTGCTTTGTCTGCCGTAGAAGTTCCTGGTTACTGATGGTGTTCGGCCAGAAGCATTTGATCAGTCTTCTCAGGCATTTGTTCACAAACACCTGTAGTTGATTTGTGATCTTCTTTGTGTGTTTCCACGTTTCACACCCATACAGCAGTACTGACTTGACACATGCATTGAACATTCGTAGCTTTGTCTTTCTTGACAGGACGGATGCATTCCAGATCTTGTGAAGCATATTGAACGTATTTCTGGCTTTGTTAATACGCTGGCTGATCTTCTTCAGTCCCGCCTGTTTTTGCTACAGTACAACCAAGGTACACAAATTTGTCGACTTCATCCACTTGTGTATTGTTGATGGTAATTGGTGTTATCGTTTTGGTGTTCAATCTCATAGACTTTGTTTTTCTGATATTAATGTTGAGACCGACTTCATGTGCAAGGGCTGATAGCTTCTGTATTTTCTGCTGCATGTCCGTATATGTGTGTGTAAGTAGACAGATGTCATCTGCGTAGTCTAGATCATTGAGCCGGCTTGTTGTGTTCCATTGGATTCCATTTGGACTTGCATCATCGAGCTTCCTCATGATACTATCTAGTACTATCAGGAATAGTAGCGGGGATAGTACACAGCCTTGTCTCACTCCTCGGTGGTTGTAGTATTTATCACTTTGCTGTCCTTTGTATTGTATTCTGTTTCCAGCATCCCGATACATTTCTTTGATTAGATCAGCTATTTTCTTCGGGATGCCCATTTCACAAAGTGTCTTCCATATCGCGCTTCTGTTAATTGAGTCGAAGGCGCGTTCGAAGTCCACGAAGAGGAGATACAATGGTGAATTCCATTCGTTTGATTGCTCTATGATGATACGGATTGTGTTGATATGATCGGTACAGCTTCTTCCTGGTCTAAAGCCAGCTTGTTCATTTCTTAGTTTCATGTTAATTGATGGAGATATTCTTTCGAGAATGATCATCGCTAGTATTTTCATTATTGTGTTGAGCAGAGATATACCTCTCCAATTTTTGCATTCTCTTAGATCACCTTTCTTTGGGATTGTTATGGTTAAACCTTCTTTCCATTTGGTTGGTATTTTACCTTCGTTCCATACATCAGCTAATAGTGGTGTTAGAGCTTCTGCTGTTGTGTTTACATCTGCTTTGAGTAATTCTGCTGATATATTGTCTGTACACAGAGAGAAAAAAAATTCTAGATTTGAGAATTGTGCATGATTGAAAATAGAAAATTCAGTTTCTTCTTAATTTGAGAAAATTTAAATCATTTTAATGCTCCGAAATTTAAAACTGAGATAAAAACTATCAATTCGATCACACAAAAAAGTGAATAAAATACTATTATTGAGAATTATATATGATTAAACACAGAAGATACATTTATTCTCATTTCGAGTAAATTTATATCATTTTAATACAACAAAACTTTAAAAGTGAGAAAAAACTGTCAATTCGATCATCCTACAGAAGAATGAAATACTGAAGTTGAGAATTGTTTTTGTTCAACAATAGGAAATACATTTATTCTTGTTTTGAGTAAATAAAGATCGTTTTCATTTTTTCTGTATAATTATAAGAAATTTTTGAATCAGAATAAGATTTCCATTTCTCAAATTGAACAGAGAAGTACACATCACTTTGTTACTTCCCCATCATTTATTTGATTCACAAATGTCAAAATGAGAGTAAAATATTTTCATTTTAATCCTTTTTGTTTCTTTTTGAAACTTAAAGATCAGATAATAATAAGTTATACGCGAGTATTCTCAATTTGATCCACGTAGATAAAATTAAGGAAAAAAAATTATCGATTTTATACCTTTTCTCTCAAATTGAACTTATGAGATCGAAATGAAACTAACTAATACTCGATTATTCTCGGTTGGATCAACGTATATAAAATTGAGAAAAAAAATTCTCAGTTTTATTATTTTTCTCTCAAATTAAACTTATGAGATCGAAATGAAAATAATTAATATTCGATTACTTTCGATTTGATCTTACGTAGATAAAATTGAGAAAAAAAATTTCTCGATTTCATTCTTTTTCTCTCTCAAATTGAACGTTTTATAAGAATAAGATCGAAATGATTATAATTTTTTTTGATATAATACGTTCGAAGAAAAAATTACGATACATTATTCAGTGAGAGAGTTTTTCAGCAGATGAACGCGTCCTATAACTTGTGAAAAAAAAAGTTTGTGTCCGTGCGAGAATTGATACTAGCTGTGCTTAAAATCAGCAATAATAAGAGTTCAAAAGGTAAGTTGCATGTTTTTCTAAATTTCTGCGTTCATTAAAGTAAACTTGCGTGCACAGAACGAGAATTGGCTCATTCAGTTTGCCGGGAGTCCTGGGTTCAGTTTATTTGATGCATGTACTTACTACTATTGGTGCTTAAATTACTGAATTAAATTACATCACACACAAAATTTCAAGACAATCGAAGGTGAAAATCGGATATTTTAAACAATTGGCTTGAAGCAAAACGGGGTCAAAAATTTCTGGGTATGTATTTACATTATGGTTTCTTGTCGAAATTTATTAAAATTCCGAAATCAACCGATATTATCGATTTCTGAGCTCTAAAGGTCTAAAGTACAAAGTACTAAATGCTTGCATGAAAAAATGTTAAAAATTGCATGAAAAGTTTTAAAAACATTTAAAATAAGTTTTAAATCTAACAGTTTTTTTTGTTTTTAAAACTATAACTATTATGATGGAAAAATTCCAAAAGGAAATTATACAATTTGTATAAAAATTCTTCGACCAAATTAAGAGGTGCAGGTTGCTTGATTACACCGAAAAAAATTCGATTGGATACTCCAACAACTTCAGGATTACAATTGTTTGGTAAAACTTCTTACAATTGTTTCAGACAAATGCATCGCATTAAACTTCGTTTTTATATTATTTTTAATATTAGGTTCTTCGACGGTTGATTTTACTGAATATGAAAAAGAATTTCAAGAGCTGAAGCAAACCTTACCTGTCATTCAAGAGCCGTGGCTGACTATAGAAAGTTATTGGATACGGAGTTGTGAGGGTCGTCTAAGGGAGTTTAAAGAAGCAAAGGATAAATCTTTAAAACATTTTTTAATGACTGGCCACTTTATAGAAATGCTATAATGCCAGCATTTTGGTAGGTTTGAAGTTGAAGGCATTTTAAGACTATTTTGGAATTACAGATTCTTTTTTTTCTACAGATTGATTTAGATTTTAAAAGACTCTTTCCGAATAAACATAAAAAACTTTTGGAGAAGGCAAAACATTTTTTCGAAGTTGTGGTACCAGTGCTACGCAAACTAATTAAAGATAAGCAAAGTCTAAAGGATTTGAACGATATGCCAACTGACCCAGGTAAACAAGTTTTGATCACAATTAAACTATAACGGAACATAATATATAGTTGAATGCATTAATTTGATTATGCATTAACTTGATCCTTTTATACTAGTTAAATAAAGTCCAAAATAAATAATTCAATACAGTCCATTCATCTTTTGCAAGGCAGTCTTAGATCATGAAAAGTGTGTAGTTATTGAGTGTAGTTATGGTATGTTTATAAGTATACGGGTTTCTGGTGAAATGTTTCAAAAAAGATATTTTTCGCCACTGATTTCACAACCTTCAAAACACACTTCGGCTTTATGTCCCATTAAGGAACTTAGCAGAGACAACAATAAGCCGCCAGCCCGGTCGGTCCTTGGCAAGCTCCTCCCAGCCTTAAACAACTCCCAGAAATATAAAGACTTCTGCGATGCCGTTTTTTATACCCCGTTGAATTTTTAGATACTAGAAGTTTTTACCGTCCAAAAAGTAAAAACTTCTTCGTTCTCTTTGAACTCCCCAAATTAATGAGGGGCCATACAACTAAAAGAAAAACCTAACCCGAAATAATACAATTAATTCTAAATTGACGGCCAGAAGAGCATAATAACGAGAGTGAGGGTGACCACCCAACTAGCATTTTAACTTCTTTTAAAACACTAAACAGTCTTACCGAAACTAACTTCCCCACCTTCATAGTTTCTTTAAAATTTCTAAGCAGTGTCGATAAAGGCCATTTGGAGAACTTTCCCCGCCTTTCCCCCGCCTTGTGCAAAATAAGTCTAAATAATAGATTAAAAAACAAAAACCACCTTATGCACAATACTTTTTTGACAAAAACGAAACGATTTCAATTTCGTATAAACCCATTGAAATTACATGTCACATATCTTTTTCCATAAAAAGTAATCCCCTGAATTACACTATATTGTCTACATCTAAATTTAGTTGAAATAATAGAAGCAATAGCTTCCGTCAGTTTGACATATTTCGTTTCAGATATTGAAGCAATTTTTAGAGTATGACAGCTGTGCTTCTATACGATCTGTAAACAGTTACAACCGAAACAACTACAATCCTAATGACAGCTATAACTTCTATAACCTTTTTTCGGAAGCTCTATTTAGTGATCTGTAGATAAGTTTCGGTAAAGCTTCTTATATTAAATATAGAAATATTTTAGAAGCTTTCCTTCCGGCGGTGCGGAGAACTTCTCTATGGAAGTTGTATATCGAAACTTTATAGAAGTAAAATATAACTAGCTTCCACTTAGAAGCTTAAGCGAAACTTTATTGAAGCTAAAACTTATATAATTCCAAATTGAGAAGTAAATTTGCTAGTTGGGCACCCGCTGCAGTGTGAAAAATTACTCAGCACAATTTCACACAACTGACGTCGTCGTTAATCGTCAAACTAAGGCAAACAGGGCATGGACGGTATAAACCTACCTACTGCCCCGCAGGCACTCGAGGTAACCATTCCTTTCGGCAGTTGTTTTTAAGTCTACACTGTTATCAAATTCCTCCTGTTTCCTTCCTACCCTTTTGATATCGTACAGGGTAATCATTCCCTTAAGTATTTTATTTCTCTTATCCCATATCCATTTGTTTTTTGTTGTTTTTTTCCTATACTTAATTTTTTTTTAAATTATTATTATTATTCTTCTTTATTTTCTAGTTATTGTTTTTTTTTCCCGTTTTAATTTTGTTCTTTGTTTTTTTTAAATAATTCAATTTTTATCATGGTTGCATGACTCCTGCATGGGAGCTCATGGGGAACCGAGAGTGTTGTTTGTTTAGGCGAATAGCTGTCTCAATACCGAAACATTCATCGCATCCATAAAAAAAAAATCTATCTGGTATTCTGTTGCCTGCCCAATTAGATTCTGGAGGCTTCCGGGTAGGAACAGTGTTCTCACGTTCCACGTTTGATTCAAAAAGATTGTCCAGGTACAATAGCAAGGGAGGTCTAAACAAGAAAGACGTTCCATTCCAAGGTTTATGTTGTCTTTTATTAACAATTGTTTTTTACGGGACGAGGAAAACCGCCTCTTACGACACGCATGAGTGCGGTGGGCTGATTTTTTTGAAGAAGGGGACCTCAATCCCACAGGTGGGCCTATGATGAAATTGGATTAGCCACGCTACAACCCATTTCAGTCGCCTCTTACGACACGCATGCAGTGGATTGTTTTTTTCCCTCAATAGAAGTCACTTATTTCAGCAAACTTTAACTAATTTATCTGATTCACTTCAATAGTAATTTAATTTTATATTTTTATTTTAATTTTTACAGAGCTACGACAGTTAAAACTGTTCAAATTAATTCACTACGCTACGAGACTAAATACAAGAATTCCTGCAACAAATAAGAAAGGAATGTGGAAGCCGACTATTCTCAATTCGATTAGCTCATTTGTACAAAATGCGTTATAAAAAAAAATTAAAAATTATAATTAATTTATTTTTAAATTATCTATTTAAAATAAAAGAATATTTTTTAAAAATAGTGATGTTTTTATCCCGTTTAAGGTTAATGGAACATCGGTGGATTGAGAGTTTTATTCCAGTTCCTTATTTTTCCAAGGTTGCTATTTTACTGGTTATAGCTGTCTCAGTAGTGGTGTTTCTTAAAGGTCTATGTGATAAGAAACAACTCTGACAGCCATAAGTCAATCTAAATAGCCGTACAACATCGAGTGCATGTCCGATACATTTAGCAATACGGAAGCATGTAAAAATCTTCCCGCGGGTTTAAAAACCCTGACAGGCAGCTTTTTATTTGCTTTTGTGGGTGTCACTGAACGTACCGCATTCCCACTGAAATTGAGAAAAATCTCTTCTCAAACTAAATATTGTCATCTTCGATTTGAGAAAACATTTTTCTTAAAATGATAATGAATTGATTCAAAATGAAATATACCGGATCAATACCAAAAGTAACATACGATCATGTCGATCAAAAAAATTCTTAAAATGATCAGAATTTCTTAAAATGAGCTTTTGGTTTCTCAACTTCTTCCGCTCAAATTCTTGAAGAAATACAACTCAATCTTAAATTGATACTTTTGGTATTGATTTGATACAACAAGTTTATAAGCTTTGAGAATAATATCGAGAATATAATATCAAAATAAGAAATTTGTTTATCATAATCAGTAGATTTACATCAACTCACAAAAATAAACCAAAGTTCAATCTGATGCAGCATTTTATATCAATTTGAGAACTCATATTCTCGTCCATATATTGATATACAAAAATCATCAATTTGATGATTTTTTTATCAAATTTAACTCTTTTTTTCTCTCTTTGTACCAGCAGATTTGTTATTCTTGAGTTTCTGTATGGCATCTCTAACTTCCCGTTCCGTTGGTGGATGGGTGCTGATAGTTTCGTTATAGTTGTCATCCGGAGACTGCAAATTATCTTCATGTTGGTGGCAGTTGTCTTCGAAGTATTCTTTCCATCTATTTAGCTGTTGTTCATGTGTTGTGAGGGTTTGACCAGATTCATCCTTTATTGGTGGAGTGTTTGTATATTTATTGGTGACCTTTCTCACGCATTTGTGTAGTGTGCGCATATTTCTATTAGCTGCTGCTGTTTCTGCAGTCTTGAGAATGCTTTCTGTATCATTCCTTGCCATCTTTTTAACTTGTTTCGCTGTACTTTCATATTTGCTGCGGATCTCGGTTGTGTTCTGGTGACACAATTGCAACTTGAGCTGACGACGCTCTTCAATTTTCTTCCAGGTATCATCGCTAATCCATGGTTTCCGTGATTTGTCTTGGTATCCAAGCACATCTGTAGCAGTTTTGACGTAAGCTTCTTTAACTTGTTCCCATTTTTCATCAATGCTGGTGGTTTCGTTGTTTGGTAAATTGAGCTGGAGCGATTCTTTGAAGATGTTATTTGTATTTTTGTCGCTCAATCTGTTGGTGTTAAATTTCCTCTGACATGACTTGTTGTGTTTTACAGCGGCTGGTTTAATTTTGAATGTTGCAATTACCAGTTGATGGTCGCTGTGTATGTCTGCTCCTCGCTTTGCTCTGACATCTTGTAGTGATGATAGAAATTTCTTATTCACCAGTACGTGATCAATTTGATTCTTGGTTCTTCCATTTGGTGATGTCCAAGTGTATTTATGTATGTTCTTGTGTGGGAACTTGTTGCCTCCTATGAATAGTTGATTTGTGACACAACAATCGATGAGCCTATCTCCATTATTGTTACGTGTTGATTCTAGTGCAGCATGTTTGCCAATGACTGATTCCATTCCAGTGTTGTCGGTTCCAATTTTGGCATTGAAATCACCTTGTATTATTTTAATGTCATTTCGGTGTGCACTAGCCAGTGTTGCTTGGAGCTGTTCGTAGAATTCATCTTTTGTCGCATCATCAGCTTCTTCGGAAGGTGCGCATAGCACTGTATGATCGTTGTATTTTTAATTTTCGATTGGAATCTTGCTGTTATTATTCTGCTACTGATTGGTTTCCATTCGAGAAGTGCTTTCTTTGCGTTAGGTGTTGTTAATATTGCTACGCCTTGTTCGTGTGTGTTGGATTTACCAGAGAACATCATGTAATTTCCTTCGCTTGTTGTTAGCTCTCCGCTGTTTTTCCATCTTACTTCACTGAGTCGTAGTATCTCGATGTTATATTCTTTCATTACTTTCTCAACTTGTGCTAACCGCGATAATTCTATCAGAGTTCTGACATTCCAGTTTCCTACTCGTGTCCGGGTACGATAGCTAAGGGTCGAATTTGATTTTTCCGGTTTTGTTTTGTTTCAATTTTCTTGCTAGTATTCGTTTCTTTAATCATTTTGAATTTCGGATTCACCTTTCGGATTAACGGGTGATTGGGCCATCGAATCCTAGCCAGTTTCCAGGGCTGCTGGATAAGGTATACTGGCATACCGTGGACGAGATATTCCTGCTTCAATGTGCTACAATCATTTTTCCATATTTTTTCTGATGAAGTTCCCAAGCGGTCACCCGTTTAAGTTGGAACCCTTCCCAGTGTTGCTTAACTTCCTTGTAAGTGATGTTGTTGACTTATCCACTTCTCCATCTCGCCCACAATGATACGACATTACTTATGCTAATTTAATGCAAACTCTATTTTCCTTTATTAACATTTATAATGAGATTTAGTAGTTATAAAATTAAGTGACTCTAGTGTTTTTTCTACGATAGCATATAAAAGGTCTATTTTCATGCAGGTTTAATCACATATAAAAATGTTTTTTTTCCACCAATTTAAAATCACTTTCGCTTAATAACAAATTGTAGTTGTTTAAAACGTTGTAAAACATGTAATTTTACAATATTTTTAAGCAAAGGAACCATGACAAAATAAAATGTGAATATTAAATGTTGTGTTGTCGTGTTCTAAATTATGTAAGATGGCTATCTCGACAGCTTGCTATAGCTATTGTTATGTAGAAATTGGTTATGTGGTTCTGATTCAATTTTTTGAAGACGAAGTAAAGTAAGACCAAGAAAATAATAATCCAATCTCAAAATATTGTTTAAGTGCTTTGAAAAACAAAATCAATCATTTTGCATTAATAGTGTTGAATGATGTTTTGGACGTACTAGGGCAGCTCTTTAAGTTTCTACAAAAAAGTGATCTATCGCCCATGGAGTCAATGAAGAAGTTAAGTCCACAAGTCCATTCTATAGCCGAGAATCAGAAAATGTTTTATCAAATTCATTAGAAAAAAAAGAAAGCGTTAACACTTTTTATATTATTAAATTTATTAACGAGCTATGTCATCATCTAACAAAGCGATTTCTATCAGAAGAGATAAAAGATTGGTATGCCTTTGATTACAATGCAATCGCAGCCAACGTAACAGATTTTAGTTTTGGACAAAAATATTCTGAAATTTATCCCCTGAATGATGAATTAAGAGAAGAAGTGTTAAAAGAATACAGCATGTTTAAGTTTTTAATTGCCGTAGAAAGAAACAAGAACTACAAGAAACTACAAGAAACAAGAACTACAATCACAAGAAAAGACTGCTAAACATTTCAGTAGTGTACTATCCGTCGGGCTTAATGATGATGAGTTTAGTAAAAGTAGGTTTCTTGTGGAAATATGTGGAAATTTTCAAGCTAACAGTGTTGATTGTGAAAGAGACTGTTTAATGAGGATTAAAATACAGCTTAGTGCCGAAATCAAAATTGATTTAGATGTCGTTTATGAATTATGGAAAAACAATATAGGTCAGCGGGAAGAAAATTAAATTTTGTATAACTATTTGAATAATAAATTTTTTGAATTATTTTGCTTTTATTTATAAATGCCTTTAATTTTTTTCTGTCTTAGAATCGCTATGACCACGTTATGAAACGTCGAGAAATGTCAAAAAGTGGTCAATTTTCACATTTGGCTCGAGATTGTAATACTTTGGTGTTTCATACCGTATATTAATTGTGAAAAATATTCCTCATTTATAAGTATATTTGTAGTTATAAATTTATAAATTTTATTAACACATACCAAAGATAACCAAATTGATAAAAAACAACAAAACGTTTATATAAATTGATTTTATATATGTTTGATTTATCCACGCAATTATTTATTTTTGAGAAAAAAGTAGCCCACCAATTTATTTTTGCGAGCATCGGAAAAATTCCTTAGAGGGAACATTGATATCTAGTAAAGATTTACCTAATCGAGTTGCTTGCTTGTTAATAAACGACAATAAATAGTTATTAAAAATACAGTTTAAAGAAGATGCGGCAGTACAACTATTAACGTTAAAATCACCCATAATAATAATGCTATCAAATTTTGTCAAAATATTAGCAAATAGATTTTCAAGCACCAATAAATCAGAAGAATTAGGTGTTTCAGGTATGTAAACTACACAAACAACAAAGGTTTTTGAACATAATTTAAATTCAACATATTGTTACGTTTTTCTAACCTTTCTTCGAATTGGCTTTACTCTCAATTCGATAAACGCAATTCCCAAATCTCTTCCTAGTTCGATCACTGATTAGTAAGCACAAACACCAGGTTTTATTCAGTATTTAACTCCGCAATTGTTCCACAACAACAGGAAACAATACAGCAAACAATATTCCTAACTAGAATATTCTTTCAACAGCTTCAGAAATTCCAACGGTTGATTGTAGAAATTTGAAGTAACACAACGTTCAAAATAATACACAAAATATTTCTTCTCCATAACACTTAAAACTCAGGTGATTTACCAAAAACCTTTGTGCGAAAAGATTTTTTGTGATAAAACGCGATACCACCTCCTCGACCATAACGATCATTTCTTAATATCTTATAACCAGGAATATTATATAATGCAGTCGGTGTATGTGGTTTCAACCAGCTTTGAGTTGACCCATAATATCAAAAGCAGTTCTTTGGACTGTATATTTCAGATCATCTATGCTCGTACAAATTGGTGTCCAACTAAGAGCATATAATGCGATTGAGATAATATATTGTTGATAATATCCGTTGATGCGTTCAATGAATTAATGAAGTCAACCATTAGAAAATTTAAAAAAAAAAAAAAAGAATTTGGAGAATTTTGCAGTGCCCAGTTTTTGAGTTATTGTCAAAAAAGTGCAAAATTCAGACCGTTTCGACACTGATGGACAGAAAAAATTGTATAAATTTACAGAGCTAAGCTATTTGGTAAATTTTGTATGAAAATTATAACGAAGTCTCAAATAATTATATTTCTATGTGCTTAGGGGACGGGGGTAGAGAGGGTAAAAAAAACTTTTTTGACCCAAGCGGGTAGTGTCATTTGCAAGAACACTTAATTTGATAATTATTGCAATTTTTTTAGAAACTTTGGGTGCACAGTTTTTGAGTTATGGACAAGAAAGTGCAAAATTCAGATCGTTTTGACGATGACACAAAATTTTGAAAAAATTCACAGAGACAGGAAGATTGATAAATTTAGAATGAATATCATAGCGAAGACTCAAATAATTATATCATGATTATATTATTTCTGTGTGTTTAGGGGATGGGTGTGGAGAGAGTAAAAAAACATTTTTGACTCAAAAGAGTGGGGTGTCATATGAAGGAATACATAATTTAAGAAACATTACAATTTTTTTTAGAATTTTGCAATGCATAGTTCTTTTGTTATTGGAAAAAATATTTTTAGTATGTAGCCTCTCCACTCCCCTAATTTCAACACTTGATTGACCTTGATTGACACTTATTGAAAAAATAATCAAATTTGATCCATTTACAAGCTGGTGTAATTGAATCTTTCTTAAGTTACCAAAAACATATATGGATAAGATTTAACCTCAATTAACATTTTTTTTAATTTTTGAACAATGTAGATTTGATTGTAATTTACTATTGGCATTTACAATTCAACGTTTAATTTGTTTTGCGTCTATGGTCTGGAAATATAAGGACATTACAACACAAATTTTTGTCCATAATTTTTGATATTGTGTTCTTTTACATTCACGGAACCCTTGACGAGCGAATTTTATTCGCACTTGTCTGACTTTTTCTTATATATTTAAAAGAAACTCGCAATAATTGTACAATTTTGAATCAAATTAAAAATTTACGCACGTCTATGGGAAGACATCTCTCTGAGACAAATAAAGGAAAACAAACAAACAAAAAAACGATTCGACATAAGAGGAGTCACGTAGGGATTGCAATCCCGTGGTGTTTTATGGATCCCGGGACTAAAGGGATCTAAAAAATCGTATAGAAAAAGCATCCTTTATTTTTTGATGCTGCACGATCTGTTGTCGGTTACAAATTCACTCTCTGAACAGTTACAAAGCAAAGATATAATAATTTCTAGCACAAGCGCTTTAATTAAAACTGCTTTCTTGATGCTTAAACAATGCAGAGATGATACTAAATTTAAAATTATTTTTAACAAATGAAGGGATTTTGCGGAACTTTGCGGCATTCGCTTCGATGAAACAACACCAGAAGACAAAAGATCTAGCAGAGTAACCAATGTAGCTCAAAAGTTTAAGGAATCATTGATAATGTCAACACTCGGCCAAGGCCAACGCAGTGTACTACCACTGAAATTTGATGAAAATATGCGTAAGATCTACTTCGAAGTGGTAGACAAATTTTTATCAGAGTATGATAAGCGGTTTCAAGACAACACAGAGCTGATGAATATATTAGAAACATTTGATCGGGATTCAGAAAAATTTTTGTCCGAAGATTCGCATGTCGATGAAATTGTTCTCATTAGCCAATTGAGTGTGGCGAGAGAATATTTGAAACCAAATAAATCAAAATCTATTATAGATATGGTACAGAGTTTAGAAAAAATGCCAATTGCTTTTTCACAAATAATACAATTAATCTATATTCACAAATAATACAATTAATGTATATGTATATATTTTTGACACTGCCACTGACGACCGCATCCAACGAAAGATTTTACTTCACTTTGAAGAGAGTGAAGTCGTATCTTCGTACAACAATGGGAGATGATCGTTTAAGTCACCTCATGCTGATGGCTGTGAAACCAAAAATGGTAAAAAAGTTCAACATGAAAGATCTCGTTAACGAGTTTGTCCTCGATCGTCAACGTCGTTATCCACTGAAATAAATGCAATATATTTTTTGCCGTTAAAGAATTGAAAATTTTATTTTTATTTTATTTTTAAGTCGATGCATTTAAATGCTTTTAAATATATGTGTGTATAAAAATGTGTATGTTATGTTTTACGAAAAAAATCTTATTATGTCATTTAAATTCTCGCCCCCCCTAAGATTTTGGTGAAATGACGCCACTGCTGCGCCTACAATTATCTAGCTCTGTTGTGTTGTGAATCTCAAATGCTTGAATGTTTTTCAAAACGTGTAGATTATTGTTACAGCTCGTTTCTAATTATTCTTACATACGTAAGAAAAAAATCCTACTTCAATTTTACTACTTTTTTGTAATATGCATACAAAACAAAAATTTATCAAAAATATTGTAATTTAAAAAAATATATTTGGGAAAAACTACAAAATAATTGTAAGGTATGTGTTTTTTATAATTTTGTAACAGAAAATGTAGTTTTTCAAAAAATTTATGTATTGCATTCTCGCTAATTGGACGGGGAAAAATATACCGTACAACTGCAGACTAGATACTTTATTAATATGTACTTGCTTTGACAGAAAAAAGGAAAATCAAACAGCGAAAAGTATATTAGTTGACGACATAGAAACCAAGAAAACCATTAAAATTTGTAAACGGCGCAAAAGAAGTTTGGCACACTGAACTTAACCTACACCTTGTGAAAAACCAAGAATATTAACTAAAATAACTCGTATTTAGTATTCACCCAGGAAAAATGATACAATATATAGGTGGCTTTTTCTATAGTGGTGGTGGTCTGGATCCATGTTTAAATTGTCACTCACTAAATTGTGTTCATCATTTTTGTAAAATATAGTCAAACTGTTGGAATCCCTCACTGTCATAGTGACAGAATGCAAAGGAATTGTTTCGTGCAAGTAAAGCATGTTCCCGTTGCGCTTTTTTAAGAAACTTATAACTACCAAACAGTGGTGCAAACAGTGGCGCAATTTATTTGGAACAGCAGAAATATTTACATTTCTAATCACCCTCTATATTCAAAAAACGATCCAATAAATTCCTCAGCAATTAAATAATAACAAAATATTCATAATTACCAATATCTACAATTTATACTAAATCTTTGTTATATGTTATGATTTTAAGAAAAAACTTCTAGATATAGAAATAAAATATTAATTGTTATTTTGCGCCTTAATATTATGAGTTCTATAAATTATAATCACAGAATACAGAGCAAAATTCCTTATTATTTAAATTCTTAATTATCAAAATTTGTGTTAATTTTTTCTTTAAATTTATATGCCTTGAACTTATGCAAATCGTGTTAATTTATAATTTGTTAATCAACTGAATCTATAATTATCTAAAAATGTAATAAATTCTACTAATTTGGAACAAAGTAAGGAAATTAGATACGTTTAAAAACCTTTTTCTTACTTTTAGTGACATTCATCAAATGAAAGATCGTGGCAACAATGAAGTTTCAATATTGGTTGTACCGCCATCAAACGATTTTCTTAATCCTAATTCATTATCACCACCTAGAAGTCGTTGTATGACGGGAGATGATGTGTCAATGAATGAATTAGTTTTGGCATCTCGACGACCCTCAATGATTGTAAATGCATTACGACATCAATCAAACGCGTTTGTCGCACAACGACGATTAATGATGGATTATATAAATGGAAATGTTGGGGGAAGTAAACAATCAGTTAGTTACTGTCCAACACCAAATAAGGATAATTATTTAGCAGAGCAATCAAAAATAAGAAATCGTCGATTAGGAGAGTAAGTAACAATGAAATTCATATACAAACAATAGAAAAAGTTAAGCTATTGATATGTTAATTCTAGTGATTCGTTGACGACAGCTTTATCAGCTTTATATGCTAAATTAATTGTTGTCTTAGGAATTTCATTACCTGTCACGGATATTTTGTCACCAAAGGCACCAGCCTCATTTTATCAAGGCTTTTATTTATATTTGTACCTGGGAAGTGTTGGATATGTAACGTTTATATATGTAATGCATTTAAGGTCTCGTGCATTTTTTTCACTTTTGACGTATGGTAAGTTGTTATAAATAATATAAATAGACTACCATCAGGTGATGTCAATTTTGATTAAGCCATTAATAACAATAAATATCAATATTGATTTCCGTTTCAACTTCACCTTTATCACAAATGTTAAAGTTTGCAAAAAACCGTAATGAATTTTACCAAATCGAAGCTAAATTTTATTAAAAATCTTTAAAATTTCATTCCCCATCGAATTTTCGTTTTAGAGTTAGTTCATTTGAAAATGTTTTTTACCATTTTCCATGATATTACTATTTACTTATATAAATTCTATCCCGTTGTGAACACGACATATTACATAACATGAATAAAATAAGTTCAACGAATAAAGTCATAACCAAATCAATCCGATGACATTTTATTATGACAAGTGAAATGGGGTGAAATTGTTAAAAGAGTGGGAAGTCTGGAATACGATTAAGAAAATATACAAAAATTCTAATTAGATTGTATAAAACATTGATTGAGACAATATCATTCTTACATTGCTCTTAAACTAGCAGTCAATTCACTACAGCCAAAAAGGTCAAAAAAAGAAAAAATTGATTTACATAAAATTAAATGTATTTTTTTTTTTGTAAATTCGTTTTCAAGAAAATTTAATTAATTTTCAATTTCCTGCTACAAATTATTATTTTTGAAAACTAGTTTATATTAAATCACAATTTTCTGTTTTGATTCTTCAATCGTTATTCTATATAAATTTTGCATTTTTTTTTATTAAATTCAGATGACAAACATGGTGAGAAAAGTAATGCATTAGGACTGAAAAAAAATGTGGTAAGATACGGAAGCTTTTATTTAAGAGTTGGTGCTATTGCGTTTGGAATAGGAAGTATGGTGTATTCAGGATTAGAGTTTGGGCAATATTTTGAGCTAAAAAGTAAGTTTCTTCTTAAAATTAGTTTTAATAACTTGGGATACTTATCAAATAAGATCGTTAAACCAAAGATTCGTGAACTTAGACTTAGAGACTTAGACTTAGACTCAGACTCCGACTCAAACTCAGACTCAGACTCACTCTCAGACTCAGATTCAGACTCAGACTCAGACTTAGACTCAGACTCTGACTCAGACTCAGATCAAGACTCAGACTCAGACTCAGACTCAGACTCAGACTCAGACTCAGACTCAGACTCAGACTCAGACTCAGACTCAGACTCAGACTCAGACACAGACTCGGACTCAGACTCAGACTCAGACACAGACTCAGACTTAGACTAGGACTCAAACTCAGACACAGACTGAGACTCATAATCAAACTCAGATTTAGACTCAGACTCAAACTCAGACTCAGACTAATACTAAGGCTCAGGCTCTGACTCAGACTAAAACTTTCACTCCTCAAACTCAGACTCAGAGCCAGACTCAGACTAAAACTCAGACTCAGACCAAGACTCAGGCCCAGACTCAGACTCATACTCAGACTCAGACTCAGACTCCTCAAACTCAGACTCAGAGTCCGACTCAGTCTTAGACTCAGACTCAGACACAGATTCAGACTCAGACTCAAACTCAAAAACTCAGATTCAGACTCAAACTCAGACTCGGTCTCAGACTCATACTCAGGCTCAGACTCAGACTTAGACTCCTCAAACAAAGACTCAGAGCCAGACTCAGACCCAGACTCATACTTAGACTCAGACTCAGACTCACACTCACACTCAGACTCAGACTCAGACTCAGACTCAGACTCTGACTCTGACTCAGACTTAGACTCAGACTCACACTCAGACTCAGAGTCATAATCAGACTCAGACTTAGATTCAGACTCAGACTCAGACTCCGACTAAGACTCAGACCCAGACTCCGACTCAGACTCAGACTAAGACTCATACTCAAACTCAGACTCAGACTCAGACTTAGACTCATACTCAGACTTAGACTCAGTCTCAGACTCGGACTCAGACTCAGACTCGGACCCAGACTCACACTCAGACTTAGGCACAGACTCACACTCAGACTCAGACTCAGATATAGACCCAAACCCAGACTCAGACTCAGGCTCAGACTCAGACTTAGACTCCTCAAACTAAGACTCAGAGCCAGACTCAGAGTCAGATTCAGACTCAGACTAAGACTCAGACCTAGACTCAGACTTAGACTCAGACTCAAACTCAGACACAGACTCAGACACAGACTCAGACTCAGGCTCAGATTCAGACTCAGACTCAAACTCATACTCACGCTCAGACTCAGACTTAGACTCCTCAAACTCAGACTCAGAACCAGACAAAGACTAAGACTCAGACTCAGAGTAAGGCTCAAACTAAGACTCAGGCTCGCACTCAGAGTCAGACTCAGACTCCTCAAACACAGACTCAGAGTCAGACTCAGACTCCGACTCAGACTTAGACTCAGACTCAGACGTAAACTCAGACTCAGAGACAGATTCAGACTCAGACTCAGAGACTCAGACTTAGATTCAGACTCAGACTCAGACTCATACCCAGACTCAGACTCAGATTTAGACTACTCAAACTAAGACTCAGAGCCAGAATCAGACTCAGACTCATACCCAGACTCAGACTCACACTCAGACTCAGACTCAGACTCAGACTCAGACTCAGACTCAGACTCAGACTCAAACTCAGACTCCGACTCAGACTCAGACTCCGACTCCGACTCAGACTCAGAGTCAAACTCAAACTCAGACTCAGATTTAGACTCAGACTTAGACTCAGTCTCAGACTCAGACTCAGACTCAAACCCAGACACAGACTCAGACTCGAACTCAGACTCACACTCAGACTCAGACTTAGACACTCAGACTCAGATATAGACTCGAATTCAGACTCAGGCTCAGACTCAGAATTAGACTCCTCAAACTAACTCAGAGCCAGACTCAGACTCAGACTCAAACTCAGACTCAGTCACAGACTCAGACTCAGACGACGACCCAGACTCAGACTCAGACTGAGACTCAAAGTCAGACTCAGACTTAGACTATACTCAGACTCCGACTGAAACTCAGATTCAGACTCGGACTCAGACTCAGACTGAGACTCAAAGTCAGACTCAGACTTAGACTTTACTCAGACTCAGACTGAAACTCAGATTCAGACTCGGACTAAGACTCAGACTCAGACTTAACCTTAGACTCAGACTTAACCTCAGACTCAGACTCAGAATCAGACTTAGACTCAGACTCAGACCCAGACTGAGTCTCAGAATCAGAATCAGACTCAGACTAAGATTCAGACTCATACTCAGACTCAAACTCAGACTCAAACTCAGACTCAGACTCAGATCAAAACTCAGACTCAGACTCAGACTCAAACTCAGACTCAGACACACAGACTCAGACTGCGATTCAGACTTAGACTCAGATCCGACTCAGACTCAGACTCAGACTCAGACTTAGACCCAGATCCGACTCAGACTCAGACTCAGACTCAGACTCAGACTAAGACTCAGACTCAGACTCAGACTCAGACTCAGACTCAGACTCAGACTCTGACTCTGACTCTGACTCAGACTCAAACTCAGACTGAGACTCAGACTCAGACTCAGATCCAACTCAGACTCAGACTCACACTCACACTCAGACTCAGAGTCATACTCAGACTCAGATTCAGACTCACTCAGACTCAGACTCAGACTAAGACTCAGACTCCGACTCCGACTCAGACACAGACTCCGACTCAGACTCATACTCAAACTCAGAATCAGACTCAGACTTAGACTCATACTCAGACTTAGACTCAGTCTCAGACTCAGACTCAGACTCAGACTCAAACTCAGACTCAGACTCGGACCCAGACTCACACTCAGACTTAGACTTAGGCACAGACTCACACTCAGACTCAGACTCAGATATAGACTCAGACCCAGACTCTGACTCAGGCTCAGACTCAGACTTAGAATCCTCAAACTAAGACTCAGAGCCAGACTCAGAGTCAGATTCAGACTCAAACTCAGACTCAGACTCAGACTAAGACTCAGACTTAGACTCTGATTTAGACTCAGACTCAAACTCAGACGCAGACTCAGACACAGACACAGACTCAGGCTCAGGCTCAGATTAAGACTCAGACTCAAACTCAAACTCACACTCAGGCTCAGACTCAGACTTAGACTCCTCAAACTCAGACTCAGACTAAGAATCAGACTCAGAGTAAGACTCAGACTAAGACTCGGGCTCACACTCAGAGTCAGACTAGGACTCCTCAAACACAGACTCAGAGTCAAACTCAGAGTCAGACTCAGACTCCGACTCAGACTCAGACTCAGACTCAGACTCAGACTCAGACTCCGACTCAGACTCAGACTCAGACTCAGACTCAGACTCAGACACAGATTCAGACTCAGATTCAGACTCAGACTCAGAGACTCAGACTTAGATTCAGACTCAGACTCATACCCAGACTCAGACTCAAATTTAGACTACTCAAACTAAGACTCAGAGCCAGACTCAGACTCAGACTCACACTCAGACTCAGACTTAGACTCAGACTCAGACTCAGACTAAGACTAAGACTCAAACTCAGACTCAGACTCAGACTCAAACTCAGACTCAGACTCAGACTCAGACTCAGACTCAGAATCAGACTCACACTCACACTCAGACTCAGTCTCAGACTAAGACTCAGACTCAGACTCAGACTCAGACTCAAACTCAGACACCGACTCAGACTCAGACTCAGACTCCGACTCCGACTCAGACTCAGACTCAGACTCAGACTCCGACTCAGACTCAGACTCAGAGTCAAACTCAAACTCAGACTCAGACTCAGACTCCGACTCCGAATCTGACTCAGACTCAGACTCAGACACAGATTCAGACTCAGACTCAGACTCAGAGACTCAGACTTAGATTCAGACTCAGACTCATACCCAGACTCAGACTCAAATTTAGACTACTCAAACTAAGACTCAGAACCAGACTCAGACTTAGACTCACACTCAGACTCAGACTCAGACACAGACTCAGACTAAGACTCAGACTCAGACTCAGACTCAGACTCAAACTCAGACTTAGACTCAGTCTCAGACTCAGACTCAAACCCAGACACAGACTCAGACTCGAACTCAGACTCACACTCAGACTCAGACTTAGACACAGACTCACACTCAGACTCAGACTCAGATATAGAATCAGACTCAGGCTCATACTCAGACTTAAACTCCTCAAACTAGCTCAGAGCCAGACTCAGACTCATACTCAAACTGAGAATCAGACACAGACTCAGACTCAGACTCAGACAAAGACTCAGACTCAGACTCAGACATAGACTCAGACTCAGACTGAGACTCAAAGTCAGACTTAGACTTAGACTATACTCAGACTCAGACTGAAACTCAGATTCAGACTCGGACTCAGACTAAGACTCAAAGTCAGACTCAGACTTAGACTATACTCAGACTCAGACCGAAACTCAGATTCAGACTCGGACTCAGACTCAGACTCAGACTTAACTTCAGACTCAGACTCAGACTTAACTTCAGACTCAGACTCAGAATCAGACTTAGACTCAGACCCAGACTGAGAATCAGAATCAGACTCAGACTCAGACTAAGATTCAAACTCAGACTCAGACTCCGACTCAAACTCAGACTCAGACTCAGGCTCAGACTCAAACTCAGACTCAGACACAGACTCAGACTCAGACTGAGATTCAGACTTAGACTCAGATCCGACTCAGACTCAGACTCAGACTCAGACTCAGACTCAGACTCAGACTCAGACTCAGACTCAGACTCAGACTCAGACTCAGACTCAGACTCAGACTCAGACTCAGACCCAGATCCGACTCAGACTCAGACTCAGACTCAGACTTAGACTCAGACTTAGACTCAGACTCAGACTCTAACTCTGACTCAGACTCAAACTCAGACTGAGACTCAGACTCAGACTCAGATCCGACTCAGAATCAGACTCAGACTCAAACTCAGACTCAGACTCAGACTCAGATCCGACTCAAACTCAGACTCAGACTCAGACTGAGACTCAGACTCAGATCCGACTCAGATTTAGACTCAGACTCAAACTCAAACTCAGACTCAGAACCAGACTCAGACTTATAAACTTATAAACTAAGAATTAGCTTCAGACTTTAACTTAGGTATGCAGTCAACTTTACTTTAAGGCTTAGATTCAGACAAAGGAGATGCAGAGTCAAATTATTATCCATTATTTGAATTTGACTTTTTCTTAGAATTTAGAATTCGATCTTTGTTTTAATAACTAAAAAAGAATAAATAAAACCAACATTAATATTTCAGATGATGAAGGATGTCAAAATATTTTAATTGCATTAAATCCAGTAGCCCGAATGACATTATCTATTGTACAAATGCAATTTATTTTTTTAAACACAAAAGAATTTGAACTGGATCGTCATAAAGTAATATCACGATTTGGCTTAATGCATATGATCGCTACTAACTTATGTGAATGGTTATATGTGTTAGTTGAAGAAACGAAACATGAAATTTTACACTATGCACATTCAAGTAATTCTAAAAATTAAAATCAAAAACTATATTATCTTACAATTATTAATTTTCCACAGCTACTCACGATAACAATCCATTATTAAATACTCATAGTGGAGATCTTTTGTCTGATTGGAATATTTCAACGCATTCACTCTTCAATCGATCGGTTGCTCATCAATTAACAAAACGAGCAACTGCCCTAGAGATTGTTGTTGACTGTCGACGAACAAATATAATGGGAACACTAATACAAAACGTATCACCATTTTTATTTCCCTGCACAATTGAATACTCACTAATTTGTGCGGTTATTCTATTTGAAATGTGGAAGGAAATTAAGAGTGTTAGTGATATTCAACGATCAAGACGTAATTCAAAAAAACCTATAGACCCTAAAAACCATCATCATCTTTCGGTAGACTGTTCACGAGCGCATCGTGGAATGTTTGCTGGAATACTAATAATTGTTCTAACAATTATCTCTTTAATTATGTATTTCGTTTTAGTTGATGAAAAATCATTTAAAGAAATGGCAACGTTAGAAATAACTATCTCAGAAATAATATTATACATTTTGACATCATTTGCAGTATTAGCAGCTATGTTTAAGATGCGCGATTTGAAATATTTACATTTACAGAAATTTGGACATAGTGGAATTGGATTAGATTGTACTTTACTTTTGTTAGCACAAAGTGGAGTGTTCATATATTGTTTGTTTAGCATAATCGGATGTCATTTTGTGATAAAAGAAGAAGGACCAAATGAATATGGTGGAGCACACGGTTTAGTTGCGGAAGTTTTTAGTTTAGTGCAAACATCTCTTCAAACAATATTTATATTGAATGCATGGTGGAGACGATGTAAAGGGTCACAACAAAATCGCCAAAAACCAGGCAGAGAAATTATAACGTTTTTACTGGTTGCAAATATGGCAATGTGGTTTATTAACACACTAATAAAAGGAAGAGCTGGTTTTCGACCAACTCATTTGGCATTCTTTGGTGTTTGGGCCTGGACTGTTATTACACATGTTTCAATGCCGTTAGCGATATTTTACCGTTTTCATTCGACTATTTGTTTATTTGAAATTTGGAAGAATACATATAAAAATAAACAAAATAATGCTAATATTTGAGAATAGCGGTTGCCAAAAAACATCGATAATGTGAATAAATTAATATTTTATGGTTTTATTTATAATTTGTTGTCTAATTTCATATATGATATCTTTTATTTAGTAATTACCTTATAATCGAATATGTTTTAGTATTAGGTATGACCGTAAAATTGGTTAAATTCGCTGAATGCATTAATCAATTAATTATAAGCAAACATTATAATAAAGTAAACTTTGGACAAAAACGTACCTCGAATGAATACTTCTCACAGAGGGTTTATAGTTGACCATTTTAAAAACTGAAATTTAAACGAATCTTTTTAATTTTAATCTGGAATGGATCGATAAGTAAATATATTGATTATGGTATGGTAAAGTAATTAGGCATTTTTGGGCTGCTTTTTGATTAAATTTAGATTAATTGAATAACCGATTGATTGTTAAACTTTTAAATGTCAGAATAAAACCACATATTTGAAGTAAAATATTTAAGTGAAGTCAAGTCTAATTTTGGTTTAAAAATGAATTAAAAAACATTGATTTTTAAGAGATGGCGTCGATTACACACACATAATTTTAGTTTGCTGACATTTTAAAAGACAAATAGATCATCATATATACGAAACTACTACCATCTAAGTAATTGGCTTCTAATCACTTTAAAATATACATAATTCAAAACTAAATTATGAATAGCAAAATGTAGGACATTGATAACATTAACATTGGACTAGACCTTGGAATTCAGAACTCCATAAATAATTGAGCCGAATCGGTAATAAATTTTACATTATTCGATTTCAGCTTTTAATCCTACTTTAATCATCGAACGAAGAAAGGCTATATTTTTCAAAAATCAAAAAACTTTCTAAAGAAAAAACAAAAACCAATCGATCAGCGTTCGTTTTTGCTCGCCCCTTACCATAAATCACTTCAAACTGTTCTTAACACCACTCAATTTCATTCTCATAACAACACAATAAATTACAAATAAATAATCAATCAATATAATTTACTATACCCTTCTTCTATTACCATTTAAATAAAAATTAGGATTAAAAACAGTTTAATTATAATTATTATTTGAAATGTCAATCAATCTAAACTTTTAGATTTTTAAAGAAGTTGTAATCTACGTTTAATAATTAAGTTATCAATTAAAAGCATTTTTAAAAAAAAACAATTTTATTTTCGTGGGCTATATTTAAGTATCTTATATATCAATACGCTAACTTTGTACTTTGTACAGCCTAAGTCTTTTTTATTCGAATTTTCAATGATTCCAAATTTTCACTGCTAACTGATATTAGTGTAACCTAAATTTGAGAGATTTTTGGGATTTTTCGGATCATAAATAAAAAAGTTATAGACGAATTATAATGTATTTTTGAATTCAACTGCCTCCCCTCAAATCAAATCAAATGACAAATGGATCAAATGGAATCGTCCAAATCTTTTCTTTGTTTATAGTATTTTATATTTTCTTTTCAGTTTATGCATTGATCTAGAAGAGTAAGGACGTTATTTTTTTTGTTGTTTTATCTTATATATTAATACGTTGAATATTTAGTTAGATATGTATTGTTTGTGAATGAATGTGTTTTTTTTCAGCGACAATTTTGCAATGTGTGTGTTTGGTATGATAGTTTGAGATCGTAAATTTGATTGTTAGAATTTTTAATATATATTGTTTGTGAATGAAAGAGAATAAAATATTGATTATTGAATTTTTTTTCAGCGACAATTTTGTAATGTGTGTGTTTGGTATGATAGTTTGAGATCGTAAATTTGATTGTTAGAATTTTTAATATATAGCGACAATTTTGTAATGTGTGTGTTTGGTATGATAGTTTGAGATCGTAAATTTGATTGTTAGAATTTTTAATATATATTGTTTGTTAATGAAACAGAATAAAATATTGATTATTGAATTTTTTTTCAGCGACAATTTTGTAATGTGTGTGTTTGGTATGATAGTTTGAGATCGTAAATTTGATTGTTAGAATTTTTAATATATATTGTTTGTGAATGAAAGAGGATAAAAAATTGATTGTTGACTGTGGTATTTTTTTTCAGCGACAATTTTGTAATGTGTGTGTTTGGTATGATAGTTTGAGATCGTAAATTTGATTGTTAGAATTTTTAATATATAGCGACAATTTTGTAATGTGTGTGTTTGGTATGATAGTTTGAGATCGTAAATTTGATTATTAGAATTTTTAATATGTACTAGGAGGGCCCGGCGTGCTTCGCTACGCTTATAAATAAAGTTTTTGCGTAAACATTTTGTTGACGTAGAAGCAAGGATTTCAAAAAGTGGTAATGAGAAATGCTAGCAAATAATTTTTAATTTTTCTTTGAAATATATGAATGAAAAATAATCAGAACTCTAGCTGACCAGCAGCCAAATTCTGTAACTGTGAAGCGGTGAAGTGATAAACATTTCTTCGTTTCTTTTCATTAAAAAACTTATCACTTCACCGCTTCACAATTACAGAATTTGGCTGCAATTCGGATATATGAAAAATTAGCGATCAAATAAGTTAGAGATCAAATAAGCTTACTTAAAAACTTATTTGATCGCTAATTTTTCATATATCCGAACTGATCAGCTAGAGTTCTGATTATTTTTCATTCATATATTTAAAAGAAAAATTAAAAATTATATGCTAGCATTTCTCGTTACCACTTTTTGAAATCATTGCTTCTACGTCAACAAAATGTCTACGCAAAAACTTTATTTATAAGCGTAGCGAAGCACGCCGGGCCCTCCTAGTTCCCATTATTCGAATGGGATTTATAGAAACTGTACTAACATCTAAGCGACCAACACCAATAAATCACAAATGAAGAAAAGCTGAGTTAATTAAAAGTCTCTTGAAAATTGGCAAATTTGTGAAAAGTTTTTTCTCATAGAAAAATTTTACACTCAAACTCTAGCATCAGCCTGCCGTTATTTCAAGTGGTACATAAATATAGGTATATAAAGAAACTTGACAAAGATATTAGCGATTATTAATGCTTATAAATTGTATTTACATTATTATATGAAACATCTGTCGTAAAACGGGTTTTTTGGACAGTCGTTGTTGATGCCATTACTTGTTTTACGCTGTAATCTATTCAATCCGTTTTCAAATTGATGTACGTACAACGAACGTGAAAGCATTCGTTTATTGGCTGTCACAATTTGCAATGACTTAAAACGCAATTAGACTATTGCAGAACTCTGCAATATTTCTGCAATGGTAGTGTGTAAAATCTTCATTGCAGAAAAGTTTGGCAATGAACTAATTTTAAAACATTGCAATGACTCATTGCACGACTATTGCAGAAATATTGCAGAGTTCTGCAATAGTCTAATTGTGGCTTTACTCTGGAACGATCATATAATGGCGATGGCAAAGAGCGCGTACGGAAATTTTGCCCCCTCAATAGATGTAAAAACTATTTCAGTCCGTATCAATTACTTCAGATTTGTAAGTCCTATATTCGTCCCTGCATGGAGTATTGAGGTCAAATTTGGACCCACCAACTGTTCCTTTTAGATTGCCTGAACACATTGTTATGGTTAATTAGAGTCGCTTGTTCTTGTGATTGAACCTAAAAAAGTATGTTGAATAAGTATTACTTTGAAAAGTCTACACGAAAAGAAAACAATTTTGAACTTTCGAACACTACAAGAAACCAACTATATACCAACAAGCCATCAGGGTCGTATCATATTCCTTCAATTATTCTTAATTATGTGAAAAGCAGCTGGCACAAACTACTGCTAAAACCTTTCGAAATCGCATTTTGTAGAAAAAAGCTTTAAAAAGGGAGCAAAACTTATTCTACAAATTACAGAACAATATTAGTCATATCGGTTGTTGCAAAAAAATTTGAAAAATGCAAGCAGACAGGTACTTCTAAATCAGAGAATAGAACAACGATATTTACAGACCTTTGATTACAGTTATTCTTTAATTTAGCTTACATGGTTGAGAAACCCAGTTAAAAACTGAAACCGCGAAAAAAAACATGGATAAAACAAGCTTTATTGCACAACAATTTACTTTGGCAATTAAAGGGCAATTAATCATTAATTATACTACATCAATAAAACAATGTTTTCAAATTAGAGTTTAAATGAAAATTAGGATTAAAAACAGTTTAATTATAATTTTTATTTCCAATATCGATCAATCTAAATTTTTAGATTCGAAAACTAATCTATTTCTTATTAATGTAATAATCTTAAAAACCATTTAATAATTAATTTTAAGGAATCGACTTTAGTTTTATTGATTGTACAAAAGAATTTCAATTATTTACTTCGAACCATAAAAATTTCCTTTAATTTATAATCTAATTTGAAATTGATTAAAATTGATTTGAGCAGCTGCTAAAATTAAACCATAAACAAATATGATTATTGAGGTCACACTTTTAGATTGATATGTAGAGAGATTGTTTGTTTAAATTTAATATTAATTGGGTCCAAACTTCAGTATCTTTAACTTTTCTAATAACACCACTGAAATAAATTAATTAAATTCTAATCTTTTAGTCTTTTATAAAAAAAATTCATCGATTTTCTGAAAGAAAACCAAAAACATCAACAGTGAAAACTATAATTTTTCTTCTTGAATTTTCTTTTTTTAAAGGAAACGAAACCATATGATTGTATTCAATCAGACATAAAATATTTTCTTTTATTTATCTTATCTAAATCCATAATCTTTTTACTAATATACAAAAGAATCATTAATTTTTAAGTCAGATATTAATCAAAATCTAATCCAACTAATAACAAGAAGATATATAGATGATGATTGCATAACATAATAATAAAGCTTTAGATCAAATTTGTTATTCGAGAGCTACATTCGATTGTTTCCTAAAATACTGAGTTACCCTACGATGGAAAAAATAATAATACCAGTGGTCCTATAAGTATAACTAGTATGGAGTATAGAATATAATTTATTTCATTGCAGTTTTATTCTTTTTCTCCCAAAGCATATCTTGGCGTTTTGGATAAATGTTTGCTAGGAAAATATTATTTACAATTATAGTAGTTTTTTACACCATTACTTCCATACCTGTTTCGTAGAAAAATGAATGTGGTTTAAACTTAGAGTATAATATATAAATATAGAGAGAACATAACTTTAAAATTGTATGGAGAGGATCACTGATATATCATATTCAATTTCTCTTTTCACCATTTTCAATTGTTATTATTTCCAACCACAAACTTTATTGTTAAATTATCAATTAAAAACAATTAAATAATTTAAAACGAAAAAAATATTAAATGTTTTCTTAATAGTTGTGCTAATTTTTATAAAATGAATGAAAATAATTACGAGAGTAATTTAAATTTATTGTGTTATTTCCAGTGAATATTTTATAATGGACAAGCAATATTTTCCAACGACACGAACAAATATTTAAGTTATGCAGATATTCTCAAAGTATATTATAAAACTTGCCGATAAACTTTTTTCATTATGGACAAATTACTTTTTAATTCATAAAATATCCAAAATCAAATGATTGGATATAAAATAATCTAAAACGTCAACTTTTCAACTGTTATTTTTTTTTTGTAGGGTTTTTTCTTATTGATTTAAAAAAAAATCGTAATAATAGTACAATTTCGACGTCTATGGGAAGACATAACTGTTTCTCTCTGAGACAAATAGAGGAAAACAAACAAACACAAAACGATTTGACATAAGAGTCACGCTAAATCTTAGTTGTGGTGATCGGTTGGGTTAAAACTATTGCTGTTTTGAATCTTCAAAATGATTTAAACCTTGAAATAAACGTTTTTTGACAGATTTTTATTTATCTCAAATTAAAGCAATTTCGCGATAACCATTCAACACAAAACTATTTCTTAGAGAATTTGTTCCCAATTGAGTCGAATAAAATAATCATTTATACGTCCCTGTATGAAACATTTTTCTCTTCTCATTTATTTTAATATTTTAAAATATCTTGATTCTGTACAGTAAAGAGCTATTAAACTTATAGGCAACTCAAATTTTACTAACGAACTTGATTCCTTACGTGTCACACCACAGCAACTGTAACTTCCCATCCTTTTACGGTTTAAGTAATTAGCTGGTAAACCATGATTTTTCAACAGAGTCGGTTATCTCTGGAATGCCTTACCTTCGTGGGTTTTCCCTGATAACTTTAATACTCAAAGGATTAAAGTAATTTGGAGTTCGAAAACTGAACGAGAAATGCTCTGGACCAGATTTGACCGAAAATACGCAAAATACCCGGATTTCGTGTGACTAAATAAATATTTTAATAATAAAAAGTGAAAAAATAGGAGGATTTTTACAATGACTTTTGAGAGAACATTTAAATTTAAATTTCAACGATTCTGAATTGATTTATTCATAAATACTACAGCTGATGATTCGTTAACTGCTATTTCTCAAATATTCAACAATAAAAATTTTGCCTTCGTAACTAGTTTATTTTGTTGTTTGCCCTAATCGTACATATCCTTAGGGGCGCCAAGAACTTCTCGTAATTGATTGAAAACTAACCAGCTACTGGATAAGGTATACTGAAACACCAAACTTACTTGACGGTCTATTTTGAGACTGAAAAGTTATATAATTTAATTTAATTGCAGTTTTATAGAACATGAATAAAAAACGAAAAATTACAAAAAAATATTAAAACAAACTTAACTAAAAACTTTTACTAAAATAAAATAAGAATGTATTGAAGTTGATGATATCATTAAAATGTCGATATCGAAAATCATCTCAAACCCAACAACCTTAAATATCAGTAAGTTAAAACCAATATGTACATTGTACAAGACACCTCAAAAGCAAACGTGTTCTATATCTCTTGTTAACTGAAACGTTTTACCAATGATTCGCCAAAAAGTCCGCATAACTGTGGCTGTTGTTGTGGTATCTTTAAAAGAATAAAAAAGCTATTTAACCGGCAAACCGGAAGTTGCAAAATTACTGTAAACATTACAAAAACATTATATTTTAAGTTGCAACAAAATTGAATGTCAGAACTGAGTTTTATTTAAGTTTTAAAAGTCCAGCGGCAGGTATATCCGCTAGAAAAAGGTAGATTTCTTGATCAGACAGATATGCATACAAGTAGAATCAATGTATCAAATTAGTTGAAATCAAAAAACTAAATAGAAACGGAATTATCCAACAAATTTCACAAAAGACACTTGATCAGACAGATATGCATACAAGTAGAATCAATGTATCAAATTAGTTGAAATCAAAAAACTAAATAGAAACGGAATTATCCAACAAATTTCACAAAAGACATTTAACCGAAACTACTTTATGCAATTTCGGAACAGTTTTGTTTAATTTGGTTAAAATTAGTCATAACATATTAAATCCACCAAAGATCAAACAAACGTCCAACAAAGATCAAAAGAACTACGTGACAACTACAATTATACCATCACACATAACTTATAATCAAACATTATTAAACAATTTTAATTTAAAAATATGGAGGGGCTGAAATCTCACAGCTCTGAGATATAAGTCTTGATAAAGATCTGGGTAAAGGATTTTGATATAGTTTTCGGCAAAAAACTTTCACGAGGACATGGTTTTTAGTTTTGGGCAGCGATGTATATCAAAAATAACTCTTTGTTAAAGTACAAGTATTTTTTATATCTGTTTAAAAATTTCTTACAAAACTAACAGGAAATATCAATACGTTGCCGGAAAATTATAATCAAAATTCCAAAAATATTGTTAAATTAAATAAAATCAAGCTTCTTCAAAATTCCAAAAATATTCCAAAAACTAGAATGAAATCAAATATTTAAACTTTTTCTAAATTCCGATAATATTCCAAAAATTCTTAAAAATTCAAACTTTTCCAAAATTCAAAAATTATAACAAAATCAAAAATTGAAACCTTTTTCAAAATTCCAAAAATATTCCAAAAATTAGAATGAAATCAAATATTGAAAATTTATCTAAATTCCAATAATAATCCAAAAATTCTTAAAAATTCAAACTTTTTCCAAAATTCTAAAAATATTGCAAAAATTATTACAAAATCAAAAATTGAAATTTTTTTCAAAATTCTAAAAATTATAATAAAATCAAAAGTTAAAAATTTTTCAAAATTCTAAAAATATTCCAAAAATTCTTACGAAATCAAAAATTAAAACTTTTTCCGAAATTCTAAAAATATTGCAAAAATTATTACAAAATCAAAAATACAAACTTTTTCAAAATTCCAAAAATATTTCAAAAACTATAACAAATTCAAAAATTTCCGTGTTCAATTTCATTTTCAATTACATTTACGTCATAAAAACAGCTAAATTTTTTTTCCAAAAAATTGGCTAAAAAATAAATGAAATTATTTTTTGACACACTTGACAACATTTTTTTGACAAACTTATAATGCAATAATTCTCAATAATAATAATAAAATCTCATTCCAAACAAACAATTAATTTTATTTTTTTTTTCAAAAAAATTAGGTAAAAAAATAAATAAAAATCTTTCTTTTGACACACTTGACAACATTTTTTTGACAAACTTATAATGCAATAATCTAGTTTTCGATCTCACATACCAATCCCTACCATCAAGATTTCTCCAAATGTAATGTTCCTACTCGTAATCACTTAAAATGAACGCTTTTTAAGCCAAAAATATGAAAATTTGCTATTTTTGACACACATAATGATTTTTTTGACACACTTCCGGTACAGTTATCGATTTTTAGAAAAAAAAATTTTTGAAATCCCTCCAGCGGTTTTCCCTGCAGCGTAGGTAATGACGGCCGGACGGCCGGCCGGCTGGCAGACAGACAAACATTTTTTTTTAGAATTTTTAGAATCAGGAGGTCCTAAAACGTCGAGAAATGTCAAAAAGTGGGGGTAAGAATTTCACTTTGAGCTCATGAATGTAATACTTAGGTCTTTCAGACCGAAGTAATCATCTTTGTGTTGTATTTTTTTTTTGTTCTCATTTAATGTTTTTTCAAATACATAGTTTACTTAGTGAAAAAAAAATAAAAATACAAACAAAAGAGCATATGATAATTTTCCTTTGGTATTAAATGGCTTGAGATTTGTCTGTAATAGGTGCATTATATTGCTTATAAAAATGAAACCTTTTAGGTTAGAAAGCTGGAATTTTGTGAGGCTATAGTTTAAAAATTTTCTTGATGAAGATGAATTTAAATAACATAAACTCACACATGATGAAATCATTGCCTTCTGCGTTTGTTTTTATTTCAACAGACCTGGGGCCTCAACCTTTAGACCTGAACTATTTTTTTTTTAAATTTTGGAAAGATTTATATTGTAACTTTGTGTAAAAAACTTTTCAAGTGTGAGCTTGGCCATTTTCAGCTAGATCAAGGACAAAAAAGATTGGCAAATTTTTAAAACAGCTCATTTTGCAGGAACCTGGAACGTCAAAGTTATCATTTGGATAAAAATGATAGAAATATGTTCAAATATTCAATATTTATAAATTTTATTAAAATATTATGATTCAAACGGAAGTTATAGCGCCCTAGATTATTCGACATTTTAGGCTTTAGCCGCTTAACTGGTACCCGGATATGGCCAGCTCACGAATTTGTCCAAGACATTATTTGCCGGAACACACACAAAAAATTATTTTGGTGTAGGTCAAAAAATGCGACCGTGAGAGTGCCGCCAAATTCCGTTATATCTCATATCGTTATATATATATATATATATATATATATATATATATATATATATATATATATATATATATATATATATATATATATATATATATATATATATATATATATATATATATATGTATATATATATATATATATATATATATATATATATATATATATATATATATATATATATATATATTAGACTGGTCGTTAAAAACTAAATTTTCCGAGACGCCCCCTGGAAAAATTCTTTGTGGTCAAAAAACCACAATGGTATTATTTTTTTTTTTTCTAAATCAAAAGAACACGTGCCGCAAAATCGTCGAAGTTGATTTTTTGAAAAATTCGTAGACTTTTTCAAATATCTCATAAAATATGCAGATGTCAAAAAAAATTACATAACCATTTTTGTAGGAAATTTAATTCTCTACAAAAAAGGTCCAAGTCATTTTTTCCCGAAAACGTATAGTTCTCATGATATTTTGAAAACGAACTTGTAAGTTTTCGTAATTTTTGAAAAACATAAAAAATAAAGATGACGAAAAAGTCCTAATTTTTTTCTTATTCTATAGAATGAAATGTATAAAAAAATAATCGTGACAAAAAAAATCAAAATTAGTACCTTTTCTTCGAAATTTTCATCATTTGGTTTTATGAGTTTCGAAGAATTTCAAGTTTTATTTCAAAATATCATCAGAAATATAGGTTTTAGGAAAAAAATGACTTGGACCTTTTTTGTAGATAATTAAATTTCCTACAAAAAAGATTATTTGATTTTTTTTGACATCTGCATATTTTATGAGATATTAACAATTTTATCAAAAAATAAACTTCGATGATTTTGCGGCACGTGTTCTTTTGACTTAAAAAAAAAAAAAATGGTGCCGTTGTGGTTTTTCGACCACAAAGAATTTTTCCAGGGGGCGTCTCGGAAAATTTAGTTTTTAACGACCAGTCTAATATATATATATATATATATATATATATATATATAAATTTTTTTTTCATTTTGATTTTCCGTCTCCGCTTATCATATATAGTCGTTTGGCACCAAAATTTTTCCGAAATTCCGAGATGAAGCACATACCAATAGGTAGATTTTTATATGAAATCTACCTAAAAAACCAGTTGTTCAACCATCCACTGACATCCTCACCCGACTCCTTTGTCAAACTTTGAAAATAACTCATATTCAAGTAAACCCGGATGCGTTTGCAGATCATTTTCATACAAAAGTTTCATCGTGATTCGTTAACTGCTATTTCTCAAATATTCAACAATAAAAATTTTGCCTTCGTAACTAGTTTATTTTGTTGTTTGCCCTAATCGTACATATCCTTAGGGGCGCCAAGAACTTCTCGTAATTGATTGAAAACTAACCAGCTACTGGATAAGGTATATTGAAACACCAAACTTACTTGAGGGTCTATTTTGAGACTGAAAAGTTATATAATTTAATTTAATTGCAGTTTTATAGAACATAAATAAAAAACGAAAAATTACAAAAAAATATTAAAACAAACTTAACTAAAAACTTTTACTAAAATAAAATAAGAATGTATTGAAGTTGATGATATCATTAAAATGTCGATATCAAAAATCATCTCAAACCCAACAACCTAAAATATCAGTAAGATAAAAAATCAACATTTGTTTGAAGGACACCGACCAATATGTACATTGTACAAGACACCTCAAAAGCAAATGTGTTCTATATCTCTTGTTAACTGAAATGTTTTACCAATGATTCGCCAAAAAGACCGCATAACTGTGGCTGTTGTTGTGGTATCTTTAAAAGAATAAAAAAGCTTTTTAGCCGGAAAACCGAAAATTGCAAAATTACTGTAAACATTACAAAAACAGTATGTTCTAAGTTGCAACAAAATTGAATGTTAGAACTGAGTGTTATTGATGTTTAAAAAAAACAGTTGTTCTACCATCCACTGACATCCTCCCCGACTCATTTGTCAAATTTTGAAAATAACTCATATTCAAAAGCAATTCTTTATACAAATGTCATTATAAATGGTTGACATGATGATAAACAAAATGGAAAGTAACGATCCTGATAACTTTATTTACTCTAGTGATATTTGCAAGAGATGATTTTCAGTCCACTCAGCCGAATTTGTTAGAGAGGGATTGGGCTCTCAGTTACGCCAAGATACATCAAATCGGATCATCCGTTGTTGAGAAAGCGTTGGACAAATGTTTATCCACATACGACGATATACAGGCACATACACACACACACATACATACTGTCAGCTAAAAATAATGTTAGGATTAAGTTTTTCATCTATGAACACTTTTCTAAACTTTTAATTTTCAAACAAAACAAGAAAAACTTTTGATTGATTTTATTTATTATTTATATTAATATTTATTTATTTTTTGAGAACAAGTTTATTGTAATTACTTTTTTGATGAACTGAACGATTGCTCTTTAAAAATTCTTATTTTTATATCATTTTATTATATACAATTATTTATATAAAGCAAGTATAAGTTATATATATAACAATTACAGGTTTTACAATTTTTAAGAGCTTTTAAACCTTTTGAACGCGGGTGCATATAACACCTCACCCCAAAGAAAAAATAAAAATATTTATATTTTTATGCTAAAATGTGCTAACAATATTATTAATATAATTTATTTCAATATTTATTTTGTTTATATGTAATTGTTTACTAAAATAATAACAAGATTAACAATATTAATATTTATAATCAATGAAATTTTGTTTGCTAATTTTATTAACTTATTTTTGCTAATCCTTGCTCAAAAGAAATTGGATTTAAATAATTAATTATTTATAAAAATTTTTTATAGTTTTATAAATTTTTTTTGTATTATTTTATAAGTTTTGTAATAATTAATTGGTTGATTAGTTTTATAATAAAATTTTTTTTTAGTATTATTTTTAAAAAATTTTTTTTTTAGTTTTATTTTATTAGTTTTATAATAATAAAATTTTTCCTTATTCCAAAAAAATTCTTTTATAAATTGAATTTATGTATGATTAAATAATTTGAGTCTATTATTATGAACAACTCTCGATCCCCTTCCAATACGAATAGTTGTATTTTGATTTGAATTTATTTGTACGACTTCGAACGGACCATTCCATGTGTGATCGAATTTACCTTTAGTTTGCTCATTTTTCAACAACACCTTATCGCCTACTTGAAACTGAACATTATTACTAGTTCGATCATAATATAACTTTGACTTTTCCTTATGTTTGATTAAATTTTCTCGAGCTATTTCATAAGAATTTCCAAGTTTCGTGCGTAATTTTTGAATATAATCATCGGGATTGTAGAAAACTCTTGGCACATGTCTAAGACTTGTGGGAATATTAGGTTTGAAACCATGAACGATTTCAAATGGCATTAGACTTGTTGATGTATGGGGAGTAGAGTTGTATGTGAACATGGCAAAAGGCAGCCATCGATCCCATTCATTCGGATCTTTGTTTGTATAATTACGTAGGTACTCAATTAAAGTTCGATGTGATCTCTCCAATGCACCATTTGTTTGTGGGTGATAAGCAGTAGATTGAATTTTTTTTATTTTCAAAATTTTACAAAGATTTTTAAATAAAATACTTAAGAAATTAGTTCCTTGGTCGGTTAAAATACATAATGGGGTTCCAAATCTGCAGATGAAATTTTCTACAAGAGCTTCAGCTATCGTCTCTGACAACTGATTTTCTATAGGAATTGCTAGCGAAAATTTTGATAAATCATCTTGTATAGTCAATATAAAACGATTATTATTATAAGAAGGATTTAAAGGACCGACTACGTCAAGAAAAATTTTATCAAATGGTCGTTTTGATGTCGTTGTTAATACCATAGGACATTTATTCGATTTAAAAACCTTATTTTTTTGACAAGACTCGCATTTAGATATAACCTTTCTTATAGTGCTCAACATTTTCGGGAAATAATAATACGATTTGATTCTTTTGAAAGTTCTTTTTATTCCTTGATGTCCACCCAAAGATGACACATGAAATTCACTAATAACTCTTTGTATATCCAGATTGTTTTCTAATTTAATAATAGTATTTTCTAGGCAAGTTTTTTCATCGGAGAGTTCATTCATTGGGCGTAGATCATTAATGGAATTTGGAGTTGGTTGAATACTGGGATTTTGATCAAGTATTTTTTGGTTGTCCAATTTAACCTGAGAGCGAGTAATGGCATGAATGGTTTCTTGATTGGCAGGTTGTAACTCAATTCTGCTCAAGGCATCCGCGTTCACATTATACTTCCCAGCTTTATATATTATCTCAAAATCAAAATCATCAAGTTCTATTCTCCACCGCATAAGTCTTGAAGAGGGGTTTTTAGATTTATTTAACCATATTAACGGTTTATGATCTGTGATAATTGTAAATTTTACGCCGTATAAATATGGACGAAAACGTTTAACTGCAAATACTATTGCAAGGAGTTCCTTTTCCACGGTAGGATAGTTACGCTCAGCTTTATTGATGACCCTGCTTGCAAAAGCTACTGGCAGGTCATCATCACCTTTTCTCTGAGAAAGAACTGCTCCAAGCGCAACATCACTTGCATCAGTCGTCACGTAAAATCGTTTTTCAAAATTAGGGTATTGCAAAATTGGAGGGTTAATTATTTTTTCTTTTAAAACTTCGAAACTATTTTGACAGAATGCATCCCAAATGAATTTGACGTCTTTTTTTAACAAGGCATTTAAAGGTTGCGCAATTTCAGAAAATCTGGCGATGAATCTACGATAATAACCGATGAAACCCAAAAAGGATTTCACCTGTTTAGCAGTTTTAGGGATTGGGAAATTTTTAATGGCATGAATTTTTGAGGAATCTGGCTTTATTCCATTCTTGGTTATTATGTGACCTAAATAACAAATTTCTTTTCTAAGAAAATTGCACTTTTTTGGTTGAAGCTTAAGGTTATACTTTCTAAAGCTTTGAAATACCTCGATCAGTTTCTTATTGTGATCTGTAAGGTTATGACCGTAGACAACTACGTCATCCAGATACACAAAGCATTTAAGACCATGTAATCCAGATAAAACATTGTTCATGATTCTCTGGAAGGTAGCGGGAGCACCTTTTAGACCAAAGGGCATCCGTGTAAAGTGATAGTGGCCCATTTGAGTGCTAAAGGCGGTTTTTGGCTTATCTTCTGAACTGAGGGCTATTTGATGGTAGCCATCGGCTAAATCTAAGGTGGTAAAATACACTGCGTCACCCAACTGATCCAAAATATCGACTATATTAGGGAGTGGAAAAACATCATCTATTGTTATGTCGTTCAAACGCCGATAATCTACTACAACCCGAAACCGTTTACTGCCATCTGTTGATTTTTTAGGGACCACTAGTAACGGTGAATTAAATGGACTGTTGCTATTCTCAACAATTCCCTTCTCAATCATGTCCTTTACTTGAGTATTAATTTCGACTTTGGTTGACTGTGGAAGTCGATAAGGTTTGATATTAACTGGTCTTGTATTAGGAATCAGTGGAATATTATGAGACCCTGCATTAGTGACTGGTAATTGATCACCTGGCAAGTAAAATATGTCGTTGTACTCTCGACAAATCTTAGAAATAGAAATTTTCTCTTCGGAATTCATATGATCCATACATATTTCATTTTCCAATAATGGTAATCTATTTTCTAATCTGTCGGACCAATCCTCTAATTTGAAAATATGATAATCTTTTAAATTTTCAGGTTCAATGTATATATTGTTTAATTTGACTAAAAAGTCGTTTGTATTTATAATACTTATAACTGCAAAAGAATTATTCACCTTTATGATGGAATTTGCAATGTAGACACCTGGAGAAATCATTTGAGACGGACACAGGTATTCACTGTCACGATCCGTCTTAAATCTTAGTTTTATATTTGCTTCAGATCTACTAGGAATAGTTATTGGTGGGTTGTTTGAAGATAGATTTAACGAAAAATTTTCACGTGTTTCATAAACCATTGGATTTATTGTAATAACACTAAGAGAATAGTCTATAGTACATTGGTTAGGTCTGAGAAAATCATTACCAAGGATGCCTGCACAGTTGATAGGAAAGTCTTCGGGTACTATATGAAAACGGTGAGGAACTAGACATTCATTTGATAAAATAATGTTTGAAGGACATACTGCCAATGTTTCTATATGTTCTGAAGTTATTCCCTTAAGAGAAACCTTCAAGTCTGGATAACATTGTGTTTCAGGTATAATATAATTTTTTTTTAAAACGCTGATATCTGCACCAGTATCTACCAAGAAAACTTGAGGTGTGCTTAAGATATCTAAGTCCAAACACACGAATTTCATGTCATCATTATGGAAGTTGATTGACAAGGAAAGTATATTTTTGGTTTGTAGTTTTTGAGAATATAGTGGATAGGAAGTATTTACTTGAGAGTTAAAACTGTTTTTGGAGTCGATAACTCTATCTTTCTGATTTTGATGCAGATTTAGATGTCCTGAACCCGAACCACTGCATCGTTGCATTCGCGGTTGGGTTCGCTCAAGTTTCCCAATTGTGGACTCAATGAAACTTGATTGTTGTTATTTTGGTTAACTCTATTTCTGGAGCGACACACACTAATATGATGGCCTTGTTTTTTACAATAGGCACAACTTAAGAATAAATGATTTATACGAGGAGGTTGGCTAAAAGTCGGTCTAAATTGCCGAGGAGAATGAGTTTGATTGCTATTCTGAGGAAAAGAATTCGTATAGTAATTTTGATGGTTGGTTGAATTACGATTGTAGCAGGTTTTGGCGTTATGACCAATTTTAGAGCATATCTGGCAAGTGGTTGGTGTAGTAGAAGCTTCATTTTTAATCAGTTTGTTCTTGCTAGATACGACCAAGCTTTCTTCTTCAATAGCTTTGAAAATAGCATCTTTAAGGTTATTATATCTGGATGCTTTTATTATTAATTTAATTGGATCTTTTAATCCATCTTGAAAAGATCTTAGCGCAGTACGAGAATTGATTTGTTGGATATTTTTATCTAAATTATCATTCCCGTTGAGAGAAGATGTATTTAATTCGGCCAGTAATTTTTCTATCCTATTCGCAAAATCTTTGACAGGCTCACCAAAGCGTTGTTGGGCTTGTACTAGTTCTACCTGAACATGTTCAAATGTTCTAACATTAAGAAATTTCGAATTTAAATCTTGTTTTAATTCTTGCCATGAATTATATTTATTTATTAAAACGGTTTTATTGTACGCATCATCAACCAATTTTATTTGAACTAGTTCCAAAAAAGTGGGAATATCTTCCATTTTTATATCTTTGTAAATTATATTACAACAATTAAGAAATCTGTGAAGCTTATCCTGACTTCCATTAAACTCAGGGATTAATTTGAAGGCTCGATCGAAACTAAAATCCATTGTGGAAGGGATCAATTCTTTGGAATCAGTAGAATTCGTATTATATAAACCTGCATGAACTAACCCAGGTTCCAATAATATAGGAAATGTTAAGTGGTAGTAAGGCAAAAGAGACGTAGATGGTCTGGCAACTACCGGTAAATTTTGTGTTTCCGTATTAATATCAATTATATTCGAATCTGAGATTTTATTATTATTAATTTTTTTTACTTTTCTGTTACGTAGTTGAAGAGAATCGAGAGACGACATTAATCAAAGTGTGACTTATTCAAAAAAACTATTTAAAACATGTATTAATGTATTAATGTTAAATATATTATAAGAAAATACTCTTCTAAGAAAACATAAAATAAAATAATTCACGCTAATCAATTCATTTACTATTTGTCACTTTGTTATGAAAATTTTAATCATTTATTTTCAATTTATAAAGAGAAATTTATAAGAATTTATAAGAAAAATTTTACTCACACAATACACCTAAATCCAAATCCCGTATCAATGTTGTATGTACGTATGACCTGACGCAGCTTATATTCGATTATTTTCCATTAGATATGCATTGATGAAAAATGATAAACTTCCAAATATGTAATAATATAACTTCAGTAGCAGCAACCCATATAACTTTAGTAGCAGCAAAACAATATAACTTCAGTAGCAGCAAAACAATATAACTTCAGTAGCAGCAATACCATTTTATTTAGCAATTTCAATTCAATAACAGGAACTTTTTTATAATTATGTACAATAAATGTTGATGTACGTTCTTATTATTTTTTTTTTTTATGATTAACGATTATCGATTAACTTGTTTATTTTTCACACAAAATTTATAATTAATATTGTGTTTTTTCAAAATTTAATTTTAACAAGTAGCACTATTTGGAAATTAGTATTTTGATTATGTTTTCGAAAAAACTTAAACACAATTAGATGCACATGAATCAATAATATTTATCGTTTGGCATTGTTTATGTAACAGGAAATTTTTTTTAAAAGTACAATAAATGTTGATGTACATTCTTGTTTTTTTGTAGTTAAATATGTACAATAAGTACAGTTCACTATTAAAAATTATTGTTCATAAAAATTTAAATAAACTTTTTATAGAAAAACTTAAACTATAACTAGATGCACGATTATTATCGTATGGCACCATTAATCCCACCGCTGTCACCAAATTGTTAGGATTAAGTTTTTCATCTATGAACACTTTTCTAAACTTTTAATTTTCAAACAAAACAAGAAAAACTTTTGATTGATTTTATTTATTATTTATATTAATATTTATTTATTTTTTGAGAACAAGTTTATTGTAATTACTTTTTTGATGAACTGAACGATTGCTCTTTAAAAATTCTTATTTTTATATCATTTTATTATATACAATTATTTATATAAAGCAAGTATAAGTTATATATATAACAATTACAGGTTTTACAATTTTTAAGAGCTTTTAAACCTTTTGAACGCGGGTGCATATAACAATAACATAAACAGCTTCAGGAGGTCTTGAAACTTAATGATATCATAAACATGTAGATTTCGAAAATCGACATAAAAACAATAACTTTGCATATCCGGAAGTTGAAAAATCGCCAAACCAGTGGTTTTTGGTTGAAAACGCAATAATGTACGGATCATTGAACGCAAATATTTTGATGTGAAATTAAAATGTAGCATCACCACTATCAGCATCGTCTACTCAAGCAAAATGGATAAATTTTTTTCGTCATTTTGCTGATCGATCGCTACCGTACAAAGAACTGGCGACAATAATCGAAATCGTTTTGATAATTCCAGCAAATAATGCACTCACTGACAGAGTATATTTCGATATAAACGACATTTGGACCCCAGAAAAAGGAGCACTAAATATTGAAAACGTTCACGCTCGAATTATAATCAAGTTCAACTGACAAGAAAAATGTTCTGACTTGCATAACAAGATCAAGAATGACAGAAATTTTTTAAACAAAATATGTCAGGTCGATAAATACCGTGTAAAGCCAGAAGATTTGTTCAATTCTCCGAATACCAAGGTGGACGAAACAGCCGTGATTTTCAAAAAATATTTTTTTTCAGTAATTTTTTAGTAACTTCTAACAATAAAAGTAAATTTATATATTAAATTGTTCCAAAGTAAAATTGCTGTTTTTGTATTTCTTTCACTATAATTTTTTTGAAAATTGTTTTTCTCGGACTTGTCTAAAAACATAGTTGGATAAGTAAATTTAAAGTAGGTATTCATAAATTTTTTCCAAACACCTTAATATACATTCCATGTCCTTATTCATATAGTTGGTATGGTATCTTCCGATACTCAGAAACTTTAATTCATAATTTTTTATAATTAACAATAAACATGCCTAGCTACGAAAAAAAACAAGAACTTTTATAAGAGTAAAATATGGAGGGGCTGAAATCTCACTGCTCTGAGATATCAAGACTTCGGTCTGGGTTAAGGATTTGTATATAGTTTTCGGCTAAATACTTTTATAAGGACATGGTTTTTAGTTTTGGTCATGTATATCAAACATAACTCTTTGTTAAAGTACAAGTATTTTTTATCTCTGTTTAAAAATTTATTACAAAACTAACACGAAACATCAATACGTTGCCAGGAAATTATAATCAAAATTCCAAAAATATTGTTAAATTAAATAAAATCAAACTTTTTCAAAATTCCAAAAATATTCCAAAAATTAGAATGAAATTAAATATTTAAATTTTTTCTAAATTCCAATAATATTTCAAAAATTCTTAAAAATTCAAACTTTTTCCAAAATTCTAAAAATATTGCAAAAATTATTACAAAATCAAAAATTGAAAATTTTTTCAAAGCTACAAAAATTATGATAAAATCAAAAATTAAAAATTTTTCAAAATTCTAAAAATATTCCAAAAATTCTTACAAAATCAAAAATTAAAACTTTTTCCAAAATTCTAAAAATATTGCAAAAATTATTACAAAATCAAAAATACAAACTTTTTCAAAATTCCAAAAATATTTCAAAAACTATAACAAATTCAAAAATTTCCATGTCCAATTTCATTTTCAATTACATTTACGTCATAAAAACAGCTACATTTTTTTTTCCAAAGAATTGGCTAAAAAATAAATGAAATCATTTTTTGACACACTTGACATTATTTTTTGACAAACTTATAATGCCATGATTCTCTATAATAATAATAAAATATCATGTCATACAAACTATTAATTTTATTTTTTTTCTAAAAAAATTGGGTAAAAAATAAATAAAAACCTTTCTTTTGACACACTTGACAACATTTTCTGACAAACTTATAATGCCATAATTCTCAATAATAATAATAAAATTGCATTTCAAACAAACAATTTTATTTTTTTTGAAAAAATTTAGTAAAAAATAAATAAAAATCTTTTGACACACTTGACAACATTTTTTTGACAAACTTATAATGCCATAATTCTCAATAATATTAATAAAACTTCATTTCAAACAAACAATTAAATTTTATTTTTTTTCCAAAAAATTAGGTAAAAAAATAAATAAAAATCTTTCTTTTGACACGCTTGACAACATTTTTTTGACACATTTCCGGTACAGTTATCGAACACAGCGTCCTTTCGGACCTGCCCCTTGTGAATACCTATTTTTAGAAAAAAAAAAATTTTGAAATCCCTCCAGCCGTTTTCCCTGCAGCGTAGGAAATGACGGACGGACAGCCGGCCGGATGGCCGACAGACAGACATACATTTTTTTTTTGCTTTTTTAGAATCAGTAGGTCCTAAAACGTCGGGAAATACCAAAAAGTGGGGGTAAGAATTTCACTTTTGGCTCATGAATGTAATACTTAAGTCTTTCAGACCGAAGTAAAATGTACATCAAGTAGACAAATTTTACAAACATTAGCTAGAATAACGATCTAACTATTACGATCTATCACGATCTAACTATTAACCCTTTCTGTTAGAGTTTTTTTTGCCGCTTGAATTATAAATCTTGATACTACTCATGTTTTAAGCTTTTGTATTCTTTGAGTATTGTTGTCTAACAAAACTGCATCTTTTAATCTATTTAACAATATGTATATCCAAACTCAATTTACCCTTAAATATAATTTAAATAAAATATACAACCAAAACCACTAATCAGCAAATCATAAGTAAATCTCATGACATTGATTTTAAGTCAATATACAATATTTAAGAAAACATGTTTCTTTCATTTAATAAGCTTTAAGTTGTTGCTGTTTCTTTGTTATTAATATTTGTTTTTTAAAAGAAATTTACTTAAGTAATTTTACGGTAAACATTGATTGAGATATAGATATCTAAATTTAAATTAATCTTTTCATTGCAAATATAATTTCAAAGATAAATTTAAATTTGAATTAAAAAATTATATACTTAAACTAGTTTTAACAGTGTTACTAAATTTGTTTTAATTAATCTAATAGTAATACCTTTCGGAAAAATTAAAGCTTCTCCTAGTTATATAACAACATTGACTAAAATGCGAGAATTGTGGAGTCTTCGAATAAAATGTAGAAGAAGGATGTATACGTTTATTGCATCCTTGCATCCAAGAAGCAAAAGAGAAGATAGTTTAAAACGCGAAAGTTCAAAATCGTAACATAACATGACCATTCATACCGGACTACGTTTTATATAGAACCAAGAACTTTTCGTGTGACATGAGATATACAACAATAAAAAACAAATACTTCATGAATGTAAATAAATGTACCAACAATCATATAACATATATCTAAAAACTCATAACACAAACGCCTTAATGAGGCAATTAAAGTCACTTTTGATATTTTTGAAGAACGAATACTTTTTATGAAAAATTTTACAAAACAGAAAATATTAAAAACTAAAAAATACACCCGTTTAAAAAGCGTGCTCGGAAAAATCGTTATCATTTATTTAGAGACGTAAACATATATTAGTTTTTGCACTACTTTCGCTGAAGAAGATACAAAACAAAAAGATTGAATTGTTATGACTTGACTTAGATAAACTAAGAAATCAAAATGCTGCTAAATCTAATTCTATAATGCACAATAACTGCATCTTATTTATAACATTTTATAAGCTTTTCAATGTCAACCATCCACCTAATCCAGTATACACAATCTCTTTGCTCTCGTAAAAATTTTCTTCTTATTTTCATATTCTACAGTTGCACATTGACATTTCACAAATAATAATATAAAAATAAAAGTATAATTACCTATGTATCTCTCATCTAGGTTATGCTTATTATATTAGCAATCAATTTTATTTACATAAATTTGATTGAGACGTCTTAGTTGAAAAGTTATCTTTTTGAACAAAAATTACAATTAGTTTATGTACACTTGAAGTGACATGTGAAAGTGATAATTTATTCTAATCAATGATTTTATGATTTAAAATGAATAAACGAAAGATTTCTGTAACATTTCGGTAAGTTGGTTTAGTTATTGATTATTCTTATTAATTGTCAAGTGAATCAAGTGAATTTAGTGAGTGTAAGACGCCGAGTACACAAAAATTGAATTCTTTTTTATGAAACATGTCTAGCCCATCACGTGTTTTCCTATAATCTATATCAACTCGTTTATATCCACAAATTATCTAGAAATACGCTAATCGGGTGATTAACCACCAAAAAATTATCGTGACAAAAAATTGTAAACAAATTCAATCAATTGAAATCATCAATCAATTAAATTTGAATTTTTGAAAATAATTATATATTTGTTGATATCAACGTCATCTGCTGAAAAATCAATCAATTTATCAAAAATTTCAGTCAACAGCAATTGCATATTACTACAATTTTAATTGAATCAACCCAATTAATTAAAAATTTTATCATTTAACATGAAAGGTTTATTGAAAAGAAATAGGAAAGTATCTCTGCTACACTCTCCACTTGTACCTCAATTTTTACCGTCATTCATTAATATTTTTAACAACTTTTATTATTCAATTTCTATCTCCAAAATGATGTTATCCTCCTACAAAACTAAACTTTTTAAAAACTATATTTGAGCCTCATAATCGTGTATTTTAAAGGCCAATCAACAACATTGAAATTTTTTATATCACTATGAAATACAAAAGACAATTACTTTATCGCTAAGCCTAAACAATAGATACATTCTAAGACAACTAATTTATACCCGAACGGGTTGATAAATAAATGTAGAATTTTGCGTTTCTCAATCTAATTTTTTATATCATTCTATCAATTGAAAATAGAATTTTATGAGGAATGATTTGTGAAAACTACTAAACCAAGTTGAATGGATAAGATATTTAATTTCTAATCCCATCCTCGTTGTCTGATGGAAATAACTTATACGTTTTTTTAAATTAAATTACAGGAAACCTTCTTAAATTTTGTAGTTTTACTATATGATTGATATTGCTTTTTACTAGTTTGACTTGAACATAATTGAGGTGTATTTACTTAGAATAAGATTTGTTACAAGATTGTCAAGTTAGTTAAAAGGTCAAAATAAAGAAACGATAGGACAGTTAATGCTAAACATCTATCTAGATAAATAATAATAAAAATAGCTTAACGTATCACGAAAAATGATGAACCATTCTTTAGAAATATTTACTTTGGTCTTGCGGCAGCACAGGCTCTTTGAGTTTAGGATCCATACAGCATACTAGAAAATCAATCATAACTCTGAACTGGATTGATAAATTAAATCAATTCATTCGCAAAAGGACGTATATTTAATATTTATGTATGTATTTTGAAATCTAAAGTCAGTTACAACTGGATTTGAATTTTCGAAGCTGGAAAAAACTGCGCAATGTTACATTTTAAGCAGAATCGATCAATGCGCAAGTGCGTACTAATAAATATCTTATTTATGGATCTTTTATTTATTTATATTTATAATTAATTATTGATAAGAAATATAATAACGCGAGATGAAATTGAAGTTGACCAAAACTTAGTTCAATTAAAAAAAAAATCAAAGAAACACTTTTTGACGCAACAGTGAAAAATTTAGTGAGCAGTGAAAATTTAGTTCTTTAACTTAAAGAAATAGAAAAACATGTATAACACTAAAAACATTTAAAATAAAACAAGCTAAAATTTTTATACAAATATATAAAAGTGATTTTACTTCCTTCGTTTTTAAACCATAATTAAGACTGAATCATCTGATTTTAGCCTGATGGTAGTTGTATGGACCCTATTGTGAATACGAATTAGTAAGAATTTGGGAAAATTTGTTCTCCACAAGCTAGTTACCAAAACAGTAGAAAAGATTGTTTTTAGGTTAAGAACGCACTAGTTTTTTATACAAATGATTTCACCGTTCAACTTTTTTGGAGTTTAATAATGAATCTTATTCACAATTTGTTAATCGCATTTTACGTAAATTATTTCAACCTAAAACAATATTTATTCAAATTTATCTATAATAACCATAAAATGTTAAAATTAGTAATACGTATGTACTTACATATAATTTAAAACTTATCATAAAATTGATGTTCATATAGTGAAACCTCATTATCTCTTTTTTAAATAAAAAAACGGTTCACAACTAAATCATAAAGTAATACTTTTTCCTTTACGTTTAATAGTAATCCTATAGGTGATAAAAAAACAAAATATAAAGGAACCAAAACCGCCGATGCCGAGGTATCAAGAATTCGTTCTGTGAGAAGAATTTGATAATAATTTTTGGAAGAAAACTTATATACTGCAATTGTTTTTAGTTTTAAGTTTTTCTCTGTAACTACCTGATGTTTTCCAACTATTTCTTTTAGTATCGGCAGTGACTGAAAGATTTAATTCAGTTATTTAAATAATTTGACTAACTTTTTGTTTCTGAGTGAATACTCAAAATCAAATAAATAGTCATGTAAAATTTAGTTTAAATGTATGAAAATAAATTTTTAAATACACTAAAAATTTTTTTTCCCAGAACCTGCCGAACCTCATATTTTTTTGTTTATTCCTAAACGTCAAGAAACCTAATTCAAGCTGAAGCAAAAATTTTAATTATTTTTATTATTAATAATTATTTTTAAAACTTACAATCTGTTTTTTTAACTGCTAACTTGAAAAATCGTCATTATTTACTCGAATGCCCCAATGAGAAGTAATTTTTCTCAACCTAGGCCAATAAAATTAACAAAAAATTACCTAGGTTAATAATGTCAAATTTTCTTTTATTTTTAATTGAAATGAAGAAAAAAACACAAACAAATAATAATTGCATTCGTTTGTTTTGTTTTATTTGTATAAAACTAAATTTCCAGGCTACTTGGGTTTCGTTCGGAAACACCAAATCGCTTGCTTATTTACTAAAATAGGCAACTGTCATTCCAAGGGGCGTGGCTATCAGTTCTTCAACTAGAACAAGAGCTGGCATTTTGTTTCCGAGCGACCAGTTGCCTAAATATATAAATATGAAGTATTACAAATTAATAATTATGTATTAAAACTTATCACAATAATTATAATAATTTAACAACAGGAAAAACATACTAAACACAATACAAAACATGTTAGGTTTGTTTGAAAAAATTATTATTTGCAGATTTCAAATTATGAAAAATAAAAACAAATGATTTAAGTTTTGAATTATTATTTGATTAATTTTTGTATTAAAATATTGATGCAGATTTAAAAAAAAAACAATTTTCATATTTCTAGTAAATAAATGGGACATACAAAATAAAATATAGAATTTATATTTTTAATAATAATATTGTATTTGTTTTGATTAAAATCAAATAAAAACCGTAAATGTTACTTTTAGATATCAGTTCTTATTTAGGATCTCAAAAAAAGCGGGTCCAAATATTTGGAATAGAAATGGAGTTTTCGAACAACTTTATCTGACAAATCGCTTGCTTAAATAGGCTATAGCTTGTGTAAATTATTCTCGCTATATAAATCAAGATTTATATTTAAATATTTTCTTTATTTGTATCCAGTTTGTCCGATTCACGAAATTCACTTCCAATTATAGTTAGTATTTCTCGCTATCTGTCCTATTTAATTTGAATAAATTTACAGCATTCCCAAAGCTAGTCATTCTCGCTTATAAATCCATATAGTATATTTTTCGATTTAATTTGATAGTGTGTTTAATAATTATTCTCAGTTTGTATTATAATCTCACTTCCATAAAACAAACTGAATATCATCAATTACATCAATTCTAAAACATCAATAATTTCAATAATCTAAAGCTTTTTTTTTTAAATATTTATATTCAAATTCGCAACAGTAAAAATTGTTGAAGATAAATTACAATACCATAAATTATTTGTTTATTTTCACAAATCACAACTAAGTTTAATTAGTAAATAAACTTATTAAGACAAATTAAATTATATTGAACTTTTGTTTAAATCAAATTAAAAATTAAACAATTTAGATATATTAAATTATATTTAGCAATTTCTTAATTATATGGATAATATAATAGGTTAGAAGTTCCTGGAAGTAAAATGGAAGTAAAATCCAAAAGCTCTTTTTTACAAAACGGAAAAATTAGAACTGAAAAATATTTTGTTTTTTTTTTTAAATTGAAATCAAGAAAAAACATCGCATACTAAATTAAAATTTTTAAAGTTTTAATTTAGATGTTCGCCACAACACTCCCCCTCTAGTGCCATCGCAGATGGGACGATATGAAAAATAAAAAGCAAGGGGATTTAATATGCCGTAGCATTAAGAAAGCGAGCAGGAGTTCTGGTAGTTCGACCTGTTCGGGTCGTTGCAGCAGAAGGGTTGAAGGTGAACGTTTGCGGTGTTAGATTAAATTGTACCTTTTTAGCCGTTCTAGTTGCGTTTGCGTTGTGCTTTCCAAGTTCTGTTGAAGTGGAAGGTAAAGACTTGAAGGTGTCCGAAGAAGAAGATTGGACGTTGTCTTTTGAAGACGGTATTTCGTCTGCGCGATTAAGATTTTTGCTAGAAGACAATGGAGGTTGAGTCGAGATATCTTCAGATTCTGACCTAAAACAAGGTTTTAATCTGTCGATTGAGACTCGCATGTGTTGACCTTTGCGATCAATGACGAAGTTCTTTTCATCGCGACTAATGACTAGGTATGGACCTTCGTATGGAGGCTGAAGCGACTTACGTAATAAGTCAGTGCGTAAGAAGACATGTGAGCAAGAATCAAGGGCTTTGAAAACGAAAACTTTGTCAGAAGAATGCCTTGATGCATTAATGGGACGAAGGTGATTGAAGTGTTGTTTCAATTGTGAAACGAAATCAGATTGAGGAATTAACTTGGTATTATTGCTGAAAAATTCTTCAGGAAGACGAATTTACGTACCATAAACAAGTTCCGCAGATGAAGATTGGAAATCTTCACGAAAAGTGGTTCGTAAACCAAGTAGGATTGAAGGTAATATCCTTGTCCAGTCTGTCCTGTCGTAAGCCATGATAGCAGATTTTAGTGTCCGATGCCAACGTTCAATGAGACCGTTACATTTAGGATTGTAACTAGTAGTGCGTTTGCGTTCGAAACCTATGAGCTTAGACAACTCACAAAAGAGATTGGATTCAAATTGGGAGCCCTGATCAGTTACGATTACTGAAGGTACTCCGAAACGAGCGATCCAATTAGAGTAGAGTGCTGAGGCTACCGTTTCAGCAGTGATATCCGATATGGGGATGGCCTCAGGCCAGCGAGAATAGCGGTCAATAATTGTGACACAATATCGTTTGTCCTCAGAAGTAGGAAGTGGACCAATTATGTCCATATGTATCTCGGAAAATCGTTGTGAAGTTGGGGCGTAGTTACCCAAAGGAGATTGTGTGTGCCTAGAAACTTTTGCCTTTTGGCAAGCCAGACAGTTCTGTGACATTTGTTTAACGTCCTTTTTAATGGATGGCCAAATGACCTTATCCGTAAGGAGTTTGACGGAACTGTTAACCCCTGGATGGGATAAATTATGTAGGCTATTGAAAACAGACTGAAGAAATTGCTTTGGTATAAATGGGCGAGCGTTACCAGAAGAAGTATCGCATAAAATTGTTTTAGACGAAGATTGTCCAAAAGTTAACGGAAAAGATCGGAATTGAAGTGTGGGACTAGTGTCCACTAATTCCTTTAGTTCGCAATCATCGAACTGAGCATCAGCAATTTCGTTATAATTAATACATTCTGGTATTGATAGTTGATCGATACGAGAAAGTGTATCTGCAACTACGTTTTCAATCCCAGAGATGTGTTGAATATCAGTCGTGAATTGACTGATAAAATCTAAATGCCTGAACTGGCGAGGACTTGCTTTGGCAGGGTTCTGCAACAAAGCATAAACAAGAGGCTTATGATCGGTGTAAAGTGTGAAGGTTCTACCTTCAAGGAGATATCTAAAGTGTTTGATAGCAGAGTAAGCTGCTAGAAGTTCACGATCATAAGCACTATATTTCTGTTGCGACTCATTAAGTCGCACAGAGAAGAAACTGAGAGGAGTCCAACAGTTGTTAATATTTTGTTGAACTACAGCGCCAAGTGCCTTATCAGAAGCATCGACCATTACCGCAAGTTGGACAGTGTGCGAGGGATGGGCAAGAGTAGTTGCCTCGGCAAGTTGCCGCTTGCACAGGTCGAAGGCTTGAATGGCGTCTTCGGACCATTGAATGACTCGTTTGTCATTCTTTTTAGAACCTTTAAGAAAATTATTAAGGATGGCTTGATTGCCACCAGCGTGAGGTATGAAGCGACGGTAGAAATTAATCATACCTAGAAAACGACGGAGTTGCCTAACGGTTTCTGGACGATCGAAATTGTTGATCGCATCGACACGTTCTAAAGTCTGCTTAATTCCAGTCGAGTCAATGTAATGTCCTAAAAAGTCAACGTTGGTTTTTGCGAAGTTGCATTTTTCAACGTTGATGATGAGACCTGCGTTTGAAAGACGCTCGAAAACAGTTCGAAGATGTGTGAGGTGTTCCTCAAAAGTCTTAGAAGCAATAAGGAGGTCATCAATATAGATGAAACAAAAGTCAAGGTCTCGAAGTAATGAATGCATGAACCGTTGAAATGATTGCGCAGAGTTTCGCAATCCGAATGTCATTCGAACGAATTCGAAGAGTCCGAACGGTGTGGATATTGCTGTTTTAGCAATGTCGTGTTCATCAATAGGAATTTGATGATAAGCACGAACGAGATCAATAGTTGAGAAAATTTTGCATTCATATAATTGTTGAGTAAAATCCTGAATATGAGGAATAGGATATTTATCAGGAGTTGTCACATTATTAAGAGCACGGTAATCACCGCAAAGTCTCCACTCGCCGTTCTTCTTTTTAGCGAGGTGGAGAGGGGATGACCATGGGCTATTAGAAGGACGACAAATACCTTGAGCCAGCATGGTGTCGAATTCAGTCTTGGCTATCGCCAATTTGTCCGGAGCTAGTCTACGGTACTTTGAAGAAATGGGAGGACCGCGAGTTTCGATAACGTGTGTAACGTTATGTTTGACCGGTAAAGCAAGATCACTTGCAGAAGTTAAATTTTTAAAATTCCTTAGAATATTGACGACAGCAGGATCAACAGAATTGTCGATTGTTGTTAAAGTGGGGACTGGAGAAGTGGAGATTTCAGCGATAGCGAACAAGTTGGTAAGTGGATCGACAAGTCGTCGGTTTTTGATATCCACTAAAAGACCATACTTATTTAAAAAGTCAGCTCCAAGAATAGGCATGGTAACGTCCGCGATAATAAAGGTCTGACAGAACGATCGTCTGAGACCAATATTTAATTCGTGGGATCGTGTACCATAAGTTCTGACTTTAGTGTTGTTCGCTGCATAGAGAGGGAAATCAGATAATTTAGAGAGTTTTTCTTCCACAGTAGCTGGAAGAACAGACACTTCGGCCCCAGTATCGACTAAAAAGGATTTTCGCGAAATTCGGTCATAAACAAGAAGACGGAGCTGAGTTTGGCTGTTATCACATGCCGCCACTTGTGACGAGCCATTTAGTTTTTTGAAAATTTTGATTGAAAAGAAGAATTTTGGCTGCTAGGTTTAAAGTGCTTGCACTTTGGGGTCACAGCGTTTTGCGTTTTGCTGGAATTTGTGGTGATAGTAACATTCACCATCAAATATTTGTACCCTAGATCTAGATCTTGGGCAATAGCGGAATCGACGAGGCGTGTGATCTCGACTGTAGTTTCGGTCCTTGGACCTACTTCTACTTTTGTTAAAATTGTTTGAAGAGATAGCGTTAAGGAGAGTGGACTGGAGTTCGTTGAACTTCGCAGTCAAAGAAGATATCTCATTATCATAATTGTTTGCGTTTGAGGTAGCTGCCATGATAGAATTTCCTACATGAGCAGCGTAGACGCGATCAGCCAGTTCGGCTGTCGTAGTTAGATCAAGGTTAACCACAGCTAGTGCTGTGCGCACTGAGGCAGGAAGTTTTTCTTCCCAGAGCAGTTTGAGTACATCCTCAGAAAAAGCGTTTTGTGCCTCACGGGACATTTCCCTGAGAAGTTGTGAGGGCTTACGATCGCCGAGATCCATTCCTCTAAGCACATTTCTAATACGATCTGTAGTGCTAGAGGTGAGACGCTGAAGAAGGGCGGATTTCACCTGGTCATACGGATTTGCTCCCTTAGGTGCAGTAAGGACGTCCCAGATTATGGAAGAAATATCTGGTGTAATGATGCCTAGAACATGACCGTATTTGGCATCTTGTGTTTTAATTTTTGAGATTCGGAATTGGTCTTCCAAAATTGTAAACCAGGTGTCTGGTTGGTCTTTCCAGAAAGGAGGAACTTTAATAGAAATTGGGCTAATTTGAATTGCCTCTTGATTTTTTGGTTCCGAAAAACAAGATGGGAGAATATTTTGAGAACTTTGAACATAGGTTGCAGATGTTCCTTGAGCTTCATTAGCTTCGGCCATGAAGGCTCTAGCACGTTCATTAACTAGAGCTAGGAGCTCTTCTTCCGTAAAGGAATATTTTCGTGGTGCAACAGTGTCGTCAGAATTATCCATGGCCGATGTTAAAGGAACTTGCAACCAATTTTCCTCGACCTAAAAGCTACTGACACTAGATAAAAAGAAGTGTTGTGGCGTGATGTGTCGCGATAGTTTATTAGAATGGTGCGACCAACAACACCCTCAAACAAATTAAAAATTCCTAATTATTTACAAAATTTGTGAAATAAAAATAAAATATTTAAACAAAATTTTTAAAATATGAAAGAAAATAATTATGCACTTTAAATTTATCAAAATTAAATTAAGGAAAAAAGGAAATTATTACTAATATTATTTAATATTTTTAAAAGTAAAATTAATTATTTAAATGTTACTTGAATGATGCCTTGAATCCGTTGTAGCTAGTTCCTTGTCGGATGGTCACCAAATTATAGCTTGTAAAAATTATTCTCGCTATATAAATCAAGATTTATATTTAAATATTTTCTTTATTTGTATCCAGTTTGTCCGATTCACGAAATTCACTTCCAATTATAGTTAATATTTCTCGCTATCTGTCCTATTTAATTTGAATAAATTTACAGTATTCCCAAAGCTAGTCATTCTCGCTTATAAATCCATATAGTATATTTTTCGATTTAATTTGATAGTGTGTTTAATAATTATTCTCAGTTTGTATTATAATCTCACTTCCATAAAACAAACTGAATATCATCAATTACATCAATTCTAAAACATCAATAATTTCAATAATCTAAATCTTTTTTTTTTTAAATATTTATATTCAAATTCGCAACAGTAAAAATTGTTGAAGATAAATTACAATACCATAAATTATTTGTTTATTTTCACAAATCACAACTAAGTTTAATTAGTAAATAAACTTATTAAGACAAATTAAATTATATTGAACTTTTGTTTAAATCAAATTAAAAATTAAACAATTTAGATATATTAAATTATATTTAGCAATTTCTTAATTATATGGATAATATAATAGGTTAGAAGTTCCTGGAAGTAAAATGGAAGTAAAATCCAAAAGCTCTTTTTTACAAAACGGAAAAATTAGAACTGAAAAATATTTTGTTTTTTTTTTAAATTGAAATCAAGAAAAAACATCGCATACTAAATTAAAATTTTTAAAGTTTTAATTTAGATGTTCGCCACAAGGCAAGAAATAGTTTAAGATTATTTCTAGCCACAAACGTCTAAATAGGAAAATAAGCAAGCGATTTGGTGTTTACGAACGAACCCTTGATATTTTAAGATGTTTAAAAAATGAAATGGAAAATGACTAATACTATGTCTTGACGTAGCAGTTAATTGGTTACTACAATATATTGTTCAGATCAATTAATTCTAGTTTCAATCTATGACTATACAAATTATTTGGCAATATTTTGACCTGACACTTAGTGGTCAATACTAAAACTAACTGACTACATATTTTATGTTTTCAATTTGTTCAAATTATTATTAATTGCAGGATATTTTTTGAATCTAGACGGTAAAAAATTGTTGAAATTAATTTTCGTTGCACACAAAACGATTACCATCAATTCACTAAAATGTATTTAATAAATTAACTAAAATTAAACAAAAAAACATTTTCATAACCAAAATATTTATCAGTATTTGCCATTTGGAAAAATAAAACTATTTCAAAAATGTTTTCAAAATCTCGGCGCCATAACGAAGCCTACCAATAGCAGAAAAACATAGCTAATAATTTGATGAAAAAGTATAGTTAATAATTAAAATAGTCCTAAATATTATTAAAAATCTTAATAATATATTTTGAATTTAAAAACTACAGAAAATATATAAAAATATTCTAACATCATTTGGAGCCACTAAACTATTCCAAACGTCAATAACGAAAACTAAGATAATTCACTACAATAATTTGAGTTGAAAACATAATTATTGTAGTCCTCAATTATTGCCATATTTTACGTCTTCACGCATCAATGAATTGCAGTGTAGGATAATTGTAGTCAATTAATTGCTACGTCAAGACATAGTATAATTTCAGAATCTAATCAAATCAAATACGATAATTAGTGTTAGTAGTTAAAAAAAGTTCTATATATACCTCGGTTGAGAAAGCTAATATAGACGTCGAACATTATTGATATAAAAGATCTTGGTCAATAATAACTTACTTCTCAACTATAATACATTTTTAACAAGTGGACAGTTTAAATTTAAGCACTGGTTGCAAGGTTCAACAATGCTCAGATTTAGGCACCTGGTGCGCAATAGCAGTTTTATTTTTATACAAAATTAGGCATGTTTATAATTAATTATAATAAATTATAAATCAACAAAAGTAAAAAAAATCTACAAAAAAGGGAATTAAATCGTCGAATAATTTAGATCGTATAGTTTTTTAATAGATAACACTTTTAAACAAGATTTTAAATTTTTCGTCATTAGTACCGAAAATATAAAACTGTTTTTCTACACCCGTACTATAATAATACACTTATATGCACATAATCCGTTTCATAATGATATCCATTATGATACAGATTTTTCATAACGATACAAATTTTTAATCAATCGATCGATACCCATAATTTTTCAATAAAGCATGCTGTGCATTTGACGTTTGTCCTAGATTCCTATATAATTGTTTTATTTGTCAAAATCAGTAGGTATTAAATTTTCGTAGAATATAGCTAAACATCGATAGTTATATTATCAAAATGTCTGATATCAGCGATATTTTTTTTTAATAAAATGTGTTGTGTAATAAGGTTTAGAATATGTGTCACAACAACACATAAATACCTTTTAAGACCTAGGTCTAGACCTGGGTCCCACAACAATTGGCGTTCTAAGGTGTTGATTAACGCTTTCTTTGAACCTCTGCGGGTTGAAGCCACCTAAGACTAAGGGTTCCGGCAAACTATTCCATTTGTACTCAGTTCGGACAAAGAAGTCTCTCTGCGATCTGCCAGTATGACAGCGCGGGATCTTTACCGTTTCACTGGTTGCGGTAGCCGATTGCCGTGTGGAACGGAGGTTTATTTATTTAGCGTATGGTTTTTTTTGTGACACATTAAAAATTAAACTTAAAAATAGGTAGACTCTTCTATGAAATCTACCTAAAACAAAACATGGATACACATTAAATGAACTTACAATCGATTTGATTGTGCGTCTTTTAGTAAAAAAGAAAATATTTGAACATTGGGCAGTACATTTGAACATTAGATGTTTACATCGATCGAGTCTATCCATGCTACTACATCGGGAGTTGCCAAATGGATGCCTGAGATGCTGCCATTGTACCGTCGAATTGGACACATAATTGCAATGTGTTTTATAGTTTGCTGTGGAGCGCCGCAGTCACACTCAGGGGACTCTGAAATGCCCCACTTGTAGAAAGAATTAGCACAACGTCCATGATTCGTACTTATTCGGTTTAGTGTAGTCCGGGTATGACGTGGCAGATCGAAACCAGGTTGGGTAAAAGTCGGGTTAGTAATAGAAAAGCCAAGTGTGTTGTAATGATGCCAGGAGGTGTCCCAGGCATCCAAGGTATTAAAATTGGTTGCCAGCAGGTTGCTGGCAGTTTTATGGTGAGGCTTTCTTGACTTCAACCGACAACGAGTGTGGTCACCGTAATATTCGTGCAAGGGTAACGTGATGTTGTTGGTTACCTTTTTATGTTCACGCATGAGCGCATGCGAGCCTCTGAGTGCAGGTGGAGCGATATTGCTTAACACAGGGAGCCAAAGTAAAGGGATGGATCTGATAGTACACTTATAGTACGCATCGTGGCATGCAGCTGGCAGTCAACTTTTTGAGTATGTGTGCTATTCAACCAGACTGGTGCGCCATACTCAGCCACTGAGTAAACCAGACTTAGAGCAGTTGTGCGGAGGGTAGCTGGAGTAGCACCCCATGTCGAGCCTGCCAGTTTGTGCAATATATTGTTTCTCGTTTTCAGTTTTTTTGACGTATTTTCTAGGTGGAGTTTAAAAGAAAGAGTTCTATCGAGAGTATTGCCCAGGTACTTTGGCCGTTGATTGTATTTAATGACAGTGCCGTTAAATAACACTGATAGTTCGTGTTTTGCCAGTTTGTTGTTTAAGTGGAAACAGGAGCTCTCGGTTTTACTTATTACAATTGCGCTTCATTTCTCTTAATTTGCGTTTAATTGTCTTATGAATGCGATTAATAGAAGAACGAGACATGTTTACTATCTGATTTGCAATGTCCTCTGGATTTATTTCATTGTTAGTACGAGTAATTGAGTTTGAGCCACCCAGTTTCCGAAGGAGACTCCATGCTTCCCTGCTTGAATGGGAAAAATCAATGTTTTCAACAGCGTTAATCCACTTTTGTTTTCTCGCAGAGTCCAGTGAGTATATTAAGTCGTCACCCACGTCTGCCTCACCACTACTAAGGTACTCTTCATATAATTTATCGTTTATCTTATCAGTTCACCATATTTTTTTTTTAATACAATGTGTTGTGTTATAGGGTTTACAATATGTGTCACAACAACACATAAATACCTTTTAAGACCTAGGTCCCACAACAACTGGCGTTCTAAGGTCATGATGAACGCTTTTTTTAAACCACTGCGGGTTGAAGTCACCTGAGACTAAGGATTCCGGCAAACTATTCCATTTGTATGCAGTTCGGAGAAAAAAGTCTTTCTGCGATCTGCCAGTATGACAGCGTGGGATCTCGACCGTTTGACTGGTTGCGGTAGCCGATTGTCGAGTGGAACGGGGGTAAGAATAAGTTTGAGGCATGATGCTGCTGATTTCATCTGAGCACTGTTGGTGACGATATTTGTAAAAAACAACGAGGTCAGCAACAGTGCGACGATATTATAGGGAATGAAGTTTTGATGTCAAAGTTTGATCACCCACAATTCGTATAGCCCGCTTTTGAAGAGTCCAAGAGGGCCAAGATGGAAACAGAAGCAGTGCCCTAAACTTGACAACAGTATTCCATACAGGGACGAATATAGGACTTATAAACATGGAGCAATTGGTATGGAGTGAAAAATTTTTTGCATCTATTTAGGAGGCCGAGTTTTTTAGATGTATGTAGACTACATAGGACTCTTACTGCAAAGATGTTAGGAAAAAATTTACATGGAAAGCTCTTGCAGAAAGAGTGACGAAAACGTAGTGGGAGAGAATAGTACTTAAGTTAAGTATTTAAGTATTTAGGTATTTAATTCAAGCAGAGCGTGCTAGAAAATATCTGAAAGAAGATCAAAATTTAGCATTAAAGAACATATAAATATTTCGCGTTTTCCTATAATCTACAAAAAGCTCTGTCATGTCCAAAATTATCAGTCTCTGTCTCTGGGCATCCCAAAATGCATGAAAAATGAAAATTTAGCAAATCTGAGGGTAACTTTGAAATTAAATTGCTGAAGAACGGCTATACCGATTTCATCAAACTTTTTTTGTTTGATATGTGATTAGTTAATCGTTTGAAAAAAATTAATTAATTTTTTTTGTAATTAATTTTAAAATTAAAACATTAAAATAATGTTTTTAAAGATGGGTCAAAGATCAATTGGAATTTAATTTTTTGTTTATAAGAAATAGTTCTATTTTTACTCTAAAATATTTGAAGTTTACAAAGAGGTGTTAATTTGTGTTCTTGAGATACAAAGGATAACCATTCACAGATTCTTTAGTATTTTCAGAAAAAGGTTTTGGAAAGTTCTTACTACATTTACCATCTCTCATACGAACAGAATTGGGATTTAGAGCACCACATGGTCCATGCATCATATGACGTTTCACTGTTCACATATTCATGTAATCTAGGAAAAAGAATGGGATCAGGGATTTCAGTACATACAAATTTATTAATCATTTCATTTCCACCAATTCTATCTGCATCTGACAAATTTAACAATATATGAGCATGCGGAAGACCACGTTTTTGATATTCAATGGTATATATAAGTGCTTTGACAGAACCGAAAATCTTTTTTTTCATTAAACAATCTATGAGCTCTTTAAGTTTTACTTTAAACACACGCACAACAATATCAGGATGAAAATTCGAAGACCCATAATTACTCAAATTATCAACAATTTCTGGCCATTGAGGATTACATGTCATTGTTATAAATAAAGAAGGTTTACCGAAATGTTGTACAATAGACATTGCATCCAAGTAATTTTGATACATGTTACGTGGTGAACCGGTGAAAGAAGGTGGCAAAATTACTTTACGACCAACTACTTGCATATTATCATCGCCATTGCGATTTTGATGCAAGAAATCTGTTAAATTATTGTACAAATCAGCAAGAAGAGCAGATTGATTTGAACGAATGTAATGAAGCCGTGTACCTTCGATACGAACATACATATCAACAATCCATTGAAGAAATAAGAACGATTGAGAACGAAATTGAGAACGATTCAAAAGACTAAAACCATCACGTATAGCAAGGCGATAAGATGCATATTGCAACATTGTAACTTTTGTACGTGGCACATTAGCACGTGAAGTTGAAACTAAATTATGTGGAATATTAACGTGCCACCCAGTATCACCATTTGGAAACAACAAAGGATAAGCTAAAGAATCCAAAGAAAAATGGACAGAAACAGAACGAATTTCATTTCTCTGTTAACTTTTATAACCATTGACACATCAGCAGTAACATTCTCAGGTCTTTCCCAAAATTCATGCATTGATTTAAAAGAACGAACAAAAGGATTCACACGATCTAACACAAAACCTATCTCACGCATAAGGGTGTGTTTATGTTGGAGCTTCGATAATAGCGTCGACCATCGATGTGATTCAAGCGAAGAAAATGAATAAGAAAATAATTTAAGTTTTTGAAGTTTATGGAAAATTGATTATTAAACTAATTAATTTTAAGTTTATTGTGTATATTTTTGTAAATTTTATTGAAATTCTCGAAGCTCCAACATAAACACTATAAAAGTATAGCGCTATTCAACGCTTTTATCACTGCTTGACTCGATGCTTGACTCGTTTATCGAAGCTTCAACATAAACAGACCCTAAGAAAAACTTCGCATACATTGGCATTTCTATTCATTCTCATATTAGCAGCAGTATCAACATCATAAAAATATAATTGTGCATACATTGGAGGTCGACCATAAGCAGGAATTAAAGCACCAGTACGATGATAAAAAATATTATGAATTTAAAAATGATAAATACGACGTGCAATTCATTTCTTCATTCACAACATTCATTTCACCATTAACACCATTCATGACACCATTCATTTATGAAGAAAAAACAGAACAAAATTTTCACATTCATTCACTTCAATGTACATAAGAAGACTAAAATAAAATACAATGTACAAAAGAATAACAAAATAACATCGTATCGTTTTTGTGAAAAAAAATATATGGCTTGGGCAAGTCCATTTCATATTAGTTTGGGGGAGTTCGCTTAAATTCAAAAATAAATTTAATTCGTCTATAACTTTTTTATTTATGATCCGATTTGTGTGAAAAATCTTTAAAATCTAAGTTACACTAATATCAGTAGGCAGTGAAAATTCGAAATGAATCCATCTTCGAATAAAAAAGCCTTAGGCTCCTCAAAATTTTTCGTTAGCGTATTAATATATAAGAAGACAGTATAATTTTGCAATGCACATTTCGTAGAATATCGTCATACTGTTCTTTTTCAATCTTGTTGGTTTTTCTAGCAAAAATTTTGTGGTTGATTTTCGTTTTGGTTTTATGACTAAAAAAGTATAGGTGTCTATTTTGAGTCCAACTAGAGTCCTAGACGAACAAGGTAAAAGCAAGTGAAAATTCAAGAAAAATGTAAAAATGCAAAAACAACAATTTTGGCATTAAAGCAAGTTATAAAATCGATTTAGTAAGATCAGTTACTAACATCGATTTTCATAGAAATTTTGCATATGAATTGAACTACTACATACAAATATGGACAATTCAGAAATATCTAGATTTCCAAAAGCCTACAAAGATTTTCTGAATGGTTTAGATTTACTGCCGCCCTAACAATTTCGACTGAATTACACCCAACAAATAAAAAAATATGATTTGAAGCTAAAATTCAAAATACATGCCTTTAAGTTTTCTCTTTGAAAGACTACATGCGAGATTACATTTGACGTATATTTTTCTGTAAATTGTGATTAAAATTAACAAACGAATTCTTTGAAAAAATAAAACCAAAAGTTTATGTATAAATAAATATCTCCCAATTTATTTACTTACATCTATTAAACCGATTATTCGCTTTTCCCGAGTCAATTTGCAGTTGAGGGTAAAAGAGGTGTGACTGTTTTAATAATTTACATAACGAATAACGAATAAATTATCTTCAACAAGCGAAAACATAAAAAATGGTTATCTTATCAAAGAAAAAATTATTAGATTGTTGATAATTGTTACGGTTAAAAAACTTCAACAAAATTAAACGCGATTTATTTAGTACTTTTGGCTATAATCTTAAGTATTTCACGTGCATTTTTTTTGTATTACACATCATTTTTGTATTAATCGAAATGTTCAATGATAAACTTCAACTTTATGAATTGTTTGACAACGACCGATTCTGACTACTAGTATCTTTTCCGATAATAAATAATGAAATAAAATATCATGCGATCTCAACATAAGACATTCCATTCAATCCGTTTTATATCCCCGAACGGAATTTTGTCGCCTTAGAAAGACCATAAAACAAAGGGAGAACTTTATGTTCATACCTTATGAAACCTTATATTGACAATGAACTGAAATCTAGTGTGAAAAAATCTAAGCAACAACAGTCTGTTTGTAATTATTGACTACATTTGCGACCAGAAAAATAGAACCAAAAAGTAAATATCACAGATATATCACAGTCGAAAAAATAAGATAATCAGAGTATATTTAAAAAGCTAAAATATTTAAGTTCATCTAATTAATTAATCCACTGGCTATGAACATTCAAAATACAATCTCAATTAATTTACTAAATTCACCAATAATAACTATTTTAAATCGATTACATCGATAACATTGATAACATTGATAGCGATAAAAAAAAGCTCAGAAAACCTCATACCTTACACACATTTTTATTAGTGAACTTGTATTAGAATTGTCAGAAGTTTATTTATTGACTTTCGTAAAAGTTAGATATAGATATTAATTATTGTTAAATAAAAATATAATTTATAGTACATAGGTGCATTTTTGATATTCTTAAAAAATAATTATTCTCATCTCTTTCTCAATAAAATAAAAATACCACTTTCTGTCGTTTTCTTATTTATTTCACCAGTTATTATTTATTATCTTATATTCTATTGCAAAAATAAAAGTAAGTACCTCTTTTATAAGATTGTAGATTAGTCAAGACATTAGATATATTTTCAAAAAAAAAATGATTCTATATAAAAATGTTATTATTATTTTTAAAAATCATAACGACAAATCATATATAATTCATTCAATACTTTCGTTGTGAAGCTTACACAGTGATTTTATTTTTTTTAAAGCGTTTTTCAATTAAAATTGTATTAATTATAAAATTTTGCATAATTTAAATTAAATCGAGTGTTTAAAATGTAGATATTTTTTTTCAATATTATTTCAAAGTCAAATTGTGTGTAACAGAAAAAAATTAAAAAATGTTGAGAACAGTTTCTTCATCACAAGTTGAAAGAATTATGGGATATCATTTAAATAATAATAATGATAAATGGTAAACTTATATGAATTGTTTTTAAAATTAAGTTTATACTAGTACAAAAATACACTTTTCTTTACCATTGAAATTGAAACAGTTGTTGTTCTAATTAACAATTAATCGTATGTGATTTTTATAAATGTTAATATTTTCTAATCATAAAAGAACAAAAACTTAGAATTGAAGTTTTATTGGTCTATCTATGTGTTTACAATTAATTCAATTATCTTCAATTGATTAGTTCAAAAAAACAGAATTTTCAAATCAATAGTCTTCAAATCATTTATAGTTTTCAACTCAGTTCGTTCTAGAATAAACTATACTGTATTGCTTCCTTGGCTGTTTCCAAACTGTAATTTTTTTAATTATACTAGTTTAGTTAAGAACAATACAAAAAATAATTTCAAAAATTTTACTTAACATCAATATATAAAAATTGTTGTGTATATACATTATACATATTGATAATACACTACCAATCTATGGCAAAAAAATCTTTCAATTACGAAATAATCAAAAGAGATATAACTTTATTTTAAATTTAAATTTTAATTTCTAAACAAATAGGTTGAAAAATAGTTATGACACAATCAAAAAAGTATCAATGCGCGATACTTATAGTAATGATATGAAAAGAAAGAAAATTATTTTTGTTTACAATCAGTAATTCAAATATTGTGAAATTATCAATTAGCACGAAGTATATATATTCAACGTACTTTTAAGTATGTCCATGGTTGCAACAATTCTTCTAAAGTGTTGATACAATTTTTGAGCCATATTGCTTGGCTTTCGATGAATCGGCAAATATCACTCAACAAGGTTTCTTGATTAAAGGGTTTCTTGATTAAAAACTTAGTCTATACGGAGCAACAAAAATTTTCTTGGATCGCAAAAATAGTGTATTTTAATATATTTGTTTAAAGTTCAACATAAGAACAATTTACAAATATAATAAATAAAATTAGGTCTTTCAGACCGAAGTAACAAATTATGTACCGTTGATGAAATTCGTGTTCCAAAAGTCGATTTTTAATCGGACCATTTTAAAATAACAATGTTTTTAGAAAATTTTTAAAATGTTTAATTTGAGAACAGGGTGGTTCAAAAAGTTTCTGGAAATTCAATCTTAAGGTGACTTTGAAATCAAATTGCAAACGGTTTTATATGCGTTGGAAAGCTAATTGACTCGAAAAATCAAAAAACTATCAAAAAATACACAGAAAAATTTTAAAGATGTTCATTTCAAATAAAAAATATATTAGATTTACAACTAATATTTTTGACCAGAGATGGACATTTTTAAAAACCAGTATCTTTAAAATAAAAACAAAGTCCACATTTATATTTTGACGTATTTTAGGGTGTGGTTGAAACTTACATATTGAAAAACAAAAATTCATAAAATGCTTGACTTTACGTACGGCCTCAGCACCGTGTTTAAAGATTTTATTTCAAAGTATTTTCATTACTAACAGTGTAAGCAAAAAGTTTACTGTGTATTTTTTAGAAAACCGATAGTCCAGTCAATTAACTTTCCTACACGCATAAAACCGTTAATATCGGGTGAGCCTTTCTCTTGTAGTTTGATTTCAAAGATAATCAGAGTTTGAATAAGTGTCTAATTTGTACTTCCTTAAAAATAATATCTGTAAAACCAAAGCACGCGCAATTAAATTTTAGTTTTTTTAAGGGTATGGTTGGAACTTTCATTTTATGGAGAAAACAATTAAAAAATGCATGATTTGATCTACGACATCAATCTACATTAGCTCCATCTTTAAAAAATGTATTTCTTAATATTTAAACAGTGTACATTTTGACAGTCCCGCCATAATTGCAGTGTATTTTTATCGACATACTAATTATTTTGCTTTCCAACTCATATAAAACCGTTGATATCGGGTGAGCTTTCAGTAAGAATTTGATTTCCAAGTCACCCTAGGTTTGAATTTCAAGAAAACTTTCGGACCACCCTGTTCTTAAACTAAACACTTTAAAAAATTTCCATAAACGAAGTTATTTTTTATTTCACTTTTACTATATTTATCACCAAGTATAAAATCAGTCAAAAATGATTGAGTTCAGCTTCGGTTGCATAGAACTTGAATTTCACCAATATTATTTGGCATGTATTCCACATGTCAGTGAATTTTGTTTAGTAGATTGCTGTCATTGTTTAAAAGATCCTGCATATTTTCACAAAGATTTTCTAAATTATATTTTAAACATAAAATGGATTTAGACCAGGGCCAAACCATTATAAATATCGAAATTGACGAAAAATTCTTAGCAGTATACGAATGGTCGGAAAATGTAGTTAATGGTCTAAGTAATTAAGGAAAAATCAACGAAACTGAGTAAAAGTGCCGGAAAGGGACTTGTTGTAGTGTTGTTGTACTTGTTGTAGTATATACGTTTTTAGGGGTTTGTATTAGTTGTTTGCAATTTACGGCTAAACTATGGATCCTCTCGAAAAAAGTTGTATGCAAAAGTTGTAGATAATAAAAAAATCTAAAACTTTTGTACTGGAGATTATTGACCATAACCACAAAATTATCGAGAAAAAAGCAAAAAACCGTTTTTTTTTGTTTTAATTTATAACTATCGCAAAAGTTTTTATATTTTCATGAAAATCGATGAAAATGTTTTTTTTTGTGTCTCAAACAATCCCAAATTTTTTCAAAGCGAAATATTTAATTTTCGAAGTAGAATGAAGAAAATTAAAAAAAAAGAGCTAATTTTCAATCGAAAAATTTGGTTAGGAAATTTTCGATTTTTGAACTTTACTAGTGCTAATTTTTTTCGTTGAAATCCCAACTTTAATATAAAATTAAAATATAATATTGTTTATGTACAAAAAGTTCGTTAAAAAAGCGAAAAACCGAAAAAACTACTATTATTGTTTCTACTACTATTTCCCTTGATTGTTCTTGAGCTAATAATAATTCACCACTTATAATTCTATTACAATTGTTCACAATATCACTTTTAATTGTTCACTTACAATAATCTTTTTCTTTCTACTTATAAGTTATAATAACACTGTTAATTTTAACTCGCCTATATCACTGCTAAATTTTATATTTTTGATATCGCTGACAATTTTATACTGTTCTTGTGCTCGAACAACACCTCTTATATATACTACATGAAATAGCCTCGATATCACTGCAATATTCTAGAACACAAACCTTTATCAACATAAACATAATAACGCGATCTTAAAATATTGGCACATAGGTGTGAGATCTATTCTTTTCAATTTGTTTATTTACCTATTCTCTAATTGATTGCGTTTACTTTCTTGTAAGATAAACAAAAACTCCCTATTACGTGTTTACTTTGGTTACGTTGTAACCTTTTATGTAATTTTATAATTCTTTTGTGGAAATATTTTCTCTAAAGAGTATTTTCTCGAAAGATGTTCTTTTGTGTTGTGTTCTATCGTATTCCATAATCGTTACAGTATTTACAAATTATTAGGTCAAAGTGTTTTTAACAAAATACAAAAATTGAAAGTAAAATAATTTCATTGAAATCTTTTTCTCTTCGTGGGCGATTCTTCATCGCCAGATGAAGTTTTTTGATGTTTTACCTATTTAATTGCAGTTTAAACGAGGTGTTCGGGACTTTGAAAGCCGAGATTAGGTAAGTATATGTAAATTACTTGTATAACACAGTATCGTATGTGAATTGCCGCTTTTTATGAATGGAAACGTTTATTTACAACAAAGAAAAAGAAATTCAGGATTTGAAAGTAGTTTTTTTGGTTTTTAGCTTTCTTAACGAACTTTTTGTACATAAATAATATTATATTTTAACTCTATATTAAATTTGGTATTTCAACGAAAAAAATGAGCACTGGTAAAGTTCAAAAATCGAAAATTTCCTAACCAAAGTTTTCGATTGACAATTAGGTCTTTTTTTTTAATTTTCTTCATAATCGAAAATTGAATATTTCGCTTTGAAAAAATTTGGGATTGTTTTAAACACCAAAAAGAACATTTTCATTGATTATCATGAAAATATAAAAACTTTTACGATAGTTATAAATTAAAAACAAAAAAACGGTTTTTTGCATTTTTCTCCATAATTTTGTGGTTATGATCAATAATCTCCGGTACAAAAGTGTTAGGTTGTTTTATTATCTACAACTTTTGTATTTGTTTTTTTTCGAGAGGATGCATAGTTTAGCCGCAAATTGCAAAAAACTAATACAAACCCCTAAAAACGTATATCAGTGATCGCAAATACGTGGCACGCGTGCCAAACTTGGTACGTTTGAAAATTTGTCTGGCACGGCAAACATTCTGAAATTGTGTCAAAAATTGTCCTTAAATTCGCGGTTTTGGAATCATAATAAATATATAAGATTTAATATAATAAATATAATAAAATAATAATAAATAATAAATAATAAATAATATAATAATAATAATTATTAATAAAGATAATAAAGATATAATAAAGATAATAAAGATTTTTTCAGATATTTTTTAACGCGTTAAATGTTACTGTTCAGTAAAAGACGGTAAAAATAGTAGGGAACCTCCGAATTCTTTGTATCAGCATCGATTCGCCAGAAAATTTGGAATTTTGCTCAACACATCCTCCATTTCAAAATATATCCTATGCGCTTTTTATTTTATATAGGGGCAAAAACTAACCCCTTATTGTCAAAACTTATTGAACTACAAATTAAATCTTAACAGATCGAAATAAAGATCACAATTACATATCTCAACCCTTATAAGCCACCCACTTCACTAAAAAAGTTATTGCAGGCAGAAATTTAAAAACTACTACAAACTACATTAAATTTAAATGTTTTTTCATTAATATTTAGCAAATTGAATCCTCGTGAGATCTATCATCACTGTAAATCTCCTCCTTTTTTATCTAAATACTCCACTACAAGTTGCGTTGCAAAAAAGTCCAACTTTTCGACTGATACATAATGCACCACATCCTTTTTTGTAATTACAGAAAATCATTTTTAAAAGGTTGATGGAATTTTTTGCATTCTGATGGGCTGCAAAGATAATTCTTATGTATTCTTTTGAGGTAAATCTTTGTGAACGAGGTTTATTTCTACCACCTTCATACTTTGTTCATGATAACTATCAAATACTACAGTAATATTATTACTGGAATTCCTTCTTAAATAATAGATGTATTTCCGGAAAAAAGCTGCTGTAAATGTGCCATTTAATGGACATTTAATTTTATACAAAAGCATATTTCAAAAAAGGTTTATGAACATTAAACGCAATCAAATAAAATTACTAAATATACTAAATCTTCTAATAATATTACCGCCGCAAGTTTTAAAGTAGCAAGAGATATTGCCAAACATGGCAAAGCATTTACGGATTTATTAAATCATCTATTTTAAGTTGTGGTGTAACGTACTTTTCGAAGATTTTGAAAGCAGAAATAAAATTCTCACCTGTAGCCAAAGTTTGCAGTTAAGTGCAAATACCGTAAGAAATAGTATTATAAAATACGTGAAAATATTTCTAAACAGTTAAAATCTGATCTTCATGCGGTTGAAGTGTTTGCATTGGCACTGGATAAGAGTACAGATATTAACTCCAATGCCAGACTGGTAATTTCTTTGCGTTGTGCTACAGTTGGGAAAATACGACAAGAACTCCTAAAACTAGGAACATTGCAGGAACAAATTTTTGTTTACACATTTACGTTCGTGAAATTGTCTTCCTTGACGCTAACGCGTCTCGTGAACAAATTTTCACTCACGAAAAAGCAACGTTTTCATCTCTTGTAGCAAAATGTACTATTTCATAATTGTATTGGCACGCGAAAATAACGATTATTAAAAAAAATGGTTTTGGCACGCCAATAAAATTATATATACTACAACCCCCCACCCCTTTCCGGGACTTTTACTCAGTTTCGTCGATTTTTCCTTAATTACTTAGACCATTAACTACGACCATTCGTATACTGCTAAGAATTTTGTTTTCCTTTAACAGGATTGGCCCTGGTCTAATACCAAAGTCTCAACACTTAATTGTGATTTTTCGATGAAACAATATTTGTTTCAAAATGATGAAATGTTTCTAACCATTTGTTCTCTATTGTGATTTTTACTAAACCGTATACTATGTACTTTCCTTTCTTACGACGTATCCCAGATGACGATCAATTTTTAACAAAAATCGGAACTTTTTAAAACACCGCGAGGCGTGGTATAAATTGTCAAGAATGGGAACTATCCCGCCAAAAGCGGGACGTCTGGTCACTTTACTTATACTCAAAACCCCAACAAGAGAAAGTGTGTTCGGTTAGTGAACACTGTACATCAATTTACACAAAATAGCAAAATATTTTTAAAATAGTACCATATAAATTAATCATTATTTAAGTCATTATATTTTTTTCATTTTAAAAAATAACAAAGTACATAAATTGGATAAGTAACTCAATCAAATCGATAACTTCTTGATAACAAGTCTCGTTTTGTTTTATTTTCATAGTATAAGATTGTTTTCTTTGAAATTTTTTTTACTTTTTTATATTGTTTTATCAATGCATTCAAAGCTTTTTCATGAATACAAAAAATTATTTCCCTCGCCTGACGATATATTGTGTCACGAGTAAAAGAAGGCGAAATTATTTGTAAAATAGTAGAAGATATATAGATTGCATTAGTTATAAGACCCAAAGACTCACTAATGTTGATTAAGTTTTCCTTTTTCCAAAATATTTTATTACGTGGTAATGTCAGATGCCAATTGTCATATTCAATTTGTAAATCATTTATAATGAATCACATACACTAAATATAAAACAAATAAAACTTCGAAAGAAAATTCATTGTCGTACAATTGTAAAACTAACCTTACATATGAAGTTTACCTTTAGCCAAATGCCATATGACATAATTCCAAAATGATTAGTATAATCACAAGTCTCCCTGATAATTAAATTAATTGTAATTTTGTTCATCTCGTGTGGTTACTACACAATAACATACTATTTTTTACTATTCAAATTGAAATGACAAACAAGTATTATATGTAGCTATAAGATTAAATTGTCAGAACCGTTTTTGTTCGTTATGCATAGGAATGCACGTTCTTTTAACATGAGAATATTAGTGAAACGACAATGAGATATTTGTTCAAATCTCAAGTTTGAGCACATATTATTGAATTTATCTGTTTTTAAACTATAATATCCCAGTTATTAGCGTCAATGGTTGTTTTTATAAACTTCACAAATTTTAGGCCGATAACATAATGGGGCTAAATTTGTGTAATTTTTGTTTGTTTTTTTATGTAATTGCTATTTACTATATAAACTATAACCGGCAAACTTAAAGATGCTGGGTGATTTTATACATAGTCTCCGAACTTTGGAAGACAAGAGATTTTCCATGAAATTTAGAGTTAAATGGGACATTGAAAACGTCTACAGTTACGTCTACAGCTACCTAACATCTGAAAATAACCCGCCAGAAATATAACAAATATCGGAATGAGCTAGGGACGGGTTTGACTACACGCATCTCGATGTAGAGGACTGCCATATATTTAAATAAACTAGATAACAAAACCATGACGGTTAACAAATAAAAATGGAATAACGCAATTCATTTCACGTACAGACAATACGTGGGAAAAGGAAAGGAAACCCAGAGGTTTGTTGAACCTCATTTCACACCATTTGAAAATTAGCACATATTTAATTTATACACTTACAACAGGGAAAAATATTCCGACGCTGATGCATAGACTAACTTTACCACAGCTCTGGAAACAAAATTTTCTGGATATATAGTGAGCTAATATCCATACAAAACTTTAATTAATGGCTAACCAATGTTATAGATTTCGCGTAGTTCTAATTATATCAATATTATAGTAAACTGGAGTATCCCAACAAACATAGTAGTACGGGAAAAAGTAAAAAAAAATGTTAACGGCAATGATAAACGAAAGTTGGGATGCAGAACTGTTGTGAACCAAGTTTCATCTAATTCGATTATCAGGTATACAGGCGGTATTGAGATTTCAAAAAACCAGGTGCTCCGGGACCCCCCACATCACTTTGTTCACTATCGCTCAAAAACTAATCAGCTCCTTGCCATACATATTTGCATCTTTTTCCAAAGTGTCATCGAAATTCATTCACGAATGAATGTTGTATAGAAAAGCGGTGACACAATAAACAGGTGCTCGGGAGCATTTACGTGTAACTACATTTGAGAAAAATTGAAAATAAGCAAGCTTTAAAAATAATATTATCAATAAATAAAAAAAAATATGTTTTTTTGATTTATAGATAAAAAAGTTTTATTTTCATGTAAATGCTTTGTAGCCGACGATATTGCACTATAGTAAAAAAAGTCAGACGTGCGAATAAAATTCCATCGCCAACGGTTCCGTGAATGTAAAAGAACACAATATCAAAGATAATTGACAAAAAGTTTTGTTGTAATGTCTTTATATTGCCAGACCATGACGCATAACAAAATAAATGTTTAATCGTAAACGTCAATCACATATATTCATTGATCAAAAATCACACCAAAAATGTTGCTTCAGGTTAAATCTTATCCATAGCTGTTTATGGTAACTCAAGAAGGATTCAATTACTCCAGCTTGTAAATGGTTTAAATTTGATTATTTTTCGGTCACTGTCGAAATTTAGGGGGGAGGAGAGACTATATACTAAAAATATTTTTTTTACAGTAACACAAAAACTGTGCATTGCAAAATTCTAAAAAAAAAATTGTAATGTTTCTTAAATTAAGTGCTTCTTCATATGACACCCCACTCATTTTGGTCAAAAATGGTTTTTTACTCTTCCCACACCCATCCCCTAAACGCACAGAAATATAATTATTTAAAACTTCGCTGTGATTTTCATTCAAAACTTACTTAATCTTCCTGTCTCTGTGAATTTTTTTAAATTTTTCTGTCAATCATCGTCGTAACGTAGGGGGCGGAGCGGTCTGAAAGTTGCACATTTTTGACAATAACTCAACTGTGCACCGCAAAATTCTAAAAAAATGTAATGATTTCTAAATTAGGTGCTCTTTCAAACGACACCCCACTCGCTTGGGTCAAAAGATTTTTTTTGACCCTCTCCACCCCCTTTCCCTAAATACTCAGAAATATAATTATTTGAGACTTCGCTATAATTTTCATTCATAATTTACCAAACTTCCTAAATCTGTGAATTTTTGCTGACAATCAGTGTCGAAACGTAGAGGGGAAGGGAGGAGTACGGTCTGAATTTTGCACTTCTTTGACAATAACTCAAAAACTTTGCACCGCAAAATTCTACAAAAATTTCTAAATTAAGTGCTCTTTCAAATGAATGTTCGCTTGGGTCAAAAAAGGTTTTCTTTTGCCCTCTCTACCCCTGTCCCCTAAACACACAGAAATATAATTATTTGAGACTTCGCCATAATTTTCATTCAAAATTTACCAAACTTCCTAGCTCTGTGAATTTTTCTGTCAATCAGTGTCGAAACGTAGGGGGGGACGGTCTGAATTTTGCACTTTTTTGACAATAACTCAAAAACTGTGCACCCCAAAATTCTAAAAAAAATGCAATGTTTTCTAATTTAGGTGATTTTTCAAATAACACCCCTCTTGACCACGTTTTAAAGTGTTTTTACCCCTCCTCATTTCCACCCCCTTAATAAATAAAATTATGAGTATTTGATGCTTTCTTATATTTTCCATAAAGAACTTACTAATTTTTCTATCACTCCAACTACATTTGAAGATTTTCGATCAGTTATGTTCGGAGCTAATCGAGGTAAGAAAACACGAAGAAACCGTCATTATTCAAAATTATACAATAAATGGTGATTTGTAAAATTCCAAAATAACTTTTTAAGAAATACTGAAATGAAGCACTTTCATATGATACCCTGAAAAATGTATTTTCTCAAAGGTCTTACATCGTAACCCTGTAAACCAAACGAAAACAACTTTAGTTTTATTTGTATCTGTCGTCTTATGTGGACAGATTAGTTTTATACGCACCTTAAATTTCAGGTCCATAGCATTTATAGTTTACGAGATAATCGATATAATGTGAAAAACTCGTTTTATTCTCACCAATAGTGTTCCGTATAAAAAACGAAACCCTAAAAATACAAATGACAGTAAATTTGGAGATTAACCTCAAATTGCAACACTCGTTATGTATTAAATTACGTTATGTAATTAATTGTTTTGCTCAGCAATATTACGGGACCAGGCTCATCCTAGAACAATCTTCTAGTTACGCCAATGTCGAAGACATGAGTCTCTATAAACTCTATATGTTGGGTTAAATCATTAAAGAAGATGATCCGGATTATTGGCAATTACATTTTTAGTTTTGTTCCTGCAAATTTTTTAAAAAAATTGCATTTTAATAATTTATTTATTTTCTGCACTCCTTCATGAAATATTGGCCTATGTCTTATTTTATTAAGTGATGGTGATAGGATTTATTGTTTAGATATATTTAATTGGCTTCCAAAATTTTGAGTTCATCAACACTAATGATCTAGGTTTTACAAGATTCCTTAGAATAGCATAATGACTAGATAATATTTTTGAACTTTAAGACCGTAAAAAAGACCGTAAAATAATCGCTATGAAACCGCTAGAGATAGTTCTCATCTATTGAATAAATATTCCACCTTGCAAAATATTTTTAAGCTAACCCACAAACCGCATACAATACAAAAATTAATACACATTACAGAGTTTCAACTTGTAATATGGCGGGAAAAGTGCAATAGTTATTTAAAATGGTAATGATTGAATGTATAGCTGTAAACAACTGCGCTATTATATTTTTGCTTCATGTTCACCAGATTTGATAGATGTTGAAGTTGACTGAAGATATGATCCAGATACTGCTAGAGGCGATGAGAATTGCTGAGATGAGTTTTGGTATTCGGTAAATTTAACAATGTGTCTTCCAATTTTTAAATTATACATGTCAACATTTGACAGATCAGCCCATCAAATTTTACGCTTATTAACAGGTACATATTAGTAAATAAAACAATTATGTATGTTTGAAATAAAGTTATCTTTTTAAACTTTTTGTTAAAATATTTTCATTACTTTTTAATGTGAATAATTAAAAATAAACATAAATTATTTCGTACTAGAGCACCCTTTCACTACAACTTTGACACAATATTTCCAAATGTTTAAGAATCACACAATGTGAAATTACCCTTTCATATTACTATTGTGTGTTTAAATTACTCAAATAAACTTAAAGAACATCAACTATTTAACTTGATAGACATACAATATTATTTAAAATCTTGATTGATTAAAATGAATTCTGAATAAAAAAAAACAAAATCTTAATAATAAATTTTGAAATGGATACTAGATGAAAAATAATTTTTATGAAAACTAGATAGAAAAAATCGTACCTAAAATTTTAATAATCTATTGCTAAAAGATTGAAACGAATTTAAAGAAGAATTCAAATTAAACTCAAACGATCAAATAAAAAGTCACCACAAATGAAAATGTTGGAGTTCGTACAAATAACTGAATAAACTTCGACTAAAAATTGGTCGACTAGTCCTTGTCAAAGAAAGCTAAGATGCTTCCGAAAAACGGTAATTTATGGCTTTGTAACACATTGTTTGAATTGAAATTACTCAATGAAAGTTACGTTTTACTTTAGAGCGAAAACGTGATATATTAGGTTTAGAAAAGTGTTCGTGAAATTTTCCTTTATGAAGTACAACAAACTATGAAAAATAAGCGTTGCTAAATTTGTTTTTACGCAAATTAAATATTTAGTTAATATTAGTAAATATTAAGTTATATACTGTTATTTTATAGTCAATCAGACCCAGGTAGTATTTTTCGAAGTTAAAGAAGAACCAGGGTAATACGAAAATAATTTATCTTTACAGCTTGGTTTTACGAAAGTTCCTTGCTAAGTTTAGTTAAAGAACTTCATTTTGTTTTTTGCTGTTTAATGTTTAATAATGCAGAGAATAGATAGACCCTCAAAAGTGCTTTATTGGTATTATTTTAAACCATATTTATTGATTTCCAAATTTCCAATTCAAAACCATTTTTGGGTACAGGTTAACAGATTTTCATAGTTTAGTTTGAGCAAATTGTTTGATTAAAATTCAGATATCATGTTTGGCGCAGCACTATGGTTCCTATACATATAATATCTATATATGTTGCATAGCCAATAAAATTAATTTGCTATCTTCATTTGAAATTTGTCAAATTAACAAAAGAAAATTCAGCAAAACAAAAGATAATAATTGAGTCAACAAAATTTTTAAAAAAGCTTGTTAATAGATTTTATAAGTGACTTTTTTTAAAGCAATTTTAATGATTAATTTCAAAGATTTGTATTTGTTTACACAGTTATTATTGAACGAAAATGTAATCGCCATACACTTTATGGCATTTTGATAATTTCGGCTATCAATAGAAGAATAATCAAAAAAACTTCTAAATATAAAGCAATTAATAGACGAATTTCAACAATTACAGTAAACAAATCAATTTATTACTTGATTATACAAACCAATTGCTGTTTAGATTACAAAAATTCATGTTAAGATGTTGGTCCTGATAATATTATGTGATAGTGATGATTTTTAAAACAAGTTAATTTTTATTATTTGTATCTCTTAACTACTTTGAATACCAATATTCACCATATATTAAAATAAATTTAAAATAATTTTATTTTTTTATAGCGATCACGAAAGCACAAAAAATACAGACAGATTGGAACACAATCTGCAAAGCTTACCGATTACAAATGAAATGCCATCATCAAATCAAAAACCATTATTACCACATAATCATATAAATAATAGTATTTCTCGTACTCCTACAAATAGTAATATTAATAACAATAGTTATAATAATCAATTAGCAAAAGTAAATAGTAGTAACAATGTTCAAACATTACTAAGCCCGCACATAACACAAAATAATGAATTAGTTGTACTACCACGAAGACCATCGGCATTGCTCCAAGATATATTAACAACACGAAGACCATCTGCGATAATGGCAGCGTTGACAGCTCCACCACGTACAAATAAAAATCATCAAATAGTATGCCAACGACAGCGTATGCAAATGGGATCGTTACATGAAACTGATTTAACAGCGAGCGGTAGCTTTAGATCTATAAATGGAATGATTAACTTAACAGGATCAGGCACTAATAATCCAATGGCTTTAGAGTCAAAAAGAAAAAATAGAAGGATAGGAGAGTGAGTCCAAATATATTAACATAGTTAAAAATAATAAGACTTACATTTTTATTTTAGCGATGCGCTTAGTACTGCGTTGTCCGCATTATATGCAAAGTTGGTGGTAATTTTAGGAATAGCAATGCCAGTTACAGAAATATTGACTTCAAAAATTCCAGCTCATATTTATCAAGGATTTTATGTATACTTGTATCTAGGAAGTATTTTATTTGTTGCTTTTGTTTACTTATCGCATTGTAGGACAAGAGCCGTGTTTTCGTTAATCAAACGTTATCGTAAGTATAAATTTATGAAATGATCCAAATTTATTTTTTTTAAATTAATATATTACAAATTAAACTGTCACACTCTTACGAAACAATAGGAACGTGAGTTCTTTATATCGGTTTTTATTACTAGACACGAAAATAAAGTTTTCGGTTTGGGTATACTAGCATCGAAAAAAGACTTTTTCTATGATAGCTGATGAAAAGTCTATTTTCAAGCAAGCTTGGACACCTGTGAAAATGACTTTTTCCCTCTAGTGTAAAAAGAATAACAAATTGTAGTTGCTATGGTATTTTCATATAAAGTTACAATGTTTCTAAAACAAAGCAACCATGAACAAATAGAATATGAATTTTGAATGTTATTTTGTCGGTTTCCAATTTAATAGTTTCTAATAAATATCGTTTATATATTTACTATCATAGAAAAAATTGTATTTCCTACGCGAGATAAACACATTTTACACTCGTGAAATTACCCCTACACGACGCTAACGCGTCTCGTGAACAAATTTTCACTCACGAAAAAGTAGCGTTTTCATCTCTTGTAGCAAAATGTACTATTTTATGGTGAGTTATAGAAAATACGTTTTTTACTACTCATGAGAATCTTGAGATTATACACAAACTAAGATTTCTTTGTGCTATTGCATAGTTACCAAGCTATCGTTAACCATGATTGTATATAAAGTTATGATTGTTGGGTTATTTCAAACAAGTGCAATTCCTTTTTTCAAATAGAAAATTGACAACCAAAATTATGGAAAAAACAAATGCATAATAATCGCAAAACTCTGACACAATAAACAACTTCGTTTCATCTCAGAAATCAAACCAAGCCGGATTTGGATTCTAGGGTAAAGTGCGATACTTTAAACGGCTAAAACTCTATCTTTCTGCGTAACAATTTCTATGATATGTAAAGCAGCAAAGTACATCACACTATAGTTACATGAAGCGTCTTTTTATTTTTGAGTAGCCTCCTTTAAGTTCTTTTTTTTCTTAACAATTTGATTTAAACGATCCTATGCCCTTATGTTTCAGTTCCTATACATAATTAAAAAGTGGTCACGATTTCGTAATTGGTTCGAAAAACAACACTAATTTTTTGTATATCTTAATTTAAATATTTTTTGTTTACAGATGAAAAGAACGATAGCTATCACTTGAAGAAGCGTGTAGAACATTTTGGTAGTTTTTACCTTCGTGTCGGTGCAATAGCATTTGCCATTGGTAATATGGTTTATTCGGGTCTAGAAATCGGACAATACTTTGAAATAAGAGGTACAGAAGGATGTACAAATATTTTTCTTGTACTTACACCTGCAGCACGTATGTCTCTTGCAATAGTTCAAATGCAATTTATATTTTTAAACACAACAGAATTAGACATGGCTCGCCACAAAGTAATCGCAAGATTTGGGTTAATGCATATGGTTGCTACAAACTTATGTGAATGGCTTTACATTTTAGTTGAGGAAACAAAACATGAAATTTTTCATTTAGCACACCCGATTCATTCGAAACAGCCGCATGCAGCAATGCCAACCCCTGTCACATCATCACATTCGATAACAGTGCCACCATCCGTAACAATTTTAAATCCTCTAAATTTAACAGAAATATATTCTGAGGTTTCATCACACGAAATAATTAAAAGGTCGATTGGACATGGTGAAGCTCATGGTTCGGAATATACAGACTGTCATCGTATAAATATAATTGGAGATCTTGTTCAAAACGCATCACCATTTTTATTTCCTTGTATTATTGAATATTCTTTGATTTGTGCTGTTATATTATATGAAATGTGGAAAAAAGTTCGAAGTCTACCGGATATCGAAAGATCACGAAGGAATTCGCAACATAAACTTCAACACAAGAGTGCACATCATTTTTCAATAGATTGTGCTCGATCTCATCGTGGAATGTTTGCTGGGATAATTATCGTGGTTTCAACTATAATTTCCTTAATTATGTATTTTGTATTACATGAGCGTCCTGAATATATTGATTTAGCTATTAAGGAAGTAACAATAACTGAAATATGTTTGTATTTAGTATGCACAATAGCTGTAATTGCAGCTATGATTAAAATGAGAGATTTAAAATTTCATAGAAAATCAAATGACCATCATTCAAGTTCGGTTAGTTTGGATTGTACTTTATTGGTGTTAGCACAAAGTGGAGTTTACGTTTACGGAATGTTTAGTATCATGGGCAGTTATTTTGCCATGTACGATGGAATTACAGGAGGAAAAGCAGGACTAGTTGCAGAAATTTTCAGTTTAGTACAAACTTCTATACAAACATTATTTATATTAAATGCAAGTTGGCGTCGCTGTAAAGGACAACAGCAAAATCGTAAAAAGCCAGGACGAGAAATAGTTACATTTTTATTGGTTGCAAATATGTCAATGTGGTTTATAAATACATTGATCAAAGGACAAGCAAGTTTTCGCCCAACGCATTTAGAATTTTTTGGTATATGGGCATGGACTGTTATCACTCATGTCTCTATGCCATTGGCCATATTTTATCGCTTCCATTCAACGATTTGTTTGTTTGAAATTTGGAAGTCTGCTTACAAAGTCAGAGCGGATCATTAAACTTAAAGTAATTTTTAATACTTAACCAGACATATTTAAATTAATTTATTTTATTTATATAAGAGATATAATTTTTTTAATTTATTTTCGATGGAATAATAAAATTGTAAATATTTTTTAAAAAGTTTGGTTTACATTTTTTAGCGTAGTGAGCCATAAGAATTCACAACAGTTCAAGGATGGGTTTTCATCACTTATGAGCAGTTCTCATTGCAGCAAGTGTGGTGGGTTTGCAGGTCGACGTTAGATCACTTTCTAAACCCAATGAAGTCGGTCTCCAGGTCAACCGGTGTTAGTTTAAAGGGTTAAATTATATAACCTTTTTAATGGACATAAGCCGATTTAGTGCTTTTTAGGTAAACTACGTTGATAATTTTCTTGGTGGTATAAATTACGTTGTTGTAACGGCGGCAAATTGTTGTATTTTTGTGCATGTGAACTTTCCTTCAGTTTCGAGCTTTCTGCTGCTAAACCATTTAAGAGTTTAAGGCGCTAAAGGTTTAATTAATTGGTGGGTTGTTGTCAGAAGCTAGGGGGAGGTGCAGTGGGGGGGGGGGGGTGGTATCTATAACTATAACTATAGAGGCGCTGCACAGAAACTTATGCGTGGTAACTGTGTGTGATTTTACATTTCTTTGCTATCTTTTGTTTCGGAATGATGTTTTAAGGCGAATAAATTGTGCTTGGATTGTATTGCAAAGCACAGTCTTGAATATTGATCAATTAGTTATAAAAATATAGTCACCTCGTCGTTATATTGAAGAAAAATCTAGTCATAGTGTAGAAGAGGGAATAGATTTTGCTGTGAAAAAATCGGAGGACTACGACATTCCAATTGAAAGACGAATTCGTCGTAAAAAACGAATGGCTGGGGGGGGGAGTTAGCCCCTGATGTAGGACTGACACTAAGCTGAACTTAAAAAGGACATGTGTGAATTTCTTGACCGATTCAATGTTGAGCTCCGAACAAGATTAAAGTTAGTCCAAGATGTAGCTTCTTTTGGTTGTGCTGACAAACACTGGGCTTTTGAAGAGTTGGAATATCTGACTCAAAATTTACCGGTTTTTATGATGAGGTATCAGAAACAGAACTCGTCATAGAGATACTAAGGTTGAGAAGGCATTTAAAAGCGGCCAATGTAACAGTTTCTAGCTGGGTGACTGGGTGTGCCTATAGACTTTTTGAAATAGGTCGTGAAATGGGATTTTACAGAATCTCTTCCGAATCTTATGGAAATTGTAGAAAGAATCAGCACAACGTCCATGATTCGTTCTTATTCGGTTAAGTGTGGTCCAGGTATGACTTGGCAAATCGAAACCAGGTTGGATAGAAGTCGGGTTAGTAATAGATAGCCCAAGTGTGTTGTAATGATGCCAGGAAGTTTCCCAGGCATCCAAGACATTAAAATTAGTTGCCAGCAGGTTGCTGGCAGTTTTATGTGGAGGCTTTCTTGACTTCAATCGACAACTAGTGTGGTCACCGTAATATTCGTGCAAGGGTAACATAATGTTTTTGGTTACCTTTTTATGTTCACGCATGAGCGCATGTGAGCATCTGAGTGCAGGTGGAGCGATATTGCTTAATGCAGGGAGCCAAGGTAAAGCAGTAGACCTGATAGTACCACTTATAGTACGCATCGTGGCATGCAGCTGGCAGTCCACTTTTTGAGTATGTGTGCTATTCAACCAGACTGGTGCGCCGTACTCAGCCACTGAGAAAACCAGACTTAGAGCAGTTGTGCGGAGGGTAGCTGGAGTAGCACCCCATGTCGAACCTGCCAGTTTTCGTATTCTCTAGGTAGAGTTTAAAAGAAAGAGTTCTATCGAGAGTAATGCCCAGGTATTTTGGCTGTTGATTGTATTTAATGACAGTGCCAGTTAAATAACACTGATAGTTCTGGTTTTACCAGTTTGTTGTTTAAGTGGAAACAAGAACTCTCGGTTTTACTTAGATTAGGAAATAAGCTCCACGTTCGAAAATTGTCAGTTATTATCGCCAGGTCAGTTGAGAGCAAATCTTCCAAGACACCCATGTCTTTATTTTAGGTGGCCAGAGTCCAAACATCAGCGCAACCAAATTTCTTTGATGTTGGGTCAGGAATGTCATGAATGTACAAATTAAAAAGTAATGGCGCCAGGACGGAACCCTGTGGCAAACCATTGTTAAGCATTTTGGACCTATTACAGGAATCATTTAGATGGACTTTGAATACACGATTACTCAGCATGTTGTTAATTAAACACGAGATGGTGCTACAAGGTATTGCATTGAACAGCTTATATATAATCCCAATACGCCAGACCGTGTCATATGCTGCAGTGAGATCGATGAATACTGCGCCTGTTTTTAATTGTTTTTTATACCCAGCTTCGATATAGAATGTTAAAGCGAGCAGTTGATCAGTGCAACTGCGATTGGGACGGAAACCAGCTTGTTCGACTGGGATCTGGTCATTCAGTATCGGTGCGATACGGTTGTATATGAGCCGTTCTAACAATTTGTAGCAGGTGCTCAAAAGGGCAATTGGGCGATAGCTTCCTGGTTCATTAGATGATTTACCTGGCTTAAGTATCGCTATCACTTTTGTAGTTTTAAAATGTTTTGGAAGATTGCCGGTTTCCAGGATATTCGAGAAAAATTTAGTCAGCCATTGTTTTACATTTTTTCCAGCATTTCTAAGAAATTCTGGAAAAATACCATCGTACCCAGCTGCTGCGTTTTTTGTTTGGGACAGAGCTGATTCTAGTTCTTCGCTACTAAAAGAGTTCGCATACTTCGATTGAGACGAGCAATTGCGCTTCATTTCTCTTAATTTACGTTTAATGGTTCTCTTATGAAGGCGATTAATAGAAGAACGAGACATGTTTACGATATGATTCGCAATGTCCTCTGGATTTATTTCATTGTTAGTACGAGCAATTGAGTTTGAGCCACCCAGCTTCCGAAGGAGACTCCAAGCTTCCCTGCTTGAATGGGAAAAATCAATGTTTTCAACAGCGCTAATCCACTTTTGCTTCCTCGCGGTGTTCAATGAGTAAATTAAGTCATCAGCCACGTCTACCTCGCCACTACTAAGGTACTCCTCATATAATTTATCGCTTTCTCTACTCCAGCCAGGAATATATTCTTCACGGAAGCCTCTTGGGATGCATTTCTTAGCAGTTAAGATGATGGCTCCAACGAACCTATTTTTAGGAATGGGTTGGATCCAGCGTATCACTGCATCCAACTCCAACCTATATTTATCCCAGTCCACTTTGTTAAAATTCCATCTAGGTTGAGGAGTAGAGTTAACGACTGGGATTTGGATTCCTACCTCAAGAATTACTGGACAATGTTGAGAGCGTGGAAAACCTTGTAAGACAGCCTTAGATATTGGAATAGGATTGCGTTGTTCGTTTTTTGTGGAAAAACAGAGGTCGGGATTGTAATCACGTCGCCATCTAGCAGATCTAAAGGTTTTCATGTCTTTCGCATCATATACCAGGAACATGTTGTTACCATCCGCCCAGTCCGTCAGTTGCATGCCATTGGGATTGTGATTTGAGTAGGACCACTGAGTGTGAGTGGCTATTGAAGTCACCCGCATATATTGCTAGGTGGTGAAATAATGGAAGAGTAGCAGCCGGCCATCTTGTATTTGGAGGCTTGTATACGTTTACAATCTTCGTGTCTGATATATCAACAACAATAAGATGTATATCGTTGTCCGTCTGTGTAAGTACATGGGTGCAGTTCGTGATTTCTGACTTAACATACGTGGCAGATCCATATGTTTGATGGTAAATAGCACTAATTAATTTGTAACCAACAATGTTTCCTCTAGAGGTAAGTTGCGCTGCATCTGCTGCATGCGTTTCTTGCAGAATTACAACGTCGATGTCGAAGTCTTTTAATACTCTTTGTAGATGTTCAGTTTTTGACTTGCTTATGCCTTCAATGTTCAATTGCAAAATACGGACTGAGGGTCCAATATTTTTTGCCTTATGGTGCTGAAAAGTGCCGTTGTTATTGTGGTTCTGATTTTGGTTCATGTGCATTTTTTTTTTGTATCACAGAGTTCGAAATGAAATATGTGGCTACCAAGTTGTGATACAGGCGGATAAGGCTAAAATTTAAAAGGATTTTGAAGTGAGAAAATATCCACTGTATCTGAGAAAAATCGAAGGACAACTTTGAGGTAGCAGTCTCTTGCTCCGTCTTAAGCTCTCGGCTGGGTCGTGGTTTTCCTCGTTGTTCCTTTGATATAAGGGGACTGCTTTAAGACTATAAATTAAATGAAATATTATTAATAGTGGGAGCGATTGCCATTAAAAACTCCAAACAAAACGTAAAAGGAATTTAAAGGAACCCAAGGAATCTACGTGTCTCACTCACACCATTTTAGAAAACAAACTAACACATATTAACAAAAATTAAAACGGGTATACCAAACATAAATCCAAAAACTTATCAATACAAACATCTAGATTACTATAATAATACTACAATAATAATAATTATGCTAAATCATACCTTACTGAATCCTTCGTCGTCTGTTGACCTCATTCCATGGGCAGGGCTCAGTGGGCATCAATCCATTAACACAGTGTATAACACAAATACAACACCAGGTTATTTGATTAAATTTTTAGTTTATTTATTATCTCTTGAGGGTGCGTGTTACAAGTTCTTATATAACTTAAGTTGTTTCCTTACATTGTAAAATTTTAAAATTAAATTCTAAAGTAGAAATTAGTTTGTCTTAGATACTGGGCTTTTCAGTTTTGCGTGCTTTTCGGTTTTGAATTTTCACCAGAATCTATATTTAAATCTATATGGTATTATTCATTATTTGTCACACACTACACGACAACTGTGAATTATTTTAATTTTCAACTTAATAATTTTTTTTTGAATATTCAATAACTGTTAATAGCACATTTGTCACTTTAGTAATCACTACATCAAACTCATAATCACAATGACTACACAAAACTTAAGTTTAATGACTTTAACTCAACAAACTTTAACTTTAATGACTTTAACTCAACAAAACCTAACTTTAACGACTTTAACTCAACAAACTTTAACTTTAATGACTTTAACTCAACAAAACCTAACTTTAACGACTTTAACTCAACAAAACCTAACTTTAACCCAAACAGAACTTAACTAAAACAAAATCGAATCTAAGCGGAACATCTGTCCACTTCAAGATTCATTCCTCGACAACCCATAATTTTTAATAACTCCGTCCAAAGTTTTTGAAGTTTTCGCCAATTCATTAAAATTATAGAATTTATTTGTAACTTGATTTGTTTTCAAATTACCAAATCAAAGAAAATTCAATGCAATATACACACCAAGGTTAATAAACTTAATATCGACACATTAATTATTGTAATTCATAATTCACGTGTCTTCAATTAGTTTATTTACCTTAGTTTGGTGTTATAAAATTTGCAACGTTAAACGATACAAATTATACTTGCATTGGATTTCTTGGATTGTAAAATGTCAACCAATTATTTAGTAAAACAAATAAACTTGAAACAAATTTTGGAGACGGTCATTAGAATTTAGAAGAATAATTAGAAATATTTTTAGAAACGATTAGATACTAGGAGAAATTGGCAATGTGACGAATGGAAGGAAAATTAATATGGAAGATTTTCCATCCGGCACAGTTGGCTACCAAGCTATTAGCGTAAATCAGGGTGTAGCGCGAGGAGCTTGTCTATTATCACACGCCATACCAAGATGATGATCCTCAAAGACTACATACAATACACCTATCAGGTAACAAAATTAATTTAACAAAAATAAAAATTCAATAAATACAATAAAAATAAAAATACAAGCTCTTAATTTACATTAATTTAATTAAATTTACAACTAAGCTAGTTTGCCAAAAAACATCCAGTTCACAATTATGACCAGGACAATCACCATATTCGATCCGAAAAACCAAAATGTCTTTTATAGGACGCGACGAAACTACTCATAGAGCTACTATCTCTCACATTTAATGACAACTCATTGTATTTTCGTAGCCCCAAAACGAAAAAAGAGGAACTAAATATTTTAAATCTGTTTTTAGGTAGCCTTAGATGACGCACCCTTCCCAAGTTTACAAGCTTAAGCTTTTTGGAAAGATACGGTGGAAATCCAGTTAACAAAATCCTATGGACATACGAGCAGCTTCTTAACTCGAAATATTTTCCAATACTACAGCCGAGCAACCGGTCTGCGAACAGCGATATATGATCAAATTTTCGAAGTAAATAAAAGTATCTGACACATGCATTAAAAGCCATTTTCACTTTGTGCATATAAATTACTCCTGCATACCATACCATACAATGTCACAGTAAAGGAAATGCGGAAGAAGGTAAGACATGAACAATTTATGCCTCAGTCCAACACTTGCAAAAGCTGTTAAGTTCCACAAGGAACGAAGAGTAATATACACCTACTACACAAATTATTCACATGATCATTCCATGACAACGAAAGGTCAATATCAAGTCCTAGATCACGAACAGTGCCAGAATACGCTTTAGGTTCATTATTAAGTTTCAAAGATGGGAAATCTGAGGTAGACAACTTACTCCTAAAATTGAGAATAGACTTCGAATTTTTAGGATTCAATAGTAATTCATTTTCCACAGACCAGCTAACAATTCTATCAAAATCCTGATTTAGTCTATCAACACATACCACCCTATTAGCATACACATCACTCACGTATAGTTGCAGATCATCCGCATACAAGTGGAACTTAGAAAAATTCAAACAAGAGGATATATCATTTATAAAAAGGACAAATAATAATGGTCCAAGAACAGATCCCTGGTGTACTCCACAAGTAAAACCCACTATACTAGAGCTAGAGTGACCATTCGTACTGAATTTATCAGTACAGTACTGATTTTCTAGCTTCTGTATACTGATAGACATATGCGGTACTGTATATACTGAAAGTACTGATTTTTAAGAAAATTGTTAAATTTTAATTTAAGTTCCAATTTAAATACGGAAATAAAACTATACGAACTATCGTTTGGTATGAACTTAAATAAAAATTACTTGGAAAATAGTAGGAAAATTTGTAGGAAAATTTTCCTACAAGAGATGATAACATTGTTTTTTTCGTGTTTACGAACGAAAAATGTTTTTATATCGCGTAGGAAATGGAATCTTTTCTATGATAGTATATATATAATCGATATTTACTTTACTATAAATTATAAAATTATATATCAACAACATCACATTAAAAATTCATATTCTATTTTTACCTGGTTGCGTTGTTTAAAGAACTTTGTAAAATTATATAAAAACCATAGCAGCTACAATTTGTTATTCTTTTTACACTGTAGTGGAAAAAGAACCAATTTTCACAGGGCATTAAGCGTGATGAAAGTAGTCTTTTCATATGCTATCATAGAAAAAAATACTTTTTTATTCGCCTATGTATTAAAGTGTTACTCCATTACTGTGATTTTCGGCCTTAAAGTGTCAGTTTTTAACCTTATATTTTGATGTCAAAAAAGTAAAAAACATTTGTATTTGTTTAAATTCTATAAAAAATAGAAATTTTTATCAAAGCAACCCTTAAATTCAAAATTTCATTATCCAATTAAAATAGTTGTTATCATTTGTTGTCATAGTTATACAATAATTTGGAAAAGATAACAAATATTTTGTCAAAGATAACTTGTTCCACATATTTTTATTTCAAAATTTATGCAAATTTATAATTGTAATTTAGAATAAACATTTTTTTTAAATATTTTGCTTGCGGCGAATAAAAAATAGTATATGATGCACGGACGTAAGCTATTTTGGACTTAATGTGGGTGCAAATATTGGCTAACGTCTCGATTTGCAAACTCCACATACGTCCAAAATCTTTAGCATTACGTCCTAGCATCATAATGTACTATTATTTTTAAATTGTGGCAGTTACCCACGGAAAATATATATCAAAATTCTAACCCTGCGTGTTTTCCCAAGCAATCGTGGCGGAAAGTTGTATTTTACAAACTACTGGTGTTGGTCTCAACAAAATTTCCTTGAAACTACTAAAAAATGAAAACCAGATTTCTCTACTTCCCTTTACACATTTACCTTTCGACTTAGAAGAAGAGACATAGGTTAGGTGAGACTAACTGTGGGTCTTCACGTAACATCTACAACCGAGTTATACAAGAAATCACACTTGAAGACTACTTTTATCAACGTCATAACATTTTTCATGATATTTTGTTCTACAAGAATTGTAGAAAAAAATATCAGTATGATTTTATGGTAAAATTAAATCAAAGCAAAATTCAAAGCATATTTTACATATTATTTATATTTAGAATTCGTAGAATGGTTTTGAATACATACCCAGGCAAGAAACTGTAATCGAAATCGTTTTGTAATCGATAGTTTCGAACTGGAGAAAAAGAAGCATAGCTATTAAATATTGTCATCTCAACATGACAAAAAATATGGCGTTTTGACATTTGAAATTGTACATTTTTCATCTACAGTCGCGCGAAACATATATTTGTGGTTAATTTAAACAATATATGATTTAAAGTTAAAATCTTTTGAACAAAATATATTTCAACAGTAAGTATATTTTTAATGTTATGTATATATAAGAAAATAATATGTATTCTATCTTGAATTGTTTTCATTTTATTTTCATCATTACATAACCTATAATTTGAAGTTGCAGCATTTATTGATATGATATATTTCTATGAACTATTTTTAATTGTGTTTTTTCACATTTCAGGTTCACATTTTGATATACTACATGTGCATATATATCTATATAATTCTATAAACTATTTCTTTTAATGGCATTTTTTCTGATTTCAGGTTCACATTTAAATTTGGAGGTTTTTTGTTGAAATTTTTATATTTATTATAAATAAAAATATGTAAAATATGTGTTTTGTGTTATAATAAATAAATTTATTAATAAAAATTATTTCAAATATTTTAAAACGTACAACCAAAAATACGAACTCTAAACTTTCGATCACATTTTCACTAGTAGTTTCGATTTTGTATCGAAACAAGTTATGAGTATGTTTCGATTACGTGTTCCGATTAGGTATCGATTATAGTTTCGATTTGGTATCGATCACATATTCGCTTACTAGGGCGAACACGTTGTTCTAAATGTTATCGATACAGTATCGAAACTATATCGAAACATGTTTCGACTACATGATTATACCCCAGGCAAGAAACTGCAATCGAAATCGTTTTGAAATCGATAGTTTCGAATTGGAGAAAAAGAGGCATTCCTAATGCATATTGTCACCTCACTCTTATTAAAAAATATGGCGTTTTGACATTTAAAATTGCACATATCTTTCATTTACATATAGTCGCGCGTAACATGTATTTGTTGATAAATCAAACAAATATAAAGTTTTGTGAATAATATAATATTTTTCAACGGTAAGTACATTTTATTGTTATAAATATGAGAAAATATGTATTCTGTCTAGAATTATTTTAATTTTATTTTCATAATATAACATAACCTATAATTTAAATTTATTGATTTGGTATATACATCTATATTTCTATAAACTATTTCTTTTAATGATATTTTTTCTCATTTCAGGTTCACATTTTTATATATATAACTATAATTCTAAAAACTATTTCTTTTAATGGCATTTTTTCTCATTTCAGGTTCAGATTTACATGTATAGTTTTTTTTTTAAGTTTTTGTAATTATATTTAATAAAAATATGTAAAATGTGTTTTGTATTATAATAAATAAATTATTAATAAAAATTATAATATTTAAAATTAAAATTAATATTTTAAATTAACACAAAAAAATAACTCTAAACTTTTGATTACATTGCCACTCGTAGTTTCGATTTTGTATCGAAACAGGTTTCGATTAAATTTCGTTTACTTGTTTCGATTTGGTATCGACTACAGTTTTGATTTGGTATCGATCACATATTCGCTTACTAGGGCGAACACGTTGTTCTAAATGTAATCGATACAGTATCGAAACTACATCGAAACATGTTTCGATTATATGATTACATGTAATCGACACCGTATTTATTACAAATCGATGACGTACTACCTGGGACGTAATCGATACCGTATCAATTTCAAATCGATTTCGTACTACCTGGGTATTTATAATAACGATAATAACCAACAGCCATCTTTGATATTTCTGTTGCATTTTTATCAATATCATTGGCATTATATATGTGTCACGTGGAGGATGTGTAAGGATAGTATTAAATTTCACTAATAAATTAAAACAAAAACGCAAATTTCTTGTTAACTAATAGTTTTTATTTACTATATACGTATTTCGAAAGCTATGCTTTCAGGAGTAGAAATTTACATAATAAGTTTAATACTAAGCTTACACCAGGATCTAATAGGTACATACTATACTTATTAGGTCGACTATGGTCGATGTAAACAGTTATCAAAAAAGTACGTACCAAATATTTGGTAGGATGATTTGCTACGTATCAAATTAGGTACGTAGCAAATAGGTATTATTTTTACGGTGTGAACACTAAAATTAGATATGACATTTAAAATAAAAATACATCAACTTATTTTATAAATATATATTTATGTTTGATGTGATTTTTTTACTGAAATTAAAAGTAAAATAAATTTTAGCATTAATATAATAAATGTTTTCAGTTTTTTATAAAAAATATATATGGAAATTATTTTTTCCTAACCAAAAAATTAACAATGAAAAGGACGCGCTAAAAATTAATATGTCATACCTAATTAATAAGAGTTTACATCACCGTATCAAATTTAAAAAGTATGATTGTGAAAATGGCTACCAAATTTGATACGTAGCAAATTAGATAGGGTAAAGTGGGGCATTTTCGTCATCGGGGCACAATTGTCAAACGTCCCTAAACCCATGATTCTCATTTAAAAAATCTACCAAAAATAAATCCCGTTACTTGCTAACAATTCCGTTTATATCTGAAGTTTGGTATTATTTCCTTGACAATTAACAATATTACACGGGTTTTTGTGTTTTTGTGTTTTGTTCTGTAAGTTTCTAATTTTTTTTCGTAAGGTTTTGAGGCTTTTTATAGTTAAGTTAGTTAGCCAATTATTTTAAACAGGTGTTTTTTTTAATTTGCCAGGTAGACTACAAATTGACGAATGTGCCCCATGCTGGGGTACTTTCGTCATTGTATGGGGTACTTTCGTCACATCAAGAAAACAGCATAACCATGTCGTTTACTTGAAGCTAAAAAAGGTCACCTTTTGTAGTTAAAAAAGGTTACTTTTTTTAGTTAAAAAAGGTAACCTTTTGTAGTTAAAAAAAGTCACCTTTTGTAGTTAAAAAAGGTTACCTTTTGTAGTTAAAAAAGGTCACCTTTTGTAGTTAAAAAAGGTCACCTTTTGTAGTTAAAAAAGGTAACCTTTTGTGGTTAAAAAAGGTCAAATTTTGTGGTTAAAAAAGGTCAACAAAAGGTTACCTTTTTTAACTACAAAAGGTAACCCTTTTTAACTACAAAAGGTAACGTTTTTTAACTACAAAAGGTGACCTTTTTTAACCACAAAAGGTGACCTTTTTTAACCACAAAAGGTAACCTTTTTTAACTACAAAAGGTGACCTTTTTTAACTACAAAAGGTAACCTTTTTTAACTACAAAAGGTGACTTTTTTTTAACTACAAAAGGTTACCTTTTTTAACTAAAAAAAGTAAACTTTTTTAACTACAAAAGGTGACCTTTTTTAACTTCAAGTAAACGACATGGTTATGCTGTTTTCTTGATGTGACGAAAGTACCCCATACAATGACGAAAGTACCCCAGCATGGGGCACATTCGTCAATTTGTAGTCTACCTGGCAAATTAAAAAAAACACCTGTTTAAAATAATTGGCAAGATGTAATGACAAGCATCAAAGTTGCTTATTAGATTTAAGTTTCATTTGCAATTTACAGATAAATAAATAGGTTAGTAGTGTTATTAATATCGCTGAAAGAAAACAGGGTGGCGAAAGCGCCCCACTCTCCCCTACTGGTGTAAACTTAGTATAATTTGTTTGTTGTGATATTTGTTTACATGGGCGTCGTTATTTTTAATTATCAAAATTTTGTTATATTACCTACAAAATCATTAATATTTTTACTAGTTTTTGGTTTAATATTATAATTGTTTGAATTTCAATAGTAATTTATTAATTTTATGTGTTTTTTTTGTCCATTTCAATGGGACCCCAACCGTTTTTTTAATATTTTAATCGAGACACTGAATATTCGCGCATGTGCATATCAGTATGAGCATAACAAACAAATTTCATGTTTGCTGGTAAAAAAATTCTACTATACATATTTTAACTCTAATAGTGTATTATTTTCGGCTGTACCGAACCAATTTCAGTAGAGTTCCAACACCGAATTATTTTTTTCGTATTGAAATTCATTCCAAAAGAATACAAAATTCGATAATTCGGTGTTGGAATTTGTTCAGTACAGTCGAGTGTATTATTTTCGACTGTACTTTCGACTGTTCAGTGTATTCTTTTCGACTGTACTGAACAAGTTCCAACACCGAATTATCGAAATTTGTGTTCTTTTGGGTTGCACCAGCACCTTAGAGTATATATAAATATAGAGAGAACATAACTTTAAAATTGTATGAAGAGAGACATAAGAAATCGTGTATGCTAATATGTCATATTCAATTTCTCATTTCGCCATTTGCATTTCTGTTTATTTACAACAACCAACTATTGTATTAAATTATAAATTAAAAACAATTAAATAATTGAAAACGAAACAAAAAGTACAATCTATTATTTTTAGTTGTGCTAATTTTTATAAAATGAATGAAAATAATTACGAGAGTATTTTACATTTATTGTGTTATTTCCAGTGATTTTATAATAGTGAATATTTTATTATTTATAATGCCCATGTGCAAATATTTAAGTTATGTATACATCCTGAAAGTATATTATGAAAACTAGCTGGCGACCAACTTTTCCTTATTGTGTAGTTTATTTTTAATAGATAAAAGATTAAAATTTATATGTTTGGTTAGAATCAAATCCTAATCTGTCATTTTTCTTATTTCTTTTTATAATTTTAGCAGTGAGGGAGAAACTATTATTTTTTTGTCGTAGGTTTTTTTCTTATAGATTTAAAAGAAATTCGCAATAATTGTACAATTTTGAATCAAATGAAAAATTTACGCACGTCTTTGGGAAGACAAACCGGTTTCTCTCTCAGAGAAATAAAGGAAAACAAACAAACAAAAAAACGATTTGACAGAAGATCAGTCACGATTAATATTAGTTATGGTGGTCGGTTGACCAGCACAGAATTATGATTTCGATCGTATTCTTTTGGAAACAGAATTGTTATTTTGCCCAAACCCATGTACAAAACAATAGCATCGTAGAAATTGGTGGTGTAGGAGTCGTACCGAAATTTTTTTTGTGATTTTTGTTTGTTTATCGTATTTGGGATGTTTTTTTTGTATAACAGGTATTAATATTATAAAAATATTATTTTGTGAATAAAAATCAACCAATCACAATCAATCTGGGTTAATATTTGTAATGAAAAAATAGAACAGGAATCTAAGTGTTCTTTTTAACATGTAATTGTGCTGATTTGTTTTTGTTCTGTGTGATGACGATTTTAAAATTCTGGATTTTTTGTCCATACTCGGTGCAGTCAAAAAGAATACACTATTAAAATTTTGTACTGATTTCACTTAGAAAAAAAAATGGTCACCCTAACTAGAACGAACACCCTCAACCTCAACAATTTGAGATCTTTTATACAAATACGAATAAATAAGTCGGCATGCAGGTCGCAAAAACTTAAAACGCAGATAAAGTTTCCTGTAAAGCTTCTCATGATTTATACAATCAAACGATTTTGAAAAATCAAGCAGTGCTAGGACAGTGAACAAATTGACATCAGCACTTCGCCTGATATCGTCAATAATATGTAACATCACGATTTTGGATCCATAAAGACAAACTGTTTACGTTGCTCATAAGCCTTCCAAGGTTTTAGATTAGTTGGGCCGATTCTAGAAATATATTGCAGCAAATGAAAATATGTATGAGCATAGTGACTGAGATATCATCAAATAAATAACTTTCGAGCACCGTTTTTCAGCTTCTATACAATCAGCTCCTAAATTAACAGAAAACTTTATCGTTTACTTAAACTATTTTGGAAAAATGAAAATTCATACTTTTTCTTTTAAATCTTATGCATGCAAATATATGTATCTTTTTTTATGTTTACTCTCAGACAGAATTGAAAGACGAACACGAAAGATAAATGTATAGTAGAATTTTTTTGCCAGCGAATTTTTGACAGCTAGGACGCAGCAAGAGACAAATAGATGAGACAAAAAGTAAAACAGAGATGTATTATTTATTTTGGGATAAATTTGTTTTCAAAACAATTATATTTATTAAATTTCTACTTCTAGTTCGTACCATTTGTTTGTTGTGATATTTGCTTCCATAGGCGTCGTTAGTTTTATTATAATTATTTTTAATTATCAAAATTTTGTTACATTGCCAACAAAATCATTAATATTTTTACTAGTTTTTGGTTTTCTAATATAATTGGTTGAATTTCAATAGTAATTTATTAATTTTTATGCGTTTTTTTGTCCATTTCAATGGGACCCCAATAGTTTTTTTTAATATTTTAATCGAGACACTGAATGTGCAAACAATATGCGCATGTGCAAACAATATGCGCATAACAAACAAATTTTGTGTTCGCTGGCAAAAAAATTCTACTATAGATTGGTCTAGTCTTAATGCTGTTTTGCGCCATATCAACTAAAAACAAAGCAATCTATTTTAAATAAAAAATAATCTTTAATACTTTTAATTTATTACAGGAAAAAAGAAATTCAGAAACATAAATAAAATTTGGAAACAATTCATTTTTTTGTTTTAAGAAATTGAAATTATCGCAAGCGAATATTAGTGGTACAAGTTTATTATTTATCCTATTTTTTTTGTTGAATATGAAATATGAGTTTGTCTTAATGCTAATGCCCATATCTAAAAAAAAAATTAATTAATCATGATTATACTGAACATAATTGAACTGATACTTACTTTTGGAACTCCCACTCTCTGTTATCTAGTGGACAAACTTGTCTGGTTTTTAACCATCTAGAGATACAATGAAAGTGAAATGCATGCTAGAAAATGAAAAAAAAAAAAAAAAACATAATAAAAAAAATAATCCTAAGTAACATCTTAAGTATTTAAGTTAACCGGCTGGTCCTATGGCTCAATTTATTAAAGACTTACACCAGGGTGGTGATTTTGTCATGTTAGTGAGATAAAAAAAATATTCTTAAAATCATTTTTTATTTAATATAATCATTTAAAAATAATTTTTTTATCTCACTATTTATCTCACCCTTCAGGGTGGTTATTTTGTAGTGTTATCTCACTAGGTGAGATAAAATATTTGTCTTTGATCGATTAGAAAAAGAAATCATTTAAACATAATTTTTTTATCTCACTATTTATCTCACCTAGTGAGATAACACTACAAAATAACCACCCAAATACTTACATTACATACACCCCATGCAACTGTGCATTCCTCACTAGTGGCAGAGGCTTGATTAGCCTGACACTCAATGCACAAATCCATAATGTGATTACGGCAAATCGCACAATTATCAACAACAATATCTAAAAAAAAATCGAAATGATATAATTGATATAAGCAAATAATGTAAGGTTATGTTCAAAATCAGTGAGTTAGCTTTTTATTTATTTTAAATAATGGAAATGTAGCTAACTTACCCCATGCCCATAGAGCAACAGCATTCCACTAGAAATAATAAAAAAAACAATTTAATTAATTTAAATTAAATGAGTTTGCACAAAAATAAATTACTTTTTTAACTTCAAAACGTTTTTTTTGATCTTTACTACTTGTGTTACTGCTTGAGGTTGGTGGCTCATAATCTTCATCATCAACTTCCATTTTCTATAAATTTAATTTAATATGCACTAATGTATTACAAACAACTTAAATTTAATTATTATAACACAAAATGATGCTGCCTTTTGTTTAATTTTGACAGAAATTTACGTCCGCAATAAAAACAAGAGAACTACAAGGCAGTTCTGATTGGTTGGTTATTGTTTAAATTGAAGAATTAAATTGTAAGAGATAAAGAAAAACGGAATAGAATAGAAACGGAATAGAAAACCCACTGAACTGAATTTCTTAAACGCATTGCAGAGTAAAATATACTCTGCTCATTATTCAAATACTTTTTTATAATCGTGTGGTTTATATTTTCTGTTTAATAAAAGTTTCAGTTGGGTAATCAAAACTTCTTCTAACCTGACAGAGATGAAATCGTTTTATTTATACATGGAAAAAGCGTCATATCAATATTTCATAAATCTAGGCAACGGACAGAAGTCTAGAACAACAAGAAATATGTAATGATTTGGCCGTTCTGTAAGAGAGTGGGGTTGAGAGTAGGGTCTTTATGGTTCTGGGATTTCCTCACGTAATTGGATGAGCTACTCGAACTAGATGTTTCTACAATGTTCAAACTACCCAGAACACACATTTACGTCATTGTGACATCAAAATTACATCACGGTAAGACACATCTTATGTAAGATCTAGGTCATATATCAGTCATATGTATGTCATTATTTCACACTTATTTACGTAAGAACATTACATAATAATGATATAACTATGACATAAATTGTGATGTCTATGGTGACATTTGTGACGTTGCTATGATATAAGATTGATATCATGGTAATATAAAAAAACTCTGTGACTGATATGTAAATATAGGATAAACTGCAATGTAAAAATAGACGAAAACACTTACCCGTTAGTCATTCATTACTCATTACTTACCCACTATATCATATGCCTTAAGATAGAAAGCACTAACTATATATGTACGCAGAATTTTTGAAACTATATATATTTAAAATGGATATACCTATAGTGAAATTTAACTAAATCAGTATGATGTCATGAAAACATCATATAAATGATACCATGTTATCTTCATGACGAGTATCAGTTTTGTCAAATGTACGTAACAATTACATCACATATATATGATGCTCGTGTGATGTCATATCTATGTCTTGTGTTCACTGAGTATGACAACTTCGTTAGTTTGGTTGTTGTTGTAGCGAAGTGTTTGGTGGCTCCATGCCCCCAAAGAGCCAATCTTTGGCTCCATGTCCAGGTTCAGGAACTCTGCCACTGCCCTTGGGCTTCCTTCGTCAGGTTGGTTATATTTTCAGGACAATTGAATATGTGGTCTACATCGTGTGACGTGCAATCACATGCGGGACACTGGTCAATAATTTCAGGTTCAAGTCTGCTCATGTAGTTGTTTAGAATGCGTGACCAACCTGATCTTAATTGAGCTAGGATGGATCTGGTGCTACAGGGTAGTTGGACCTCTGCGGCAGAGACTTTTGGTAGCTTTCTTTTTAGAACACGATTTGGATTCCTTATTGTATTTTCAACCGTTTTGGGGTGGAGTGCTTTTAAGCCAGTTCTATATGTTGATTCGTCTATGTTACCAGTAACCTGACTATCTCTGACATCTTGCTGTCTTCCTTATGTCTCTAGGTGGTTCTATCGTAGTTAAGGTGTTGCAAGGATGTTGCTCATTGTGACAGGCCAATAGATATTGTTTGGTTAGCATTTCAATATGTTCACGGACCGGTAATATGTTACTTTCCTCGTGCAAGTGATCTTGGTGGGCCATCAGGTGACATCCGGTTGTGGTTCGCAAGGCAGAATTTTGTGTTGTTTGTAACTTATTCCAGTGAGTGTTGGCAACTTGGGGGGTCCATATGGCTGCAGCATAATTTAAAATAGGTCTTCCTGTATTGCTTTGTACGATATTATGATCGTGTTTTTATCTTTGCCCTATAAACTACCAGCTAGTGCTTTCAACGCCGTATTCCTGTTTTTCAATCTAGAGTTTATTTGTTGTGCATGAGCGGTTATAATTTAAGCAGTGGGTCGAATGTTACACCCAACAGTCTCGGGTTTTTTACTGTAGGAATAAGTATGTTGTGAATGCAAATGCTTAATGTTGAATTTACCTCCTTCGCCCATGCGGTGAAAAGTGTAGAAGTGAACTTTTCAGTAGAAAGTTTTAGTTTTCTGGTTTTAAACCAATCATTCAGAATATTAAGGTAGGTATTCAGGATATTTGTGAGTTGTTTCAGGTTATTTCCTGTTGCAAGCACTGTGCAGTCGTCTGCATATGACGTGATGGTTATTCCTTCTGGTGGGGAAGGAAAACTGCTTCGGTATAGATTGAATAATGACGGTGAAAGAACTTCGCCTTGAGGAACTCCTTGTCTTAGCACTTGCAGTTTCGGAACTCAAAGTATGTTTAGATTCAGACCATGACTGATCTGGTTTTGTATTTTGTGGAGCGCGGTGGTTGTACTGTGTGCTCGCCGGAAGCCATGTTGGTGTGGCCCCAAATTGCAGGATCTTGTCAGCTGAGGGAGCAGAAGTGCTTCGATAAGTTTTGCGACCGATGAAAGGATGGATATTGGTCTGTAAGACCCTCCCTTTTTTTCAGGTTTTCCTGGTTTCAAAATGGGGCTGATTCTGGCCGTTTTCCAGATATTTGGTATCTGTAGAGTATTTAAAGATGGATTAAGTGTAGTAGTGAGGTAGTTCAATACTTTGGGTCCGATGTGTTTGTGCATGATAGCTGAGATGCCGTCGGGTCCTATAGCTTTTGATGGCTTAATTTTACTTATTGCATTCTCCACCTCTTCTTCGGAAAATATGATATCCTCCAAGTTGTCAGTGTTAAGTTTGCGCAGGTGTCCCAACACTGGTCTGGTTTCTTTCTCATGTTTACGTTGCTTTTCTGTAAACTGAATGTTAAATTTGTTTGCGCATTTCCTGTGGTTTTCAATTGGGATATCGTCGAACGAGATCATTACATTGTTTTGTGGTTGCCGAGGATGAGTTAGGCCTTTAATGACGTTCCATAGACTTTTACTAGTACCCAAGTTTGATTTACTCACTAACCCTCTCTATTTATTTCTTTTAAGATCCGTGACCAACTTGTTAATTCGCTTGTTCAGGTCCGGAATTCTGGAGTCGGCTGGATCTGCTTTACGGATCTCTTTGAGTAGAAAGCACACACGCTTCATGTGGAATGTTTGGTTTTAGCCTTTGAATTCTGCCAGCTGCAATGTAGCGAGCTCTATAGCTTTATTAAAAATTTCTCTGAATTGTTTTTCCCCAGAGAGGGCGTCGAGTGGTAAAAATTGCTTACTGAATTCAATTTCGGCAAAAGTTGTAAAGTTTTCCCAGTCAGCTTTGTTAAAATTAATATATGTCTTCTTTTCGAAATTTATTTGATTTATGGAACGGCTTAAGGTGATTATGATCGGCACGTGGTCTGATCCCAATGCAATTTCAGTTCTCCATTCTGCAATTGGCATTAGTGACATACTGACAAGGAAAACATCTGGAGAAGAGTATGAGTTGTTTGTTACCCTTGTTGTTTGTGGTTCGTTGAGGACTCCGAAATTGGAGCCGTCAATTTGATCAGCAATCCCTGGTTAAACATTCCAATTGAAACCAATTGAAAAAAATGAATTGGATTAATCGGAATTCTGCATTGGGAATTTTCAATTAATTCCTATTCAAAAAATCTATTTCCAATACAATCCTATTCATTCCCGTTAGGTATCTCTATTTTATGTTTCAACCGGAATGGATAGGATTCTATAGGAAATGTATATAAATAGGAATTAATTGGAAATTTCCATTGCAGAATTCCGATTAATCCTATTCATTCCTATTAAATCTTTTCCAATTAAATCCTGTTAAATTCATAAGACAGTTTAATTTTTTCTAAGTTCTTTTTTCCTATTGAATCTATTAATTTCCGAAATTCAATTGGAAATTTCCATTAGAATCCTACAAAACCTCTTTTCCTGTTGAATCCCATTCATTCCGATTGAATTTTAATTGGTAGATCGAAGTCTTCCTATTAAACCAATTCAATCCGATTTAATCCTATTGAAATTATATTGGATTTAATAGGATTCAATAGGTTTGAATTGGAATGTTTAGCCAGGGTGGTACGAGACTAATAGCGACCCAAATATTTCGCTGTTTTACGATACTTTCCATTTTGCTATTTAAAATTATAAAATTGCCATTAAATTATAATAGGCAATAGTGTTACTTACATTTGAATAAATAAATACACCTTTGGTGGTTCTTGTGTTGATAAAGAATCGTTATTCTATAACTTCAATATTCTAGTTGTTAAAATTTCACAATAGAATCGTGATTGAATATTCCATAGCGATTCGAGTGGTAGTATTACATGATGAATCGTAGTAGAGCATTCGTCCACGAATCTAACGGACATTTTATTTTTTTTCATATAAATTTCCATACCGTTTCCATCACGATTCTACAGCTCAGAGAAGAAGTTTCTTCAACGATTCATGGAATCGATGACATTTGATTCGCTGGCAAATCACAGTTTACCTAAAAAATTTTATTTGTTACTTCAATTTAAATCCTTTGTACAGATATTTTAAAATAATTTATCCAAAACAAATAAAAACCAAAATTTTAATATTTTACACGTTTGAATTTTCAAGCTTTTATATTTTGCTAAGAGGGTGCGCAATGTTCTTTGTTTTTTTAATATGGCGTCAATCAAGAAGGCTATGAATATTATAGGTTTTGATATGTAAATAATTATGGCGGTTATGTAGGCTTTTCTTTTCTTACATACAGAAAATATAAAGTAAGAACATATATACATCCTTTTCTCACACAAATCTATGTAGCTTAAATATTGTTGCTTTATTTGTTTCAGCAATCAGCAATGTTTGATTTGTAGCAACTTTACATCTTAACTGTAGCATTTAATGTAAACTTTTAACTAAAAACTATTGTTAATTATTTAAGTGAAAATTGCGAGTCACCGAATATCTAATTAAACAGAATGTCGAGTAGAAGAAAATCACCACCTAAACGAAGGGATACCACACAACGTGAAAAAAATAACGCGGCAGTACCCACAGACGAGATACTTGATAATGTCCAACCAGTTAATAGAGAAATAACGAAACTTACAACAAGTACCAAATTACTTATACCGAAACTGCCGTTTGCAAGATTGGTAAGGGAAATATTGCTACAATTGCATGATGGCCACAACATTAGAATAACGCCAACAGCGTTCGAAGCTTTACATGAAGCGTCTGAATATTATCTTGTTACTATATTTGAGGATGCAAACAAATGCACTGCGCATAGACAACGTAAAACACTAAATGTTGCAGATATTCGGTTAGTGATGGAATTAAAAAGAGTTTAGAATACATGACGAATTTTTAAAATGTAATAAAATAACTATATTTTTTGTTTGATATATTGGAATCAATGTACTGCGTAATAAAATAAGTTTTAATGTAAATGAATTAATAAAGTAATGTGCCTTTTTATGATTTATATAAAGCTTTTATTGAAATAGAATTCGGCATTTGTTGTTTGTAACTATTTCCATGACGTTTGACACTTGTTGGTACCAGTTCGACCAAATTGTGATGGTCTCTACATTTTCCCCACTAATGCCTGCAAATGGCTTCAGCACTTTATTGCTAGTCTCTATTTCAATGTAGATCTGTTTTGTATGGGTCAAGTACGACAACATATTGTTCAATTCCAAACCTAATTTCTTTGTTTTTTAACTTTAGACATCGTGTTGCCGGCTTTCCGTACTTCACGATTCCATGTTTAGTTTATATGCTTTCACCGCGTGGATCTATGTTTAGGTGTGAGTGTCATACTCACTCTGACTGTCATAGATCATGGTGCGTGTTCACATCTCCGAGAATTAGAGTCTTTGGTATAAAATAAATGTCCTATGGACGGTTCATAACCTGTATCACAGCTGCTTACTGGTGCAATATAAATATTGACTAGCGTTATTTCCGTATTTTATCATAATGCCTTGTTGTTCTATGTGTTTGTCAGTTCCCGGTACTGCAGGTAGCGTGATTGCACGGTAAATAACGCTTTTGTGAACGATAAAGGCAAGACCAACACCTTTGTCCTTCCCTCTATCCAGCCTTATAATTAGATACTGATACTAGATACAGATACTATCACTAATCTTAGATCTAACATTTAATTTTGTTTCTTGAAGAAGCGTGAGTAGAATATTGTTATTGCACATACAGTTTATTATATTGTCGATCTTATTCGTCGTTATTCGACCGTTGCAATTTAGTTGCATAATTTTTACTTCACTCGGGGTTTCCGGTAGCGTGTTCATTCGTATTATGTTTTGTTGTGAGCTCGTGTTGGTATTTAAACTTGATGCTTGACAATACGGCGCTATGTAGTTCCTGGTCCATTGCTTATGTGTGACAAGACCTGAGCAGTTCTTGAGGTGGCACCATTCCTTGCAAGTACTAAACTGAATAGATGTTGTGTTTGGCCTTAAGATGTTTTAACATATTGTACAGAGCCATACTTTAGTTGGTCCCGGAGTTATTTCAATACCAGCCATGACGAGTAGTGTTTGAAGCAGTGAGGCCAGTGACAACTGCTTCTTTACCAAAAAAATGGAGCGTCGAATTTGCACCTTCCATCGAAATTGTTGATGGTCCTTGGTCGGAATTGAATTCCGAGTGCTTCGGGGCGTAGACCCGTCCATCTTGAGAAGCAGTTTGGTAATTAGTGTAGTGACAATAGCTAATTTTGTAAGAAGTTTTTACACAATTTAGAGTAACTAGCATCACACAAATATAATTCGTAAGCGATTGCATTATTTTTGATTTTTGCGTATCTGTGACGATAACTAGATAATCGGTATGATGATAGCCGATTTGCCTAATTTATATTACGACCATGACATATTTTATATTTGTTTACTTCCCTGTCGCAAACTACGGTTGCATTTGCTTTCAAAACTTCTTTAAATAAAACCGAGAATACAATTCTAAGCTATTACTCCATGTCAAAAGTCCTAAGCTCCCGACAAAAGTCTAACAAAAAAGATTCTTTATTCAAATAGACGGCAGAATTCAAAACAAAGCCATTTCAACATAAAATTTCTTTCTTATCAATTAATTTAATATTCAATAATTGTTTAATTTAAAAAAATTCAACTTTTTTGTTGTAATAAGTTAAAACAGTCAATTTTTTTTTTAAATTTTAAATTGCAGAAAAAAAAACAAAATCAACTTTAATTAAAAATCTTACTAATATCATCTTTTGTTTAAGATTAATTTTTTTTAATAATTTAAAAATTATAAGAAAAGAATCACAATTTTTTTTAAAAAAAATAACTATTTTGAATTTGTTTGTTTTAATATTAAATTTATAGTTTGTTTTTTTTTAATTTTTAAATTTTACATTAAAATTAGTTTAATTTAGTTTTATTTATTATATTTATAGTATGTGTGGTGGCAAAATATACAATTATTACTCGTATAATTTTATTTACGTTTTTTGTTGTTTGTTAATGCAAATCTTTCTTTTATGAATAAAAACAATTGAATAAAGTGTATTATAGTAAACAATAATATTAATATATATTAATCAATTGGCAACAGATGCTGCAACCGGCAATGTTTGACGCGTTAAATGAACTGAAGTTGATGTTGAATCGATTTGATTCGTTGTTGTTGATGGTGATGATGGAATGTTTATTGTACGCGATTCATTACCAAATATTAAACGTAATCGTTTCATCGGTGGTTGAAGTTGCATTGAATTTATATTATCTTCATGATGACTATCATTAAAATTATTTATTAAATGTCTTCGATGGTGATTATGATGATGATGATGATGGTGGTGATGATGCTTATCACGTCGATGTCGATGTTCTTTTGATTTATGACGTTTTTTTCGTTTTTGCGATATTGAACTATGCGGCGATGTTTCTACGTTATCACTATAATCAAAGTTATCGATTAAACCTTCGACGCGAAGAACCTCGTATTCCGGTTCATAGTTACTACTATCATCGCTTAAGCTTGTACCAGATTCTATGAGATCGTCTAACATAGGACTCCGTTTCATTCGTAAAGTTAATTTTAAACGACGTTCTGGTGTTTTCATTAACTGTTCCTGCCGTTGTTGACTTTGATTTATTGGGATTTCTTGATTATTGTGATATCCATTGGTTGTTGTTATATTTGATGTTCCGTTATTTGATGTTGCAATAGAACCACTATTTAATCTATCACTGATTTCAGGTATTTTATTTTCCCAAGAGGAACTACTTTCCGATGATTCACTTTTTGATATTTTACGTTTACGGCGATCGATTTTAGTATGACAGCTTTCCGTTACATTATAAATATTATTTTGAGATGAAATCGAACTTGTTGCATTATCACCACATTTACCACTATTATTTATTTTATTATTATTTCTACAGCTATCAGTACTACTACAACTACTACCATTTATGCTAGCACTTCCAGTCATTTTATCTATATCCTTTTCGCTAATTTGATCAAGTTTAACTGTTAAATTTTGACGACAAAACATCTTATTTGCGGTTTCAATAACAACACCATCGCTTAACCTATTACTATGAGTACGATGAACACCTTGATTCTGTATTGATGTTATTGTGGAAAGTAAATTGTTACAATTAATGTTATTAGTTTCTAACGAATCTATAGTTGACGATGTACAATGTGTACTACTCCTCTTTGATAATTTAAAATAATTATCTAATTTTTCTTTAATCACACTGGTTGATATATTTTGTTGACGTACTTCACTACTTTTTTTTGTATCTATCATTATTTTTTTATGATTTCGCAATGTAATACCATTAATATGAGAGTTTGAGGCAGATAAATTATTAAGGTCGGAAATAGATGCACATTCTTGATTTTCATTGAACACAATATTTTTTGAAGTGGCATCACTAACATCATGATCACTCATAATGCTACCAGAACAACTCGATAAATCATCTGGTATTGAGATTGTGGAATTATTACTTTTCCTTTGTGTACCTTCTAATTTTGCTGCTTCTCGTCGTTGTTGCCGACTTGCCCGGGTTGATGACAATAATGAGTTATTTGTACCATCGCTTGTTATACTACTAATTCTTGTATTTCTAGTTCTTCCAATGGTGGTACTAGGTGTTGGATTTTCCCTAATGATATTACTGTTGTTACCATTACTATTACTTATATTTGTTAAACTATTTTTCCTTGTGTTATGATGATGTGTATGATTTTGATTACTATGATGATTAATTATATAATCATCACTAACATCATTCATACCGTCCAAAATATCATTTGATATATTATTTTCTGATCCACTACACTCTGACGAAGACGATGATAATTTATGACTACTCTCCAAAAAGCCATTCGGATGTTGTTGAGCCATAATCATTTCAGCGTCATATTTAGTCATCCCCTTTTGTCTTAATTCCTTTAATGTTAAAGGAGCTATTATTTTATCATCGCCCAAACCTACATCACTATGATTAATTTGATTCACTGTTGTACCATTTGCTTTGATTTTATTTATATTATTCACATTTGATTTAGTTTTTATTCGATTTATACGATTATCTGTTTCGCGTAAACGATAGCCACCAGGACCTTGTTCTTCAACAGATTTCTTCTTTGCAAATGCTCCAGTACTGCGTCGTTCACATGTCTCACATTCGCAATAACAATTACTATCACCAAAAAAATCTTCTCCATAAAAACATGTTATTTCTTCCCCTATTTCAATATCTCTCAAAACTTTAACACACGCAGTATCTCGTCCGGTTGCTACAAATTTACAATTTGCCCGACAATCGTGATTTATATATGCTGCTGGACCTAACCATAGCTGTGCACAATTTTTTCGACAGCTGTACATAACGGAAAAATCATTTTTACCCGGATGGAGTAATTGCTTCTCTTCTTCGTCGGTTAACTCAGCTATACAACCAACCAAACATTCAATTTTTTCATTCTTTAACCATTTTTTTGTTGATGAAATTTTCGCACCTTTTTCTTCAAGTGAATATCGAAAACATGGTTCAATCAAAAAACCTGATTCTGTATCAAAAACTCGAAGATATCGATAAATCTGAAATAAACACACTTTCAATACCATAATTTACGTTTAGAAAAAATTACTAACGTGTTCCTGCAATCGCTTCTGTGCGATTTTACTTTTATTGAGAAATTGTCTTGGCATCCATTCACCTTTCGTTAACTTCCTATATATATCTTCATAATTTTGAGTTTTAATAAACAATTCTATAATATTTTTTAACTCATCTTTATTTGCTTTTAATGGACGATAACGTAAATTCATTTTATGTGAAACAAAGCCTAAACATGGATCCAAAACAAGTGATGTAGCAAAATCATCGTTCTCAGATAATTCTTTAGGTGTCATTGATGTTGGTTGCATCCTGTTAGCTGATGTCTGACGATTCACAGAATCGATAACCATTGTTGTTGGTTACTGAAAATTAAAATACAAATTATTAAATAAATTTTATACCGTAGTTTTGAGTCAACATAATAAATGGAAATTTCTCTAAAGAAAATGATGCCTAATAGGAAACAAGCACCATTGACCTTTAAACAATCATTTTCCAATTGTAATCAATTTGTTTACATTTTTTTGACATTTCACTTTTTAGCCAAATTTGACACTCCTTTGCAAAATGTAATGCCATCTATTAAAAATAAAATCAAGGAATTTATATTACCACCTGATAAAAATTAAAATATATTTTCGTATTTAAGAATATTTCTCAAAACTTTATTCATTCATATTTCATATTCAAGCTCATTATCAACTAAAATTGGCATTTTTAAAAACAATTGACTTTAAATTAAAAAAATTACCGATTCTTCAAACATTGGTCTATAATCTACAGTAACTTTCATAATCAGTAGTAACTTTCATAATCACATATTTAATTTGTATTTCTTGAATACTAAAGTTTATTTTTAAAACAAAAATAAAACCATAATTATATGTTTTATTTGTTATTTATGAATGAAAATATAATCGAAAATAGCAGCCACATGAAAATTTATATCAAGGGCACTCCCACATTAGAACTTCATGAAATTACTTTTTTTTTAAATTTGCGAAAACATATCTTGGAAAATTTATCCAATTGTAATACTAGACAACTTAGAAATGAATTACAAGAAAAACTATATTTTAATAAACTTTAATTGTAAGGAAAATATTTCTCCGCGTTGAAACATAGCTGTGATAAAAGAAAATCAATGGACGTCTAGACAACTTTTTTTTTATTTATAGGATCCATTGAGAAAAACCTATTTTAACTTAAATCAAATTAATGCACACGTCACATAAATTTTTATTGATTCATTACACAAATTATTATTTTATAAACATTATTCACAAATGTGTAACAATTGATTTTACCAATTACTTTTTGTTTTTCATTTTAAAATGTATGACAGATTTGTCAAATTCCGTATGATTTTTCTTAATTTGACGTGAATTTTGTTAGTAAATATAAAAGATATGCATAATTTTCTTTCGATAATTTTATAAAATAGTTCTTATATATGTTATAAAATACCTTTTTATAGTTGAACAATATTATAAATAATCACATTTTAAAAAAATTTGTAAGCCTGGAGAATGACGCTTTTCATAAACATGGCGTCTCTTTTTTGTGTATTATAAAAATGAATTTAACATTTCTGAAGAATTATTTTTGTTTATGTTAATTATGCTAATTTCGCTTATTAATAAAAATCCGAAATAAATGAAGTAAACAATGATTTGAATAAAATTAAATTTTAATTTATTGTTATATTTTAAAAACTTTTTTATTTATATAAATCCCTGACTTTTTATTTTATTACAGAACAATGTGGAACTACTTTTTAAATCGATGTAAAAAATATATATTGTAACTTTTGTCAAGCTTTCTTTCTCTTTTTTTAAGCTTGTTACAACGTTGTCAGATTAGAAAGAGTGGGATTCTTATGTTTTGTAACATTTAAATTGTTTATATACATATTATATGTGTATTTATATAGTTATTTACTTTATATGATATATCAGATATGTATATAATTAATCTCTGCATTTTATTCAAAATTCTACCTTGTATACCACTTTACACTACTTTATACGTATTACGAAATTGAATGGTATAACATATCCTACCAAACGTACGTTACACCAAACAAATAGTGATCTTATATCCACACAAATTGCACAACTTACACAAATTGCTGTTCTTAAGACCGATTAAAACACACAGTTTAACTGCACAATAAGACGTTGTGACGTCATTGCGAAGTAAAATTTAGAATGCATTTAGGGGATTTTTACGACACCTACAATATTTTCTTCAGTTATTTAATTGAAGAAATATTTCGTGGTTATTCAGTTTTTAGTACTTTTTGTTGTTGTTTTCTTCTTATTTTATTTGATTCGGTTTTCTGTTGGTGATTATCGTATCATTTTTTTTTAAAGAAGAATGAATTTATTGTTTCTCAATATGTATTTTTTGTTGTTTTGAATTTCCACAAATCGCACAAATTTTAAAATTGACAGACACAACTGTGGTAGCGATCTTATATCCACACAACTTACACAATTTGTGCAAGTTAAAACACAATTTGTCTGTCAATTTTAAAATTTGTGCAGTTTGTGGAAGGGTTATTAGAACAGCATTTGTGCAAGCAAAACTTCAAATTAAATTTGACACATTGTACATGCACAAAAATTAAATAAATTTAAACTATGTCAAACTACTAATACCGCATTCACAGCGACATAGCAAATTAGTAGATAGTATATTATAATTTGCATTTGGCATATTTAATGTGAGTTTAAAACGTAGATTGTAATTTGAATGGTAAGTATTTGAATCTTTTGTAATTGTAGTAAGCCTAGATATCAAATTAGTTGCAAGACTTTAAAATAAAAAGTGTTTACAGCACAGATTTAAATTACATCTACTAATTTGCTATGTCGCTGTGGATGCGGTATTAGTAAAATATGTATATCGAAATTGTTCATAAATAATTGAATTATAAATAAATTAACGAAACTTAGCATTTTAATTTAAAAGTTCTAAGCTGTAACAAGATATTTAAATAATAATAAAATAATAAACGCTTTATTCTTGTTAAATTGAGTTTCATTTCACTAAATACGTATTTCGAGTTTTTAAATACTACTGTCGATGAAAGCATAGCTTTCGAAATACGTATTTAGTGAAATAAAACTCAATTTAACAAGAATAAGGCGTTTATTATTTTATTATTATATTTAGCACCAATTTAATTTGTTTTTGTTTACATAACCTAAAACTTATGTCAAAATAAACCTGCACAAACAATTTTTTTTCTGCCACAATAAATATTTAACTTCTTAATTGTTCCACAACAACAGGAAACCATACAGCAAACAATATCCCTAACTAGAATATTCTTTCAACAGCTTCAGAAACTCCAACGGTTTATTGTAGAAATTTCCAGTACACCACTTTCAAAATAATACACAAAATATTTCTACTCAATTACATTTATAAATTTTTTACCCCCAGCATTCGGCAAATTTCCTGGAATACAACTGACTCGAAGTTCCGTCCCTGATCGGTGTGGATCACCATAGGAACTCCATATCGGCCAATCCCATTATTTATCACAGCTTCAGCGATTGTGGTTGCTTCCTGGTTGGGAATCCCACACACTTCCGGCCACTTACTAAAATAGTTCATGATCACAAGCACATATTTATTCTGATTATCAGTTGTGGGAATGGTTCCGCTACATCCATTGCGATCCTTTCCCTTGGAGCACCTACATTGTATTGCTTCATTTTCCCATGTCTTCTTCGTGCGGGTCCTTTCACTGCCGCACATTTATCGCATTTTTGACACCACTCCACAATTGATTGCCGAGTACCTGATCAGCAAAACCGTTTTCGTATTTTTGCAAGAGTTTTATTGATCCCAAGATAAACTCCACTCATCCCTTCTTGATACTCCATCATTAATGCTGGTATTTTCCCTTTTGGTACCACTGTAACGGATTGCTTTATCTTGCCATCTGAGCTTTCCCATACCTTCTTTAAACATCCATTCTCTAGCTGGAGACTGTCCCAGTCCTGTCCCAGTCCACCGTCCAGTACGCCTTCAAAGTTGGAGTTTTATCACCAATTTCTCCCCATAATGGTTTGCAACCCTTTTCCTTAAACTCGATGATGGGTGCAAGATCCGGATCTTCTAATTGATCTCTCCTTATGGCTTCAGCAGTCCACTCATAATCAGGTAGCACTAATAGTAATCGTACATCGATGATGTTCTCCTTATTTTTTTGTCGAATGCAATGCTTACATTCAACTTGACACGGTCGTCTCGATAAGACGCACATACGAATGCATCAGCATTCCCATGTGCAGTACCCTTTCGATGTTCAATGTCCAAATCGTACGCCTGCAACCTTCGATCCAGCGTGCTACTTGTCCCTCTGGGTTTTTGAACTGGAGTAGCCATCTTAACGCACCATGATCAGTTCTGAGATGAAATTTCATACCATACAAGTATTTATGGAAATGTTTCACGCATTCCATAATAGCGAGTAACTCCTTCTGAGTTACGCAATAATTTCGCTCCGGTTTGGATAGCATTTCGTTGAAATAAGCTATCAACTTTTCCTGACCATCTATTTTCTGCAACAAGGGTCTATACCTTCATTACTGGCATCAGTATCCAAAATAAACTGCACATTAGGTATAGGATAGGAAAGAATTGGAATCGGAGCTCCACAAATGCTTGTTCCTGAGGTTTATTCCATTCAAACGCCTTATCTTTTCTGGTTAACTCATGCAAACTTTTGACAACGTTGGTGAATCCTAGCACAAACCGTCTGTAATATGTGCACAATCCAAGGAAGCTTCGTATTTCATGTAGGTTTTTCGGTCTTGCCAGTTCATAACTGCTGCAATCTTGTCAGAATCTGTATGAATTCCGATTGCCATAACCTTGTGTCCCAAATATTTTACTTCTTCCTTGAAAAGTGAACACTTTTTGGGACTTAACTTTAAACCAGCTGCTTGCAACCTTTCTTTCTTTAAGTTCTTTAAGTGGTCATCAAAGTCTTTGCGCATGACAATGATGTCATCCAAATATACAAGGCGTTTTCCCAATGCAAGCCTTTAAGTACCCGTTCCATTAATCTCTCGAAAGTTGCGGGAGCGTTGCATAACCCAAATGGCATGACATTAAATTGCCGTTGTCCATTCCCTACACTGAACGCCATTTTCTCCCGATCTTCTTCTGCAACTTCCACCTACCAGTAACCACTCTGTAGATCCACTGTTGAAAACAATCTTGAACCCGATAATGTATCTAATGTATCATCAATCCTAGGCAATGGGTAGCTTTCCTTTTTAGTAACTGTATTTAGTTTCCTGTAGTCAACACAAAATCTCAAGCTCCCATCTTTCTTGCCAACTAACGCCACAGGTGAGCTCCAGAGACTGCCTGAAGGCTCGATTGCACCAGTTTCTTTCATATCCCTCACCATTTTATCAGCTTCCTCTCTTTTAGCTAATGGTAATCTCCTTGGTGCTTGACGAATGGGATTTTTTGCTCCGGTGTCAATACGATGTTTCTCTGTTGGCTTCCACAACCCTCAACCTAGGTGACCCAGAATCTCCCTCCACTCTTCCCCAAATGATTGTTTCTGATTGGGGTGGCAGCTTTTCTCTGTGATCCAATATTATTCGACGAACACAATTTGAATCTTCACCATTAAATTGGAGGGGCAACTGAACATTTCCGTTCGTGAGTACTCCTTTTCCAGCATCAATAACGACTCCATTTGGTCTTATGAAGTCCATTCCCAGGATGACTTTATCCATAATGTCAGCTACAACCACTTTATGTTGAAAGTGAGTATTCCCGATTTCAATTGTTGACCACTTTCTTTCCTTTAATACTTGCACTTACGCCAGTAGCCATCTGCATTCGGTATCTTCCTGCTGGTTTTAGTTTTCCTTTCACAACATCAATGCGGACAATTTTATTTTATAGTGTACATACATTTTTTAGTGTACATACATGCTCAGTTTTATAGTATACATACACAAAATATAGCTTATCCTGTATATTTCATAATCTAAGGTTAGATCAAAAAATGATTGTTTTTTTATCTGACAGCTAATTTTTCGTTTCGTATGTAAGATTGTTCGTTTCGTATGTAAGATCAAAAAAAATCAATCTTTTTTTGATCTAAAATTTTTTTTTCAGATCTGAGATTTTAGCAAGATTTACTAATACGAATGCAAGTGAAATTTAACATATGTCAATTGTATTGTATTGTATTGTATTGTTTTATTCAGGATTGTTATAATACACGAGTATAAAATGTTTTATACGTTACACGTATAAAACGTATAATGTTTTTGTTTAATTCATTCATAAAAAATTAAAAATACTTCTTACTTCAGATATTAATTATATATTTAATATTTATACTTAGTAAAAATATAATTAGGTAGTTATAAATTTTGGGTAGTGAAAATCCAAAATTCTACGTCCACGCCGTGCTACCTGGGTAACGCTAACAGAATTAGGTTGGTGTAGTTGAGAGTGGCAGAGTAAATATTGGCTTATACTCAATGATTCTGCACCATGGCGAGTCATTGGTGCCATAAAACCAATGCAACTCAAGCGTCTGTTCTCCATGTTAGGGGCGGCTTGGAGCGGGCGTCTGTCTTGGATCAAGCGGCTCGCTATATAAATGTGTAGAAAGCGTCTGTTCTCCATGTTAGGGGCGGCTTGCAGCGGGCGTCTGACTTGGATCAAGCGGCTCGCTATATAAACGTGTAAAAAGGTTGTTTCTGGTGACCTTAAGATGCAGAACGAACCCATTCAACGAACCCATTCGGGTTGGGCGAAGGGCTAACACCCCATTTCCGTAAAAAATATTATTGTCATGAATTCTGTACACAGGCCTCGGAGTATCTCGGAATCATTATTGGAACGACCTCGGAAACTGTACCCGGACTACGATTTAAAAATGGGAACCTGGAACGTGCTAAGCCTTAGAAGACCAGGAGATCTCCTAAAACTCACACAACAAGTCGAGAGCTACACACTAGATATAGTGGCATTACAAGAACTAAGATGGCCAGGTAGTGGAATCCATGAAACAGCGAAAGGATACACTCTTTATTATTGCGGTCATCAAAACGGAGGAGAATTTGGAGTTGGCTTTCTTATACACCGTCGCGTGAATCAGCATGTTATCGACTTCTGCCCAATCAATATGCGGTTATGCACACTGAGAATCCGCACGCAAAAATTCAATGTAACGATCATCAATGTTCTTGCACCTACTGAAGATAAAGCAGATGATATTAAAGACCTGTTCTTCCTAGAACTCGAAGAAGACATCAATAAAATCCCGCGGCACGATATAAAAATCGTGGTAGGTGACTTTAATGCTCAAATCGGTAGGATTGCAGAACTTAAAACACATATCGGCCCTAACAGCTTGCATCATACCAGCAACAACAACGGTTTTCGCGAGGCCGAGCTGGCTATGATGTATGATCTAGTAATTTCCAGCACTTTCTTCCCTCACAAGAGAATTCACAAGGCAACTTGGAAATCAAATGACGGAAGAAAGCAAAATCAAATCGATCACGTCATGATCTCTAAGAGACACTCCACAAGTATAACTGACGTTCGATCATACAGAGGTTGTTATACCCGGGGTTGTATTTTATTTAAAAAATGAAACACTTACATTGGTTTAAAATAAAAAACAATTTATTTAACTTCAATTTAAACACTTTAGTTTTTATTTTTTATTTTAAAATTTTATTTGAATATTATATATATTTTTTTTTTATTTCTTTAACTGTTAGATTGTAATTCCCGAACTGTTATATTTGAAACTTTTAAGCACTATCAATAATGAACTGCTAATGAACTCAATAATGAAGATTGAAGACTAAGACTGTGTGTCTTAAAATTTATTCTTAAAACTTTATTTTCAAATATTGTGTTGAACTCAAAAATTAAAATGTTAAAAACATTTTCTTAAACTATATTTCTTAAACTATGTTATTAAAACTGTGTGGCTTGACTTTGTTGAACTCTAATCTTAAAAACCACTGCTCCTATTTTCTTAAAAACTAAATCTTATATACTAAATTTTGCTTTTATTACATTACAAAAAACAACAAAAACAAAATAGGAATAATTTTATTAAATTTTATATTTTGGGAAGAAGATTTAATTATGCAATATTGTAACTTATTTCTAAGAAACAGAGAAACAGAAACAGAGAAGTGTGAAATTAGCATGAGAAATATTAATGTTATAGTTATTTTTTGTTTGAGAAGGTTTATTTGGAAAACATGTTGATTCAATATTTTAAAATAAAAGGATTGTCGGCAAAAATAAGAAGACTTATTCTTAGTATGAACTAAAATTGTGATAACTGGTATTATTTATTAGTTTTATCCTTTATAAAACTATCGACTAGAGATTAAAAAGAAAATTCTTAGTAACGACTAAAATTGTGATAAATGATAATATTTTATAGTTTTATTCTTTATAAAAGTATCGGCTAGAGATTAAAAGAAAATTTCAGTTTTGAAAATGTGTTTAGAGAACATTTATTGGTATGTGAAACTAATATTGCGATTTTAGAAAGATTTAGAGTTTGTATTTCTAGGAAATAGTGATTGAAAATTTGTAATGAGAAATACGGCACAACATCCCTACCCCCTTAAAATGAGTTGAATTTATCGAAAATGGTAAGAATTGGAGAGAAATTTAACTAACTTGTTTGTTTGTGTTGTTTTTATATTTTGCTTTTGTTTTCTTAAGTTTAATGTTGTTTTAGAGAGATAAAAAGTAGATAAGAATTTTTAATAATAGAGAAAAAATTTTTTTTTTTTTTTTTTAATATTTTATTTTGATTAAATTGTTTGTGCAAATAATTTTTTTCAAAATAGACAGTTGAATAACTTGTTTATATGAGATCAGTAAGTTATTTCAATTAGTTATCAAAAAAAACATTTGTTTGTTTTAAAATGTTGCATTATGTTTTTTATGTTTTTTTTTGTTTGAATCGTACTTTTAAGTTATATTACCCTAAGGTTTTAAAATTATATAATTTGTTTTCAAAAAATTCCTAAATATTAAAATGAAAAATTATTTAATTTTCAAAAGTTTAATTATTTGTTTATTTATTTGTTTTTTTTTTTATGTTAATCTTATATCTAAGCTAAATTAAATGGCAATTCTCTCATTTCGATTGAATTTTGAATGTTAGAATGGTGTGATTTGTTTGTTTTTCTAATGTTTTCGTTCTTTGATAGTTTTTACAGCTAGTTTTTGGAAATTTTATATTATGCTTAAATTTAAAACTTATTATTATTAGAATTATTATGATTAAAATAAAATACAGATTTGATATATTCGTAGCTAGTTAGTTTACTTTTATTGTTTTTGATTAATGTGATAAAATTCGATCATGTTCCGCTAAGTCTAAAAGGTTTTGTATACTCTATAGTAATAAATGCTAGGCTCGAAAAAATTATTTGTGTATTTTAAAAATGTTAATGTAACTCTACTTCTAAATAAGCACTTTCAGTTTGTTTAACTGGATTTTGAATGATTGGATTATTTATTTCTCGAAAACTTATTTTCACTGAAGCTTTAAATTTTTGTGAAATAGATATAATCCGTCATAATGAATGCTATTGGTCATCTTGACTTAAATGTATGAAATGAGAATTTTTATTAATCGTAACGAAATTAAAGTAAAAAAAATCTGAACAAAAATTAAAGAAAATTAGGTAAATGTAAAAAAAAAACTACTTTGAACTACTACTTAATGAAAAAATTTTTTTTTGAAATTTGTCAGCTGATTGTTTTATTGGGATATTTGTCTTAAATTTTCTACGAAAATATTCGGAAACCGTACTGATGTAGTTTTTTGTTGTATATTTGTTTTTTCATAACAGTCGGCTTGAAAGCTGGAATGTTTGGTTTGAAATTTGTTTAAAGTGTAATAAAAGGACGAATTATTTTGATTAGAGGAATTTTGAAACTGGTTTTGATTTTCTAAGCGTAAAAGGATAATAAGAAATATAAAAGATAAAGAATTGATTACTAGTCTTGACGTTATTGTGAACATTATTTCAAATGGATTAATTACTGATCGTCTTATAATATCAATTAAAATTATGTAAATAAAGGAAATTAAGATTTTGCTTGGGTGCAAGTATATAATATTCTCTTTTGTGGAATTATTTTTTGTTTTAGTTGGTGTCCTGTTTAAATTTATTTTGAAGTTTTCATCAGAGTTACTTGAAATATGAAGTGGTTTTGTTTTTTCTTTCATGATCTTTTCTTTGTTCATTTTACATTTTATAGGTTGTTTATTTGAATTTTTAACGGGTGTGAAATCCTGGGTTGTTTGAACCTGTGGTAACTCTGGTAAAGGGAATTGGAGCGTATTTTTGTTTTTCTTAAATGTATTTAATTTTTTCGTTTTCAGTTTATTTTTCAAAATTTTAAATTTATTTTCAATATGTTTTAGTTTTTTAGTTGTGATGTGTAATTTTCTATCTGTTCGTTCTTTATGGAGTGCCTGTTTAATTTCTAATTGTTGTCTTAAATTGATATTTTCATTTAAAAGTATTTTATTTTCTTGGAATTGCTCGACTACTTTTAGAATTGCTGTGTTTAAGTTGTTGTTTGCGTCAGTCTGTAAGTATTTGTATTTGTTGTGGGAGTCTTTGAGTTCTAAGGTGAGTTTCTTTAGATGTGTGTTGGATGCATGTAAGTCTTTGATTAAATGTTCGTCAGCTAGTTGTAAATTTGTGATGTCTCGTTGATTATCTTTTAATAATGATTTGTATTGTTCTAGTTCGTTGTTTATATATTTATTAGAAGTCTGGAGCTCAAATATATAATTTTGATATTGGATATTTTCGTTTTTTAATTGTTCTATTATAAATTTGTCCTGTGTTTTTTTATAAATTTGTTGAGTGTGCTTTGTGGTTAAGAATTGTTGTGGCGGTTGGGAGTTAGAATAAGAAGGATGGGGATTGTCATTCAGAATTTGATTATAGTTAGCTTGTTGAGTTTTGTTTGAAAATAATTGATTATTTGTGGGTAACGTGCTTGGAATAATGAATGAAGTGTCATTTTGTTTACCGAAATTTAATATTGATTCTGTTTCTAGTGCCTGCTTAATTAATATGTCTAGATTTTTTTCTAACGAACTAATTATGCTAAACTTGATTGTTGGATTACATAAACCTATCTTGAATGTTTTTATAGCGTATTCCTCTATTTCTCCTAAAAAAGATTCGTTGCCAACAGGATATTTTAATTTAATTGCTCGTTTTGTTTTATATAAAAATGTTTGCAAACGGGTTGAATAACTTAGTACATTTTCGAAAGGTAGTTGTCTGCAATTAAGTAAGTCATTTGTCAAATCTGATATGGTTTTGATCGGTGAAAAGTGATCATAGAGAAAATTTGTTAGGTCTGTGAGACTTTTAAATTGTTCTAAATTATTAAGCAAATCAAAAGCCTCACCGCGAAACCGAGTATAAATTATCGACATAAATACTATTTTATTTTCGATTGTCAGGGAATTATAAATAACGCTAGATATATACACAAAAATTTCTAAATTTGCCGATAAATCTGGCGTACATTCACCACTAAAAATAGGTATTATTTGCACTAATTTAAAAATGTCGATAGTTGCCATTTTTTATATTTAAATTAAGTTTGATTTAAAAACAATTTTTCTTATAGCTATTAATTTAATTCTAATTCTAGCACAGTACCTTTTGGAATTCGGATTTGATTGATGAGCTGATTGATGATTGTTTTTTGGTGGTATTGAACGCCTTTGAACGTCTTCAATTGTATTTTGTTTTCACTCTGTGTTGACACCTTTTTTATTCATTAAACTTTTATTTTGATTTTTTAATCAAATTATGTTTTGCGTTTGTAAATTTTTATCACTTTTTGTCCATTTCACTTGTTTAAATTTTTATTTTTTAAGTTTATTGTTGCACTATTTTGTGTTTCTATTAATTTTAAAACCCCTGATAAAGTTCATATATTTTTTATGTAGAGCTTATAAATATCCTTTCTAAGGATTCTCTAGCATCCTACCGGCTGCGCCACTGTTATACCCGGGGTTGTATTTTATTTAAAAAATGAAACACTTACATTGGTTTAAAATAAAAAACAATTTATTTAACTTCAATTTAAACACTTTAGTTTTTATTTTTTATTTTAAAATTTTATTTGAATATTATATATATTTTTTTTTTTTATTTCTTTAACTGTTAGATTGTAATTCCCGAACTGTTATATTTGAAACTTTTAAGCACTATCAATAATGAACTGCTAATGAACTCAATAATGAAGATTGAAGACTAAGACTGTGTGTCTTAAAATTTATTCTTAAAACTTTATTTTCAAATATTGTGTTGAACTCAAAAATTAAAATGTTAAAAACATTTTCTTAAACTATATTTCTTAAACTATGTTATTAAAACTGTGTGGCTTGACTTTGTTGAACTCTAATCTTAAAAACTACTGCTCCTATTTTCTTAAAAACTAAATCTTATATACTAAATTTTGCTTTTATTACATTACAAAAAACAACAAAAACAAAATAGGAATAATTTTATTAAATTTTATATTTTGGGAAGAAGATTTAATTATGCAATATTGTAACTTATTTCTAAGAAACAGAGAAACAGAAACAGAGAAGTGTGAAATTAGCATGAGAAATATTAATGTTATAGTTATTTTTTGTTTGAGAAGGTTTATTTGGAAAACATGTTGATTCAATATTTTAAAATAAAAGGATTGTCGGCAAAAATAAGAAGACTTATTCTTAGTATGAACTAAAATTGTGATAACTGGTATTATTTATTAGTTTTATCCTTTATAAAACTATCGGCTAGAGATTAAAAAGAAAATTCTTAGTAACGACTAAAATTGTGATAAATGATAATATTTTATAGTTTTATTCTTTATAAAAGTATCGGCTAGAGATTAAAAGAAAATTTCAGTTTTGAAAATGTGTTTAGAGAACATTTATTGGTATGTGAAACTAATATTGCGATTTTAGAAAGATTTAGAGTTTGTATTTCTAGGAAATAGTGATTGAAAATTTGTAATGAGAAATACGGCACAACAAGGTGCTGATATGGATACTGATCATATGCTTGTCATCTTTAAGTACAAGTGCAAATTATCATCTACATTTAATAGACAAGCAAAAAAGACCGTGTGCTGGAACGTCGATGCATTTAAACATCCGGAAACGCTGAACAGATATCAGGAAATTGTAACGCAAAGCATAGAAGAACATGACATCTCTTCTGAGATGCCATTAAACATACAAGAAGAATGGCAAACGCTTCAATCAACCATTATAGCCGCAGCACAAACTACAATCGGAAAGCGGCCACCGAAATCACACAACGAATGGTTCGACGACGAGTGCCGCCAATCCGTTGAACATAAACAAAAGCTGCGAGAAAAATGGTTAACAAGGAACACCCGAAGCTCCCAAGCTGATTATCTATGCGCCAGGAAAGCCTCAGCAAACTTCTACGTAAAAAGAAACGCGAACACATGAAGAGCTGCATTGAAGACATCAACCAACATGCGGCCAGTGGAAATTCAAAAGAGTGCTTTGCCAATGCACGGAATCTGACAAAAGATTTCCACCCAAGATCTACAGCCATCAAAAATGAAAATAATGAGCTTACAACAAGTGAACGTGATGTGCTGGCAGTGTGGCGATCCCACTTTCAAGACCTGTTGAATAGGACGAATGAAGTTCATCCTATTCGAGCAATTGCTCCATCAACTGAGGAGATTTTTGTCCCTTACCCAGCAATAGAGGAAGTGGAAGCTGCAATTAAAAAACTGAAAAATGGCAAATCACCAGGTTTCGATGGAATTCCCGCAGAACTTTTGAAAAATGGAGGAGCAGCTCTGGTCTCACGTATATACGATCTGATTCTTGCAATCTGGGACCAAGAAGAACTACCTGCTGAATGGAAAACAGCTCTCATTGTTCCGCTACATAAGAAAGGTGACCGTCTAAAGTGTGCGAATTATCGTGGCATCGCACTGTTGAACACAGCATATAAAATACTAGCTAATGTCGTACTTGCTCGACTCATCCCGTTTGCCGAATCTATCATCGGTGACTATCAGTGTGGTTTTCGTCCCAACCGCTCAACCACAGATCAATGTTTTACATTAAGGATGATTCTGGAAAAATGTTGGGAGTACAACATCAGCATTCACCAGCTCTACGTTGATTTCAGGCAAGCATATGATAGTATCATCCGCGACAACCTCTAGTCCGCACTCATATGCCTTGGTATCCCAGAGAAACTTGTTTCTCTGTGCAAACTCACAACATCGGGATCAAATTGTAGAATAGTAATCGAAGGGTCAGTTTCTGATCCTTTCGATATAACATCAGGTGTTTGACAAGGTGATGCACTCGCCCCTGTACTGTTTAATTTGGCGCTGGAGTACGCGATAAGAAAAAGCCGAATTGACACGCAAAACTGCATATATAATAAATCTAGTCAAGTTCTTGGCTACGCAGATGATATTGTGCTTCTCGGACGTAGAACGAGCGATATTGAAGATAGTCTCTCTCAGCTTGAAAGAAATGCTAAACGACTTGGATTATGCATCAACACCTGCAAAACTAAAGTGTTAACAACATCTAAGAACATACCTCCCGGAAATCTGGATACTGGCGACTATGAAGTGGAACGCGTGGAAAACTTCAAATACCTCGGGTCTGTAATAACATCGTCAAATGACATGCAGGCAGATATCAAAGCCCGTGTCTCTGCCGCATACAGAGTTTTCTACGCATACTCAAAACTTCTGCGATCAAAACATCTTTCGCGGTCGTGTAAACTCACACTTTACATAGCATTAATTCGACCTGTGCTTACATTTGGAAGTGAAAGCTGGACACTGACTTCCTCCGATTGTAGAATTTTATCAACATTCGAGAGGAAGGTCATACGAACAATTTATGGTCCATGTAAAGTTGCTGAAAATCAGTATAGAGTCCGAATGAATCACGAAATCAGACAGCTTCTTGGAGGCTGCGATGTAATCGGATTCATTAAATCTAACCGGATCAGATGGTTTGGTCATGTAGAAAGGGCTCCATTAGATAGAATGATAAAAAAGCGTCCCAACAACAACCAGCTGGTGTTCGTCGAAGAGGAAGACCTAGACAACGCTGGCGTGATGACATCATCCAAGACCTTTGTGATATAGGATGTCGAAACTGGGGTCAACTGGTCATGGACGAGATGATTGGAAGCTTATTGCACAGACGGCAAAATCCCTTCATGGGAGGTAAACGCCAGAGAGAGAGAGAGAGTTATAAATTATATATATATTTTATAATTTATTTTGATTTTTGAGATCAATTAAACTCAAGTGAGTAAAGAAGTAATTGGAATTTTTTCAATTCAAAGGTATGGTTTGAAGTTTCTCAGAAAAAAACTCCAATTCACATTTTTCGTGTTTCGGATGGGATTCGAACCTACCCTCGTCAGTGCCCGGCTCGAATCCTTGGGCAGACACGCTATCGATTACGCCGTATAATATATAATTTATAAAAAAAAGTATTTGTTTGGAATTTTCTTTTCTTATTCTTTCGAATAGGTCCTTGGTACCTCTTTATTAAAATAATAAAAACAACAATTACTGTAGGTGATAAATTATAAACATAATATACCCATGTATATACATTCAATTCAATTATTTAAACTAAAATATTATATTATGAACTAAAAAATAACATAATTAATACTGATTAGATGAACTTTGGTTTTTTCGTTCAATTTAAGTGATTAGTATGTAGTCAATAGTTTCCTGGAACTTTCTGACTTCTGCAACCAAACGGCTTCGGAGAGAGTTAGATAAATTGCCATTTAGAAAATATTGTTTCTAGCTGGGCAATTGACAGTTGTAAATTTAGTATCTTATTTGTCAATCCTTGATTTTGGGCTGTTATTAATTAGTTCACGCATAGTAACAGTGACCACCAGTCCGGTATTTTATCCTACTGACCTGTTTTTGCCATGTTGTCCTCTGAGATTTTTTTTGCAAATACAAAACATTACAATGTCCCTTGTTTCCTAATTTGATATGCAAATGTCTTCTTTTGTGCATAAATTTTACACGAACATGAATTTAAAATTATAATTTTTGTAAATTACAAGTTTTACAATCTCGAGCCAATTGTTAAAATCGTATGCCCACTGTATTTACATTGGTCGGCGTTAGGTCATAAATAAAAATTCTAAAATATCAAAAAAAAATGTTAGTGTGTCTATACTGACCAGCCCGCCAACCAACCGAAACAACCGATGAAAACCACTGGAGCGATTTTAAAAATTTTTGTTTCAGAAAATAGGTTTCATCAATGATAAGAACCGCAGGGACGATATATTCGATGTATCGGAAAAGTGCAAAAAATGGGATATTTGTTTTACTTAAAAACGTTTAAATGATAATGAGCAGTAAGATTGGAAGTAGAGAAATCTTGTTGGTTGGCATTTGTATGTAAGACCAGGAGCTTGATTATTATAAGTGTGTCAAAGGATGATTTTCATTCATTTTGATTACAAAATTTTTTGACAAACATTTGCTTAATAGGAAACATTTTGGATTAGAAACAATTGACCCTTAAAATTAATTATTTGGTATCATGAAATGTTATTGAATATATAAAATATGGTTTGATCGAGCTACAGCTACTCTCATCTAATAAGAACAGCTGGAAAATATTATTTTGTTGCAGAATAAATATCGTTTTTTTTCATAGCAGTTAGGGAAATTATTAGGCATTATTAGAGAGATGTTTTTAAAAATTTTGTTGTGTGCATCTGGGTTGCACCACTTCTAATTAATAGGCACAGTTTGAAAATATCAGGTTCTTGCAGATCAAATATGGTTTTTATACAAAAATTGTATTAGTTAAAATATGTGTTAACGTCAAACGGTAAAGTATAGTGAGAAGTTTATTATGAGTGAGTTCAATTTTGGTCATTGATGAATAATAGATACGGTTGGAAATGTCAAATTGTGGCAGACTAAATTTGTTTTTAAAACAAATAATTATATTTTGAAAAGTAGCATTTACGTTATATATGGAAGTTTTTTGAACTAATAGGAAAAGTTGGGCAAGAAATTATTATGTCGACGTTATATTTTCTAAAGCAACTGTTCCTATTAGTCCAGAAAACTAGGCTTTATAAACAGTAAATATCACGAGTACGATGAGTAATACGCCCGCGATAATGTTATATAAATGTATTTTTATTTACTAAAGATTTTACTTTTATACGGTATAAAACGTATTAATTTTATATATTCTTCGTAGCCCATAATTCATTCACACCATTTGCAATTATTACTGATTATATATTAAGCATAATATATAAAATGATTTATTTTCTTCTGTCCGTAAAACAAATACGAAAATAGGTTAAATTTTTCATACAACTTTGTATGGGAAATTTTGATAATTTTTATGTTGCTTTTTTAAGCGATTTAAGAATAGTATTTTACATATTACGCTTACTATATAGTCAACAATACTTCATAAGCAAATTGCAATCGTTCAATTGTGGTAAAATGAGAAATTTCATAGATAACTTTTAAAATTATTCAAATTGTGTTTTGCATGTAATTCCATATAAAATTTTTGTGCTCTTTTCTCTTATCCCCTTTTGCAGCGCCATTGCGGTAAACATCGGAACAGAAAAATCGCCCTTTAGGGGCGATTATTCTGTTCCGATATTTTCTGTTTCGGTGCTTACCGCAATGGCGCTGCAAAAAGGGGATAAGAGAAAAAATCACAAAAATTTTATATGGAATTCCATACAAAACACAATTTGAATACTTTTAAAAGTTATCTATGAAATTTCCCATTTTACTACAATTAAATAACTTAAATTTATTTATGAAGTATTATTGACAATATATTAAGCATAATATATAAAATATTTTCTTTTCTTCTGTCCGTAAAACAAATACGAAAATAGGTTAAATTTTTCATACAACTTTGTATGGGAAATTTTGGCAATTTTTATGTTTCTTTTTTGAGCGACTTAAGAATAATATTATATATATTACGCTTAATATATAGTCAATAATACTCAATAAGCAAATTAAAATTGTTCAATTGTGGTAAAATGAGAAACTTCATAGATAATTTTTAAAATTATTTAAGTTGTGTTTTGTATGAAATCCCATATAAAAGTTTTTGAATTTATTCTCTTATCCCCTTTTTGCAGCGCCATTGCGGCAAACACCGGAACAGAAAAATCGCCCTATAGCAATTACACTGTCCAATTTCATGTCAAATTTTTTTATTTGACCAATATATTTGATAGTATAATATACGCTATATAAATGATAACAAACTAAGGACGTGCTACTAGTAATAAATTTAGTGGGTTAATTTTGTTTGCGTTGTAAATGTGGAATTTATTAAAAAACTTTAAACAATAAATTCAAAGGAGAAATTATTTTAAGTTTATAATTTTTAGATTATCAATCAAATGCATGAGCGTAATATATGGACTTACGCTGAAACTTCGTTTATGTTAAAAATTATGATAGACAATAATTTACTAACAAGTTTGAATAAGAAAAAACATAATTTAAAAATGTATAAAATAATAGAAGATGAAATGAAGAGAAATAGTTTAAATAAAAAATCAGCTCAACAAATAAAAACCAAATGGACCAATTTAAGGAAACTTTATTTAAATTCTTTGAAATCACATAATGTATTACACTCAAGTTTAGCAGAATTTGATAAATCATTGAGTATTTTATTAAAAACAAATATTGTTAAAAACTACGGAGTTACAGCTTTTGACAATAATATTGAAGCATCAAATGGTAAACATAATATAGAAAATGTTTCCACTTCCAAACCATTATTAGTGTCGTCTATTGATCATGATCTGAACCAATTTTTTAAATTAACTGACACTTTTTGTCAATCAGCCAGTAACTCTGATAAATTTCAAAATGATAATGAAAAACTTGATCCAAACCAAACTGATCATGAAGAAGAAGACGATTTGGATTTGTTTGGCCGCTATATTGTAAGTCATTTACGGAAGCTTTCAAGATGTTCATCGCTTCGATTACAAAGCGAGTTTGTTCAAGCTATTGTTACCGAACGTTTGAAAGAGCAATCAAACTATTCAGAGAATTGGGAAATCGAGATAGTAAAATAATAAAATAGGCGATGAAACATATATCTCAACATTTTTTTATTGTTTTAAAATAAAAATACGTCTTCTATCCAAAGAAACAAAATATTTTTCATTAATACCACAGACTAAAAATTTAGGAAAATCAAAAACTCGAAAATTTTAAATGTGACCATATTTCAATATAAATTATTTTGCTTGATAATAATGTTACTTTTGGAAATCACCGTATTCAATATTACCGCGCACACACATCCTTATTTAAATTTCATTTTTAGTTTGATCATCACAATCATCTTCGTTCCAATTTTCGTATGACTCTTCTTGCACTTCACGTACTCTACGTTTATCTTTAATTCGTTCCATTACAATTGTCTGTACAAATTCGCTTTGAAGTCGTAATGCTGTATTTTCTGATAACTTTCGTAACTGTTGTGTTATATACTTGCCAAATAAATCTATTTCATCAAATTCTTTGCATTTTGTTAACGATTTTGTAGAGCCGCTTGTTTCCCTAAAATAATTATGTTCGTCGTTCATGTCACTCATATATTCTTGTTTTTTAAATTTTCTCTTTGGCGGTGTAATAAACGAGGTTTGTTCTTGCGGTGGAGGTAGTACAACAGATTCTATTTTATGAACATTAAGAAATTCCTCAACACCATTTGAGGGATCATCTTCCTTTGCTAATTTAATTGCAGGATCTCCGATTAAGGTTCTCATTTCTTCAAAAAATTCAAACGAATGTGGAGATATACCACTTTTGAGGTAATTTTGTTTAGCACTGTAGAAATCTTTTTTTAAATTTTTCCATTTAGTTTTTATATGTTGTGCACTTTTTTTAAAAAAATTGTTATTTCTCATTTCACTTTCAATAAATTCGAACATCTCATCATGTCGATATATTCTTTTCGCTAATTTGTCAATTACATTATTGTTTATCATTATATTTAGCATACATACTGTTTCTGTATGTTTCCATATATTTCGTTCTCCCATTTTATTTAAATTAAATTTATTTTCAAATCCTAATTGAAACAATATTGTTATTAAAATTAAATATAATAAATAAATTTGCTAGACGCCATCATTGTTATTATATTTTCAATGACAGATTGGTTGCACTCCAATATCACAATTTGACAAGAATCCAACTCAAAATTTCAAAGCAGTACTAGTTTTTTGTAATTCATTTTATATAATGAACCTGTAAACCTAGCCATTGAAAATATTTTTGATTTTCATAATTTTGTTTTTATTTTCTGCTAATTAAAGATCAAGTTAGCTGTTATTTTTAAAATAAACTGCAGTATTTCTTTCAAAAAGGCTACAAACACCATCTACAATTTCATAGAAGACTATATTGTTTGTTTAAACCATGGCAAATTATGCACAATTAAAGTTGCTTTACAACATTTCACCTTTATCAGCAAAACCTTCTGTTTTTTAACCAACAGAATATAAAGGGGCCCATCCACTTTGAAACATGTTTCAAAACTTGGTTTACAAACTTGGTTGCATGTTTACCATACATTATCAAACGTGTTTGTAAACTTGGTTGACAAACTTAAAATTATATGTGTCAATTTCTATTGTTATTTTGTTAAACTCTTCCATACACAGTGAAACATGTTTACAAACCATTAGCTCCGCCTACTTAAAATCAAAGCATTTTGATTTTACTAAAACCAATTCGAAAACCGTCAAATTGGTTTGCAAACTTCACCATACACGATAAAACATTCTATAAACACAAACCAAGTTTTGAAACATGTTTCAAAGTGGATGGGCTGCATAACATGAATGACGATACTATGAAAAAAATCTTGGAAAATATTTCTAAATTTAAAAATATAGAAATTTTATGTCGTCAAACAAATAATTCAAAATGCCTGAGCGATTATTATCTGCCGAAAATAAATCATTGTAGAATACGGTAATTTTTTTACACGAAATTCAATCGTTTCTCTATTATGCTGAAATATTTTCAGGAAAACAAAATCTAGGATTTGCAGTTACATTCTTTTAATTTTATTTATTATATTACTCCTTTTGATATCTTTTGCGTACGGAATGATATCTGGTGCATATTATTGTAACGTTTACGGAGGAAGTAATTGTTATCGCATGCCAATATTTTTCGGAGAATTGAACAAAAATACAAATCGTTTATTTTAATTAGTATTTACTATTCAATAAAAATAAGTTCAATTATCAATTCATTTGAAATTTTTACTGGGTTATTATAAACAAAACAAAAATATATAAAATTAAAATAAAACTTATGACATTGAAATTATTTTTCTTCACACCATTCATTTTCTTTTCTTACTTGTTCCTCCTCTGCAGCACTAAAATCATTTTTAATATTGAAAGTTTTACGGATTTCTTCTGGGGTTTTCCCTTTAATCATGTTCGCAACAGTTTTGCATGTGACATCAAGAAGTCCTTTAATATCAAGATAATTTGCAGCTAAAATCAGTTCGAATAATGTACCTTGATCAACTTTTAGAAAATCAGCATCCCAAGATGATATGTCATCGGTTCTTTTTTCCTTATTTTCATCATCTTCAGTAGGTTGAGCATCGTCTTTATGATAATTAGCCCACTGTAAAACTTTTTTCAATATTGCAGAGTTAACATTGGGTAACGGAACAGTTTCATCTTCTCCTTCCTCCATTCCGAGATCTTCTAACATGGTACGAATTGTTCCAGAGCATTTTGCTACTTTCAGGTCGGTTTCAAAAATGAACCCATCATGAGATTGTAGTTTAATGATAGTCATCTAGAAAAGCAAGTTTTTTTTGTTTAGGAATTAGGAGCTAATATATATAAAAAAACAAAGATGGATTCCAACAATAAAATTTGTATTGTAAAATTGCTTTTTTCAATATATCATAATTATTTACCTTTTATTGTAATAACACTGATTAATTTAAGTAAGTTGACAAACTGTTGTTTTCTTCTATAGGAAAAGTAAAACAAATTTCTCTTAATTTATTAACAATGTCTGAATGTTTTTCGAGCTAAATTAGATTAATGAAGCACAGGCGGTGTCGAAAACAGAATGATTTCAATGTTCAATTTTGGCTGAGTATAGTTTATTACATATTAACATTATATATATATATATATATATATATATATATATATATATATATATATGCATATATACATTAATACTAAGTTTACACCAGTATCTAATTTGCTACGTATCAAATTTGCTAGCCATTTTCACCATCATACATTTTAAATTTGATACGGTGATGTAAACTCTGTAAAAATTAGGTATGACATATTAATTTTTAGCGCGTCCTTTTCATTGTTAATTTTTTGGTTAGGAAAAAATAATTTCCATATACATTTTTTATAAAAAACTGAAAACATTTATTATATTAATGCTAAAATTTATTTTACTTTTAATTTCAACAAAAAAATCACATCAAACATAAATATATATTTATAAAATAATTTGATTTATTTTTATTTTAAATGTCATACCTAATTTTAGTGTTCACACCGTAAAAATAATACCTATTTGCTACGTACCTAATTTGATACGTAGCAAATCATCCTACCAAATATTTGGTACGTACTTTTTTGATAACTGTTTACATCGACCATATACTAAGTTTACACCAGGATCTAATAGGTACATACTATACTTATTAGGTCGACTATGGTCGATGTAAACAGTTATCAAAAAAGTACGTATAGTAGAATTTTTTTGCCAGCGAACACAAAATTTGTTTGTTATGCGCATATTGTTTGCACATGCGCATATTGTTTGCACATTCAGTGTCTCGATTAAAATATTAAAAAAAACTATTGGGGTCCCATTGAAATGGACAAAAAAACGCATAAAAATTAATAAATTACTATTGAAATTCAACCAATTATATTAGAAAACCAAAAACTAGTAAAAATATTAATGATTTTGTTGGCAATGTAACAAAATTTTGATAATTAAAAATAATTATAATAAAACTAACGACGCCTATGGAAGCAAATATCACAACAAACAAATGGTACGAACTAGAAGTAGAAATTTAATAAATATAATTGTTTTGAAAACAAATTTATCCCAAAATAAATAATACATCTCTGTTTTACTTTTTGTCTCATCTATTTGTCTCTTGCTGCGTCCTAGCTGTCAAAAATTCGCTGGCAAAAAAATTCTACTATACCAAATATTTGGTAGGATGATTTGCTACGTATCAAATTAGGTACGTAGCAAATAGGTATTATTTTTACGGTGTGAACACTAAAATTAGGTATGACATTTAAAATAAAAATAAATCAAATTATTTTATAAATATATATTTATGTTTGATGTGATTTTTTTGTTGAAATTAAAAGTAAAATAAATTTTAGCATTAATATAATAAATGTTTTCAGTTTTTTATAAAAAATGTATATGGAAATTATTTTTTCCTAACCAAAAAATTAACAATGAAAAGGACGCGCTAAAAATTAATATGTCATACCTAATTTTTACAGAGTTTACATCACCGTATCAAATTTAAAATGTATGATGGTGAAAATGGCTAGCAAATTTGATACGTAGCAAATTAGATACTGGTGTAAACTTAGTAATAGTCGACCTAATAAGTATAGTATGTACCTATTAGATCCTGGTGTAAACTTAGTATTATATTTGCAAATACATTTAAAGCCGTGCATTCACATAAAACAGAAACAGAAACTGAAAATTTTCAGTTTCTGTTTCTGTTTCTAATTTGGTTGACGGTGGTGAATAATAAAACAGAAACAGAAACCGAATTTTAAGATGGCAGCTGTCATATTATATTATATATGCCAAAATTAAAATATATATATTTAACCCAATCCATATATATTTAACCCAATTAAAATTGAAAAAATTATATTAATATAAAAAAAATATTGTAATTCAATAAACTGTGTATTTTATTTTTCATTCATATAAATAAAAAAATAACACAATTTTGTAATGTATAGTGAAGAAGAAATTTATTTTTTTCGTTATCGCACATCAAAAAAAATCGAGCTAAATTCAACGTAAATTATTTTTGACTAAATATTTATTTCTTAAAATAATGTACAATCCCGTTACATAAATTTAAAATAATCTGGTCACGTGACAGTTTCTGGACCAGAAACAATTAAATTTTAATAGTTTCTGGTCCAGACAAATTTTCAGTTTCTGTTTCTGTTTCTAAATTAGGTTTCTGTTTCTGTTGCTGTCAAATTTGTATGAAATTCGGTTTCTGTTTCTGTTTTATGTGAATGCACGGCTTTAAGCTGGGTTCTACCCGGCGTCACTATTAAGATAATTTCCAACACGATAGTAAACTTTTCTAAATTATTCGGATGAGTTTTAAATAAATAATTTTATCAGTTGTAATTTCCCAAGGGCGGTGATAATTCGAAATAATTTTTTGCTAATTGATAAAATTGATAAAAGCACGAGGCCGTAGGCTGAGGGCTATTATCAATACCACTTGCTTGAGGAATTTTTCAAAAAATTATGAGAATTTATCAACGAACGAGGGGAATTCGTTTAGAAAATTTTTGCCATTTTTCATTTCTTTATATATTTTTTATGAATTATACGTTGGCTTACTGTGGTATCAGTTAATTATTTCAAAATTAGACTGATAATTTTTAATATCCCAGTAGGCCAGACGTATAAATATTTGTTATTAGTATAATTCAAATGTTATTGGTGAAATTGAATGATGTAATTACATTTTAGAGAATTTCATTGGTTTAAATAAAAATAAAACTAAGGCAAAAAATTTCAGTTGTAATTTCCCAAGGGCGGTGATAATTCGAAATAATTTTTTGCGAAAAATTTTGAAAGCAAGTATGCTTTCCGAAGGCTTTTATCAATACCACTTGCTTGAGGAATTTTCCAAAAAATTATGAGAATTTATAATCGAACGAGGGGAATTATGACATCAAAATGACATCACGCTAAGTCACATCTTATGTAAGATCTGGGTCATATATAAGTCGACGGACCATGTAGACGAACCAACCAAAGAGGAACTCGAAGCGGCGCTGTCAAAATTAAAACGCAATAAAGCACCCGGTATCGACGACATAACATCCAAAATGATTGTACATGGTGGTGAAACTCTATCCCTAAGATTGTTTGAACTTGTTCAAATGATCTGGAGGACTGAAACCATGCCACAGGACTGGAACACAGCTATGCTGATACCAATCCATAAAAAAGGTAATAGTTTACAATGTGCAAACTACAGAGGTATCGCTCTCCTCTGCACAGCATATAAGATCTTTTCCTACATTTTGCTATCAAAAATCAATCCTTTTGCTGAACAACTGTTTGGAGAATATCAGTGAGGCTTCCGACGAGGCCGAGGTACCACCGATGCACTTTTCTCGATAAGGATGATTTTGGAAAAGTGCCGAGAGTTCAACATACCTGTGCAATAACTCTTCATTGATTTCAGGCAGGCCTACGACTCTCTCGAACGAGAGACTCTATGGTCTGCTCTGGTGTCAATGGGAATTCCTGGTAAACTGGTATCACTATGCAAAATGGCAGTACAAAACTCTCAATGCTGTGTACGAGTAGAGAACGAAATATCAAAGTTTATTAAAGTCGACTCCGGTGTAAGACAAGGTGATGCTGTCTCTCCTATACTTTTTAATTTAGCCTTGGAATATGTGTGCCGTCAAAAGAAACTACCGACTAACAACAATATCTTGTCAATCAACTCAGTACAGATGATCGCTTACGCTGATGATGTCATCCTCGGCCGAAGTGAAGTTGTTATGAGTGAGACCTTCAAGTCGCTTGAGAGTGGTGCTAGAAAAATTGGTCTGCAAATTCAACATTCTTTAGTGATGAGATGTTAAAAGGTTTCCGTTGATTGAATTTTGGAATGCCTGGATTTGGAAAGTGGAACCTTATTTAAGCACATACAAGGAAGTGATCACTTCCAATGTATGCACCTCTAAAGGATCGCAAATCCAGAACAATAGAAAAGAAACGTGCTGTTACCAGAGATTGGATCCAACATGAGATTGGATCATATGCATTTTTTTTCAGTGTAATAGTGAATTCCTTTCGACTGTACCGAACAAATGTCGGCACAGTTCCAACTCCGAATTATCGAAATTTTTATTTTTTGTATCCAAAAAAATACAAAATTCATTATTTCGGTGTTGGAGCTTGTTCGTTACAGTCGAAAAGAATTCACTGTAAAGCAAAAGATTTCATAATAATTTTGAAGTAAAACTTAATTAGCGACGTCGGCCCATCCTTTTGGGGTTCAAATAACAAAATGTAGAACTGTAGCCTTTCAACGTGATTTTTTTAACAGAGTTTCGTCTGGAATCTTTGGAATTTCTTACCTGCGTGGGTTTTCCCCTGATAGGTTTAACGCTCAACATTTTAAACTCAATATTCATAAATTCCTCAGAGAAACGGTAGTTTGAACCCTTATCCTATAGTTGGCATAGTATCTTCCGATATTCAGAGACGTTAGTTTATAATTTATTAAGATTAACTTTGAATAAAATAAACGTTAAATATGCTACCACATCTACCCACCCCCGTTATTCGAAACTCAAACTTCAGCACGATGCGTGTTTGAGACTTTCATTTCAGTTTTCATCTCATCCGCCAAGATTTGCTGTCAGCTCATTTTTCTGACTTCAAACCACAGGTTAAACCTTTGTATATTTTACGAATTTTCTTCGATTTTTTTGTCAAAAAAATTACTAAAACTACTCTGAAAAGATTCATTCTCTGGATATCTTTCTGATCAAAATTAGTTAAAATAAGACGATTAATGCATAAAACTGGCAATAAATCGATGAAGTGTCAGCAATCCAATATTTTCCATATACAAAACGCTGCCATTACTAGACCCGTTGTTCGATTAAACTCAAAAGCACGATCCATTTTTCGCCTTAACTGTTTGACGTTCGTTTATGTTTGATTCGCTAAGACTTGTCACATCTCATTTTCTACATTTCAAAAATCATAGATTTTCGCAAAACATTTTCAACTTTTGTAAATTTTTGGTGTCCAAAATAAATTTTTAAAAATACTGGCCAAGCATTCGATAAATTCCATTCAATAAAACATATTTGAACATAAATTTTTCATTTTTTAAATTTATTTTCATTGGTTTTTTATCTTTTATTTGATTTTTTCTTTTATCTCTTTGTTAAATTAAAATTATTTATATTTTAAATTTAATTTTAATTATCACCTAAATAACTAAATAATTTTTTAAAGTTTTGTTTCTTTTTTTTAAATATTTTTATACATAAACATATATAAAGCCCAAATATACATTTATTTAATCAATTTTATATAATGAACGAATAATAATTTATTAATAATTATGATGATAATAATAGTAATGCGATGCAGCAAATTATAATATTACTAATTAATTTCATTTAAATGTAACTTCAATTTTTTGCAGAACTGTTAAAATGGGGAATTAGTTCTCGAAACCACCGTTTTGCGTCAGGCCATATCAAATTAGATAATTTATAAAATGTGCTATTATTGTGAATAGGACATGATTATATTATACTGTTACATTATTTACATTTAAAATTTGATTTTTGTTTCGATTATCAATAATAACATTTCTGTATTGAATTGATTAACACTTGAAAATAATATAAAGTTTTATGACAAATGGAGGATGTCATATTTATCTTCATACATACTGGTAAATATGATATCCTCCATTTACTTACTACTCCCAAGTGCGCTGAAAAATCAAACTATACTGTTACAAAATAAAATAAGATTAATTAAAATTTGATCATAAAATAGTTTTACTCATAACCAATAACTATTTAATTAATTGAGTTTTCTTTCACAATTATAGTTTTTTAATAAAAGTTTAACAATCATGTTTTTTATTTTAAATATAATTGAATTATTTAAATAAATAACTGAAACATAATTTATTTAATTGATTTTTGGTTTTTAATTATTTTTATGGTATAATATTAAATATAAAATTTTGAAATTTTATTTGTTTTTTTTTGCCTAAAAAATTGTTATTTAATTTTTTTTTTATGAAAATCATTTATTTCCTATTGATTTTTAATTTATTTCTTCGATTTTACGTTTTTATCTACAGTTTTTTGTTATATATTTATTTATAATAAAATGTAACTAATTAATATTATTTTTTTGTTTACAATAATGCTGTATATTTTTTATTGAAGAAAATTTATGAGCTTTCAGTTTAAAATTGTATCATTAATTTTTACGTATGTTTATTTAAAGTTAAACAATTTGTGATTTTTAGATTTATACTAGATTTCACCAATTCATCACATTTTAAATTATTAAGAAATACTATGAAAAAATATTAATGGAGAAACATAAATATGTTGATTGATTAATAAAAGTAGGTAGTCTGTATTAAATTTTCGTTGTATAAAAGTTTAATGTTTATGTTGACTTAATTACATAAATTTTATTTTATGAAATAAATAAACAATAAATTTAAAACAGGGATAGGTAAATAACTTATTTAAATGTAAATGTTTTCAAAAGAATATTGTGCGCAAAAGAAATGCAACTAAAATTTGGAGTGTGCCGAGGATAACCACTTGCAGAATAAGCGCTTCTTTTCATTTTAACTTCATCCTGTTCCCAACTATTTATTCTGGTAAAAGTTTCATTGTAGCATACAATCACTCTACATCCCTAAGGTAATTTTTTAATTAATTGAAAACTGGAAACTCTTAAAAGAGAGAAAAAAGCTAGATTATGTTATTCGAATCAAAAGATCTATACATACCTGAATAATATGACATATAACATATAGATAATTGCATAGACTTTACATATGTTAAGCAAACATTTGGTTTAAGGATTAGAAACCTTAGTTTGCGAATATATAACGTTAAATACAAAAGCCTAATGACTAAAAGTCACATCGCATCAATTTTCGTATTGTTGAAGTCGTTTTTTACGCCTCAAGTCATTTTATACGACAGATGTCACTTTAAATGACATTTTAGTCGCCTCAATTTTTCATGTGACAGTAATTTTTTCAAACGTATTTAATTGTTTTTGTGAATTTGAAGAACGTAAAATGTAAGATTTTGTTAGTTTTGAAGTTTTTTAGTTTCAGAATTTTTAGTTTTAATCGTGACCGTTTTTATGGACTTCAATAATACCAATTTTTAAGCGACGTGACATGACTATAGTCATGTCACCTGATGTGACACGACTTCAGTAATCGGAGTGATTAGTTTAGAAATATCGCTCAGCATTACAACAATATTTGTATATCGTTAATTCAACTGTTAATTCGACTGTCAAAATCAACTGTAATTAATAAACCAGCAATTTCTCATCCTATTACGTTCACGTGTTCTATCCGGCTAGAAGGACCATTACCAACCTGAATATTAGCTAATCCAATTTTTACTGGTGAAGAAAATAAAAGTTAGCTTTTACTGAAGAATGGGATGAATAAATAAAATACATATTGAGAGAATTCTGATGACAAAGCATATGACACGAAAAGGAAGAATAATGTGAATATTCCAAAAATTATAGACCAAACAAAAAGATGTGATTCAAACAAAATCCACGTGTTTAGTAGTTAAAAACAATCGTCAGTAAACACGTTTGATCTAGACGTCCTATATAACAAATATAGGCCGTCTAGACCAAACACGTGAAATTTGTTTGTTAAAACTAAAATTTGATAGTAGACGGGTAAAACTATTCATATTCTAAATCTTATCTCTTCCCAATCTCAACTGACTTCAAATTGCGGACAGTTGAAGGAATCGTTTTGGCTAGAAAATGTCTTTTTCTCTTGAACAAAATGTTATTACACGAAGAAAAGAAAAATTAATTAAATATTTTTAATAATTTTACATTAATTTATTTGCTCGTCCCAATTATTATTAATTTAATTAATTTTTTGTTTAAAATTAATTAAAATAAAAAAAATCCTACATTTCATTTTATTTCAATTGTTTTCTTATTCAAATTACATATTTTTTATTCTAATAAATTTAATTTTTTTTTGTTATTAATTTAAGTTTCTTTAATTGTTTGTTTTTTTTTTAATTATTTTTTAACTTAAAATTAAAGACAATCATTCATCACAATTATCATAATTATCAGATTTTTTTAAAATTTTATATAACATATAAATTTATTATAATAATAATGTTATAGTTTTTTGTTTTCTATAACAATAACTGTAGTTAGTTTTTCAAAAAACTAAAACGACTAATTAATAGTGAAAATACAAAAGAAAAATTAAAAATAAGCAATAAAAACAAACTAAAAATAGCATAACTATATTAATAATTAATTAATTTAACAATTAATTAACTATTTAATTTTATCCGATCACAGATTTTTTCATATATTTTTTTTAAATTTATATTATAAATATTATTAAAATTATTTTCATAATTAGAAAAAATTATAAATTAATTTCGGCAAAAAAAATCATTCGATTGTATACTTTTAAAATTAAAATAATGATGAGTTTAACAAGTTGGTGATGAAATTTTGTGATAGTAAATTAATTATGTTATGAGAGAGAGGATAGTTCTTTTTATGATAATGGATTGGGCTTTTATTCATGTTTGCTATAAGAGTTGTTGGGATGGAGGAGTGGATGCCATCTTCAATACAGTTCAGTCATTTTGTACAAAACCATGTTTCCTTATTTAATTCATGAATAACAATCGATTAATGCGAATATTACTGAAATGTTTCATCTATTTTTTTTAATTAATTTATTTTCTAATTTTCTTTCAATTTTTTTTTTATTTTATTTTGTTTTTATGTTTTATTATAAATATTGAATTTGAATGTACATTTAAATTGAATTTGCTTTATTTTTTTTTTAATGGATTACAAATTATTTTTATTTTAATAATTATTTTGTTTTTAATTTAAACGTAAAATCGAAGTATGTTTTTTTATTGTTTATATTTGATTTGATTTTAAAGTTTTATTTTGTCAAATTTGGAGAAATAAAACAAAAAAATTTAATACTATTATTTATTTTAGTTTTCAAATATATTCACAGCAACAATAATATTGTTTAGTAATTTATTTTGTTAATATTATTTTTAAATTTAATTAATTATTTCATTTCTAATATAAATCGGTTTCCATATGTGTTGAAAAAAAATTAGTTTTGGTTGGTTTTTTTTGTTTTGTTTTTAATTTAAAAGTTACTACGCTACTTGAAATTATTGAAACAAAAATAACTTTTAGTAGATAAAAATCTAAAAATAATTTAATCAGTTATTCTCTTTTGTTTAATACATTTTTGAGCAATTTATAGTTGTGAGTGGTTCTTTTTTCAAAAATTGTAAAGTAAATATAAACAAATTTGTGATTTACATTTAGAAATTTAGTAATTAATTATGAATTTGGATTACCAAAAATATAGCAATAATACAGTATAGTGAAAATATTTAAACGGCATCGTCAATGTGCAATGGACATCCGACATTTAAAAAAATGTCAATACAAATCGGCTATATATTATGATAAGCGAAGACAGAAAACCAAACAAAAAATTAAATTTACAGCCCACAGCTCGCATGTTAAAACTAGGATAACCACCTATCCCGTTGCTATTTATAAAACTCGAGCGAGGCAATGAATTTCAAAATATTGCTATACTCTATAGAAAAAAATCGTTTTGAAACGAACATGTTCTACAACAGGATATTTCGAAAGCAAAAGGATGGACATTTGAGAAGCTGTTTATCGATTGTACTGCTCACACGATGTTTTGGATTTTTTAAGGACACATCACAGAAGTCGTATTTATAGTAGATAGACAGTTCGATCACATTTTTTCGGTGCTTGAGTGCAAACACCTACCCAAACATGACAACTATATTCCATGCATGGACAAATAAAGGACCTATAGATCAACAGAATTTGTCCGTTTAAAATTTGTTTACATTGGTCCATGAATTCCAAGCAAGGTCGAACACGTATTTGTTCCATTTCATGTTATTTTCATAAATAGCGCCCAGAAGTGTAACTTAGTCCTCCTTGTTTGGTGCCTCATGGTTTATCTTATAGGGAAATTTACGTTATAGGAAAGTTTTAGTGATAAACGATATAATTTGGTTTTGGTTGGATTGTTACTCAACAGAATTACCCTCCATCCGTACTATTATACGTTGTAGGTTTTCATAGATAAAATTAGTTAATAAATATCTATCATTCGTGGATGTTACACGAGATCGAAGCTTAGATGAAATGCTTGAGCGGCATGCAATGTTCTGTCATCAGTAAAATTGTGGGTATTGGTGCAATGTGAAAATGTTGGATGTAATCCCGTCTAAATCATCAAGTTGAGGAACTGAAAGAAAATTATAGGTTCGTGATACAGTTAGATCATCTTTTCTATGTCATAAGATTTTAATTTGACTATAGATTTATAAATTTAGAAAATTTATAGCATGGAAATAAGTAAAATTTTATCTCATCCGGGGAGAGTTTATTGTCAAATTCGGGACCCGGAAGTTACGCCTAACTCGGCGGGATGGTCACACTAGTTAGCACCCAGCTAAATTAAAGCATGAAATTTGTCTCGTTTTTCTGAAATTTATTAAATTCATTCAAATTCCTTTGGATCAGTTTTTATTGTTTTGAAAATTTTTTTATTTTTGATCTACGGGTATGAGAACCCCGCGTACTCCAGTCCCTGCTATTGACATACGAGTTAACGTGAGATATCACATACCACTGGCAATAGCAGTGAGATATCACTAGCTAAGGTGACATCTTAAGGGTGATGGCGGATGAACTGTATTCAGTAAACGGTGGCACCCTCAGTCTTAGCTGTGAAATAATCCTTGATGATGAGACGCTATTACTTCCTTGAGGAAACGAGTCTTCATATAACTATGTGTGGGCTTTAATCTTCAAGAAAGACGGAGCGTCACAGGGTCAAGGAATATGCAACCGGCTGGATTTTTGGCAACTACAGTTTTGTTTTGTTTCAGCAAATTTTTGTAAAAATTTGCTATTTACTTTTATTTTCTCTATTCTATCATAAAATATTGGCCTATGTCATATTTTTTTTCAGTGATAGGATTTTTTGTTTAGTTATCCATTCTTTAACCAAAAATATAAAAAAACAAAAACAGAAAGATGTACGTCCATCAACATCTTTGAACGTATGTTGTTGTGGGACCTGGGTCCTGAAAGGTTTTTATGTGTCATTGTGACACATATTGTAATTTCTACTACACAACACATTTTATCAAAAAAAAATAAATTCAATTAATATTAAAAATTAATTTTATCGTAAAACAATACAATGCCGGTTTTATTTGCGTTAAATTCTTTTTGCTTAATTGTTTTGCTTTTTTCACCTTTTAAAGAAATTAAATTGCTAAAAATGTACAGAATTCTCGGATGGTTGATAATTGAAAATAAATTAAATAACCCGGGTCGAGTACAAGGCTAAGTATTACGAAATATAAGCAGGGCACCCGACTTTTTTGTATTTTTAGGGCCTGGTGCATTTCTAAATTGCAATGAAAATTTTTTAATTGAAAGATATCTTATACACTTTAATAATATTTTATTTTTCTTAACATATTAATATACTGAATTGCAAATTAAAAACAAAATCTTATAAAAGGAAATTTTATTCTTTACAAAAATGGGCCTCGTTACTTTTTGACTAAAACTTATATTTCTGATGATATTTTCAAAAAGAACTTGTAAATCTTGGTAACTCATAAAAACATAAATAACAAGAATGACGAAAAAGTACTAGTTTTCTCCTTCTGCGCTGTGGAATAAAAAGAATAAAATGTTATCGTGAAACAAAAAAACAAAACTAGTACTTTTACGTCATTTAGTTACGAAGAATTTCAAGTTTTTTTTTCAAAATATCATTAGGTTGGCTTTAGACTAGGTGGAAGCTGTACTGATTATAATATGATGATTATGTATCATCATAGAGCAATCAAACTAATGGAATTAACAGTATCTCCTCTTCGTAATCAAGGAAATATATCAGTGGCAAGATCCCAAGTAGGTTTTGCCAGACATTGACATACGGCCAAGCACTAATCCATTAATGGTTAACAGTACTTGGCTATTGTTACTGGGCCAATACTAGAACCAATCATCGGCCGATCTATGGTTACAGAAAATAGCCAGTATATTGTTACCTTTGAATGGCCAAGCACTGGCCCATGAAAGGTAAATATTACTTGGCTATTGTTATTGGGCCAGTACTGTAGCCATGAATTTGCCGATCTGTCATTTTTTTTAAATTTCACTAGAGTATTATCCCTTTTAGAAATACATAGTTTGAAAAATTTCACGTATAGTTTAGTTATCGCCTTGTCGGTTGAAAGACTATGGTAATAAAGAAAAGGTTGGTATATGTTTTAATTTATTTTCATTTCTATTTTATTTTAATTATTTTGTAAATAATTTATTTAAAAAATATTATTTTATATTTTTTTTCAATGGCGGAGTCAGGGCGGAGTTTGCCATTACTCAGCCATTCCTGCAACTGAACCAGTTGTATGGGGAGTTTTGAATTTTTTCAGTCATTTTTATTTTATTTTAAATTAGTTTGTATTTAATTTATTTAAGTTTAATTGTTGATAATAATGTATATTTTTTTTAACGGCCCAGTCATGGTTGCCAGTATTTAGCCCAAGAATGGCAACCATTTACTGTGCGAAGTTATCATCCAGTAAAATTATGTTATTGGCCCAGTCGTGGTTGCCAGTACTCGCCCATTACTGCATTACTGGCTGCCAGTAATGGACCAGTTGTACAACCTTGTATGGGATATGTTGTAACATCACTTTTGACGATTCTATCGTATTTTACGCTAATCGGTATGCTGTAACACAAAACGACTGTCGTAAATACGATAATCGACAGTCGTTTTGTGTTACAGCCTACCGATTAGCGTAAAATACGATAGAATCGTCAAAAGTGATGTTACAACATCTTGCCACAGGATGCTGGCAAGAGAATACAATACAAATGACAGCAAAATAATAAATACTACAACCACCGAAGAGCGAGACAATGCTGTGTACTATCCCTGTTACAATTCCTAATAGTACTAGACAGTTTCTTGCGAAAGCTTCACGATACAAGTCCAAATGGCATAAAATGGAACAGAACAAGACGGCTCAATGATCTAGACACGCAGACGATATCTGCCTCCTCACACATAGACACGCAGATATGCAGCAGAAAATAGAAGAACTATCAACCCTTACACATGAAGTTGGTCTTAAAATCAACATCAGAATAACAAAGATCACGAGAATGAACACCAATGTAAGCACACCAATCGCAAACAACAATATACCAGTGGAACTTTTTTTTTATTAATTAGTTAGACATGTAAATATGAAATATTTATTATTCAGACTCTTTGAATAGCCGAAGATACCATGTCAATTATAAAGGAAGGAAATGAAGAAAATGGAAGGAATGGGGATATGGGTATATCTATATTAATTGTTTTAAATGACGATGGACATTTTCTTTAAATGTCGGAGAGGCAAATTCTTCAGGAAATACGGAGGTAGGCATTGAGTTCCACAATTTTGCCATTCTATCAAAATAATTGTTCTGGAAGGACACAGTTCTACAACAAGGTATTTGGGCATCAAAAGGATGGGATAACTCGGAAGCTTTTGTTTGTCGATTGTGATTGTCGGTGCTGGAGTGAATCTAGCTAATCCGTTAGTTCGGCATTACCAATCAACCGTATTGCTTTTCTCTGTACAGAGACTAGACATTTTATTGTTGACTGACAAGCAATTGTTGATTCCAAACATGACAGAAGTATTACATACATAGACGAATAAGGGACTTATAGATCAGCAAAATTTGATCGGGATTGAAAAACTTTTTAGATCGAATCAGGAATCCTAATTTTTGCTTTACAGATTTAGCGAGCTTGAACACATGTTTATTCCATTTCAGATTATATTCAATATCCACTCCAAGAATTCTACTTGATTCAACCTTACGCAATTCATTATGGTTTATCTTAATAAGGAAGTTTATTACGTTCTATTCATGAAAGACGGCACAGTTTGGTTTTGTTCGGTTTAAATGAAACAAGATTACGATCACCCGATTCCATTATACGTTCCAGGTTCGTGTTGATAGAATCAATTAGAAGCTCTCTATCAGTGGTGACTGCAGTATGAGATCGAAATTTAAGAGATGCATGTGGTGCATGCACTGTGTTGCCATCACTCATCACCAAAACTATGGATTGGGTGCACAGTGGCAATAAGTCATTAATGTATAGAAGAAACAAGGTTGGTGAGAGTGCAGAACCTCGGGGAATACCAGCATTGGTTGTGAAAATATTGGATGTAATTTCATCTAAATTAACATGAGATTGGCGACCTGTAAGAAAACTACTAATCCATGAGACAATAAGATGATGTATGCCATAAGATTTTAATTTAGTTATGAGATTTCTATGCCACACTTTATCAAATGCTTTAGATATAGAAGTGAAGTAGATAATATAAAGTGAAATACTGAATGTTTCACCATGGTTTTCCATCGATTTGTTCCAGAGATTTGATACGTAGACTAACAAATCACCTCTTGCTGCACTTCTACGAAAACCACACTGCTTATCATCAATAATTTGTGACATCTTCAAATATTCTATTAGATTGTAGTTAACATATTTTTGAAATATTTTAGCCAAAACCGTCAGAATTGCAATTGGTCTATAATTGTTATGGTTTATCTTACTACTGTTCTTTGATATGGGTTGAACCTGAACGCTAGCCAGCGTCCAAGAATCGGGAAATATTTCGGTATTCCGGTAGTATAAATAGAAAATTTTTGGATAGAATTGGAGCGAGTTGCCTAGAAAAGTTTTTAAGAATGGGGAGCATACACAAACATGGAAGTTAACACAAAAAATTACAAACCAACTACAGATGTTTGTGAACAAATGCTTAAGACAACTAATCCTTGCCTAATACAATCAGTAACGAAGAACTTCCAAGACAAACAGAGCAAATTATAGACATTGAGTTCGATATTAAGAGGAAATGGATACGGATAGGAAAATCAGACGAAGATGTTACAAGGATGTCCCTAGAGTGGAATACACAAGGCAACAGAAGGGTGGGAAGACCATTAATGAGTTCCAAAGTTAAAGAAAAGCGTTCCACAATTTTGTGAAACTGACAAGAGCTTGTTTGATAATTCTGTTAAAACTTATCTGATAAATCCGATTCTCCGTGAAAAAAAATCTGTCTGACTATGAAATCTGCATATTTCTAGCGGATATCTTAACGCTTGTACTTTTTTAATATGCAAACCAACCGAGCTGCGTTAATAAAGGTCGTTCAAGTCATAAAAAATTCATTTCATTTAAATATTTCAATGCTATCACTGTACTAATTTGTTAGGTCGAACGCGTCCCCATGTAAAGCGAACTGTTGAAATGCAAGAAAAATACTAAGCTCAACACAGCAAGAAATTTACAATACGAAGCCAGATGACTAGTTTCAATATAGATCTTAACTATAACTCTTCACTGACTTATTTTCAACTTAAAGATCACTTGTTGTGTTAGGTCGCTTTTCAAAACCAATTTGTATATGTCGAGCGAGGTCTACAGCAAACAGATTGACGAAAAAAATGCAGATTTGGTTATGAAGTGACGATATGCTCGAAATATATAAGTCCTGGCCACCGGTTGTAGGTTTGAGCAGCTCTCTACACATTGAACCAATCATCTAGGTTTGTGAGAGCAATAATGAAATGCAAGGGAAAAATCTCGTTATTTGATGTAAAATTGGACATTTTTTACCAATCAATTAGTCACGGGTGGATACAGGAGCTACATTAGAATGCAATATAGATCACTTAAAATTACTGATATTTTACAAAAGTTTGCTTTTGAAAATGAGGCTGACATAAAGTACTTAGCAGTCCATCTAATAAAATAAATAAAAAGAACTTTTTAAATAAAATTGAATCGAAAAGTCACGTTCTGCTACACAAATATGATGTGGCCGTGAAGCATTAAAAAATTTACAACAATCCGAAATTGTCACAAGAAATGATGATTTCTGAATACAATGTTTTTAACTCAATACTACCTAATCGTGTGTTACCCAAATGATCTGACTAACGAGTTCTCGGAATTGTCGTAAATGTTACATTTTTGTGTTAACGCTAAAAAATTTTAATCTCTAAAATTGCCTTAAATCGAATCTGAAATAAACTGTATTCGTTCATTTAAAAAGTGACAATAGATAAAAATAAACCGATTCGTAGACAAAACATCGCAGCACAAGTCAACATATTAGAACAGTATCGTATTGAGCTAAGTAATTTCAGTAAATTATTTTTGCACGTTTCAAATTTAGAAGCACACGAAGGTGACCTGAAAATTAAGTATAATATTTTAAAATAGGCAAAAGGTGATATTTTAGTACCTCTAGAATTTTTTGACCGATGTTTGAGTAACAATATCAAAACAGCAATGGGAAAAAAGTTACAATTTCATAATCGAAACCAATATGACATCTAGGAAAGCAAATATTTTCAAACTAGTACCGAATTAAATATATTTAAATTTTTTCGTGTCTGACAAATCTAGATATTTTTTGAAGTAGTCTTCCAAAAATTCAAAAATTTCTGTTTGAAAACCCAGATTCTTGGACAGCAAATGAAGAATATTTGAGCATTTAACAGCAAATTAAAAGAATTGTGATCGTAAATGACGTTGCAGAACGGGGAGTAAGGTTAATGACGGACTACAATAGACATTTTAAGTCAAGATGAACAACAGAAAACGTTCATCCTTCAAGTTGTAGAGAATTATCGACACAAAATCCTTAAAACCAACAAAAAATTCTGTTGCTGATATCTTGCATGAATATTGGATAACTAAATGCAACTAACTTCACCAATAACTAAGTGAAAAATGTGTTAAACTATCATTTAACACATCAAATTATAACAAAGTATGGAGTAATCAGCTAAATAGCACACATTCCGATTTATTACCTTGAATTTTTATTTCAACACTATTTCATATTTTGTCTAAACATTCTTACGTTTCGTTTTGCCTATTTCAAAATATTATATTTAATTTTCAGGTCACCCTATTATGCTTCTAAATTTGAAACGTGCAAAAATAATTTACTGATATTTCTTAGTTCAATACCTTTTAGACAAGTATAAAATCTCGAAATTCGGTTAAGTTAATCAAAAGATATGGATATTCTAGTGAATTATTAAATAATGTTCTCTACAGGCAAATGCAAGTTTCAACACCTTCTAACAGTTATAACTAAAATTTCTTGAACTGCCTCTTAAAAAATTAGTTTTTGCATCCAAATTTTGAGAACACTAATGAATTAACAAAAACCCGTAGAAGTTCGACTTACAAAAATTTTTCTCGACAAACTACAACTGTCAGCAATGCATTGATTGATACTCATATTCTGACACTTGCCATAATAATTATTTTTCTTAAGTGACTCTGCAAATATTTTGGAGGGCAAATAATTTTTTTATTAATATAATATTGTACTTAATTAATTTTGTAAATTTTGTATACTTTTAGAAATATACTGTTAAGTTAAACTGAAAATTTGAAAAAATTCTTCAAATACAGGAGCTTTTGTTTTAAAACTTTTTTATTTTTGAATAAAAGTTATAAGTGTGTTCTAAATAAATGTTAGTTTAGTAAAAATATAAATATTTTCTTTGGCAACTTTTTTTTTATAATGTCACTGGAAGCAATGAGGCCTTTTCGTAAAATTGATCTCAAATTCAGAAAGTTCCACTCAAACTTTTTTGTTGTAATTCTGAGAAAAACAATTTGTGCTAAAAAAGTTAGGCAATCACAAAATCAAGTGAGCTTGCTTTAACTTTTTTCATATCATTAAGCGTTTTTGAGATATAAGTATTTATAGCCGATAAATCTCTAATCTTGTTTTACTATATGTAAAAGCGCTAGCTCTTGGAGGTACCAATTGGCGCAATATTTTGTGTGGATATTCAGTATGGACCAATAAACGAATTAAACACTGAGCACAAAAGGAAAATCCCTATAGATACCCTATAGATACTAAAATGCATGTTAAACGTCGAATTTGAAGATATCATAACAAGCGAACCACGGAAATAAATACACAACAAAGTATAGACTAACGCAGAACTAAGTATGTGCACGCATACTGTTTCTGGTTGTTACCGCAGCAGTCACCAAACTGAACAGTCAAGTAAAATCAACAATCGATAAATGAACATCAATTAATCAATACCAATAGATAGGATAAAGTGAATGTTAACTGCGATTCTGAGGTCTCATCACAAAAATGTTTGCATACTGAATACTAGAAGGTCTTAGCTAAACTTAAGTATTGATATTTCCTTTTTATTACAATGAATTTGAAAAACCATATCAAATCTTCCGTGCAGAATATTCTAAAAGTTAACAAAACCAATCAGCATGCAGGAATATTAATACAAAACGAAAAAAATTAATGTTTCACTTGAACCTTACATTTCATGAGTTAAATCGAATTTCTTGAATTAATTGAAATATTCTAAGAATAAAATAAGCCCCAATAAATAATAAATTCTATAACGAAAACCAAATTAGTCAAAATATTCTTTTTTCTCACAAATTTAAATCACAAATCTATTTAAAAAAAATAACAATATTGATTACCTCACTCCACTTTCTTTTAATTTGATTTAGATTTTTAAATTCATCACTTAAAAAAATAGTTTTAAATTTCAAAAACAAAAAAAAATACAACAACGCCGTCTAAGAACCTTCCACCTTAATTATTTTAACAAATAAAAAAAATATCAACAAAAATCACAAAATTTAAATAAACAGACTTATATTCATATTTTTTTAATGTAATTATTATTGCTGTCCATATTAGTTTTTTTTAGTTTATTCTTCTTATTTTTCTTCAAATTATAAAAAGATTCGTTATAGTGAAGTAATTGTTTTAGAATTCTGTATTTTGTTGATATAATTTTTACTAAAGTTTTATTTCAACAATAATTTTCATAATTCACAACACCTTTAATTGTAATTTTATGTTTTATTTGGTTTTATATAAAACTGCTCTAGGGTTCAAAAACACACGTTACTGTCAGTTTTTCTTTTTTCAATTAAGTTTCACTATTTCTTTGTTTTTTTTTTGTGTTTAATAAAATTTTCGATTAATTTAATATTGTTTTTTTTTAAATTGTCTTTAAAAATAAAAAATTAAGATTTTAATAAAAGAACAGTTTATTTTATCCATAGTTTTTTTGTTTGTTTTTCTTTTAATGTTTAAACATTTATTATTTTTTAATTTAAAAAAATAACCTCCTAGTTTAAAACAAGAAAAAAAATGTTTAAAAAATTTAAAAAAAAAAATTAATAAATAAATAAAAAAAAAAATAATAGAAATAATAATTAATAATATTTATAACATTAAATTTATTATCATCACTTTTCTAGATTAATTTATTTTAATTAATATTACTTATAAATTGTTTATTTTTCATTTTCATCCATCTGTTCATTTTTATTTTAATTATAATAGCAATAATTATAATTAAAAATAATAATAGTAATAGTTATAACATTTAAAAAAAAAATAATAATAATAGTTTGTTTGTAAAATATAAAAAAAAAGTTATATCCACATTATAGGTTAAATAGTTTTTTTTTCTTTTAGTTATATTTATATTTAGGTTTTATTTTTAATTTTATTTATTTATTATCAATTTATTTTGATAGCTAAGACGAACTGGATTGGTTCATATTGCCAAACATTCCAGCTGAAAATGATGTTTGACCACCAATTTGTTGATTGCCTTGTGTTAAGACAACTGACTGTTGTTGCTGTTGTGACTGTTGCTGTTGTTGATTCATTGACTGTCTACCATGCTTTGGTTGTGGTGGTTGTAAATATTCATGCCTTGCCAATGAAAATACATCCATACGATCTTCTTTACGATATGCCAGACAACCTCGAATAAAACTCTGGAAATAAATGATAAGAAAATTTGAATTTTTCAATTAATTCGAAAACGATCTAAAATTTCTGAGAAAAAGTTATTTTGATTTGTTTTCACAAAATATGTATTCAATATCAATGAGAACACTTGCACGGATATGATGTAATTTTTTTACTTATTTTGCTTGGAATATGTGAATATTTTATGCCACACATTGACATACAGTTGTTATAATGTCTAGGATACGCGATATATAAACACATTCATACAAAACCGGGGCGTTATGAGAGGTCATTATGAATTCATAACACCCGCTTATAAGATACTCAAAAAATACGCCAGTTTTAGTATTTTAATTAAATTGCTACTATAAAAACAAATATTTAGTGTTTAGTTTTAACTTGTAATAATTTTTAGCGTTTTTTGGCAATTTCTGTGCATTATTTGACCCATTAAATTAGAGGGAGAGCTAGGGCAAAAAAATGTTCTGAATTTACTATAGCTGATTTTTTGCCAATTGGTAATAGTAGTTATAGTAGGATAGTATAGTAGTCTAGTAGTATAGTAGTTATACCATACGCTAAATAAAAGTATTTGTGTACACACACATACTGTGGTCAGTCAAGCGAACTGTAGAACAGGCGTCTCATATGTTATCAAATGTGTTATCATAACGTTGGTAATAAAAAGAATTTACTAACAGAGACACAATCTAAACGTCAGTTCCTGTAACCATACGCCTTACTTTAACATATCCTTGGTGATTAGGGTGTTCCTTAGTCATATGAGGAAAAAAAATATCGATATATTTTTGGTCTCACCCGCGAACTCGGTGTGTATACATATAAAAATGAACTGTAAGAAATTTTAGGTCAATCAAATAAAGTTAACTCGTGCCGACTTGAAGTTGAACTTTGGCTTAAGAGTCACTCTATATGAAATCATCGAAAAAAAAGAAAAATTGTTGCTGCACTATTTTAGATGTTACTCAAATTTTGTGGAAATGTTCTTTAGAGTTCATAAAATCAAAATCCACAAGGATTTAATTTTCGCACGCGCCACTTCTGGTCCACACAAAATTAGGCACTTGAAAAGTCGTATTTTTGTGTTTTGCGGTTTTAGCTGTAAAACTTTTTCTATTAAAGATATTCATTCGATCAATGTGGTATTATAAAGCTGAAAGATGGTAGATTCTAAAACAAAAATAAAAATGTAAGAAACTGTAAGCTGTAAGTAAGAAGCTGTAAGCTGTAAGAAACAAATGGCTATATAATGTTGGCTTCTGTTTAAACGCCTGTACACCCGCGTCAAGAGGAAATAACAAAACAAAGCCTTAAAGTTTTTTAAAGTTAAAGGCACGAACTAAATATCCTGCTAATTTCAAATTTTTGTCTTTTACTAAACACGTCCAAATTGTAGCCTGAAATATGCAAATTGCTGAAATTTCAAAATTTCAAGTAAAGTTTTTGCATTACGAGTTGACTGAACGAGTCGATTTTAATTTTTTATACTATAACGATATGTGCACTTTGATATTTAAGAATATTTAGACTTTTATATTAAACAGTGCAGACGCTGGTGTCAATTGAAAATCAACAAGAAATCAATAAAATACACGTATTTTCAATACTCTTTCATTTTTCAAATATATGCATTATGTCAATTTTTATTTTTGTTTTAGAAACTACCATCTTTCAGCTTTATAATGCCACCTTGATCGAATGAATGAATATCTTTAATAGAAAAAGTTTTACAGCTAAAACCGCAAAACACAAAAATACGACTTTTCAAGTGCTTTATTTTCTGTGGACCGGAAGTGGTGCGTGCGAAAATTAAATCGTTGTGGATTTTGATTTTTTGAACCCTAAAGAACATTTCCACAAAGTTAAGACAGTCAAGTCAGTTAAAAGTGAGAACAGATCTGGTCAGTCAGCCCCAATGTATATGTACAATAAATAATTATGTAACTTGCAATTTATTTATTTAACTTGAAATTTCAAGTTATATAAATAAATTGCGTGTTATTTATTTATTTTGCACACACTGGGGCTGACTGAAAACTGTATGTGTGGGTATTAATCATGTTGATGTTGTTGTAGCGACGGGTTTGGTGCTATTGCTCAGGTTCCATGTCCAAGTTCAGGAACTCTGCTACTGCCCTAGGGCGGTACCACAAATCTTCCTTCGTCAGGTTGGTTATATTTTTAGAACAATTGAATAGTTGGTCTACATCGTGCGGCGTGCCCTCACATGCGGGACACTTGTCAATAATTTCAGGTTCGATTCTGCTCATGTAGTTGTTTAGAATGCGTGACCAACCGGATGGATCTGGTGCTACGGGGAGTTGGACCTAGTTAATAGTTGGACCTATTCGTCAGTGACTTTTGGTGGCTTTCTATTCAAAACACGATTTGGATTATACATAGTTCCTTATTGCATTTTCAACTGTTTTGTTGTTTAGTACCTTTAAACCAGTTCTATATGTAGATTCGCCAATGTTACCAGTAACCTGGCTATCTCTGACATCTTGCAGAAAGCATCTTGCTGTCCTCCTTAAGTCTCTAGGTGGTTCAATCGTAGTTAAGGTGTCATTGCAAGGATGTTGCTCTTTGTGACAGGCCAATAGATATTGTTTGGTTAGCATTTCATTATGTTCACGGACCGGCAATATATTACATTCCTCGTGTAAGTGATCTCGGTGGGCCATCAAGTGACATCCGGTTGCGGTTCGTAAGGCAGCGTTTTGTGTTGTTTTGTAACTTATTCCAGTGAGTGTTGGCAACTTGGGGGTCCATATTGCATTGAATTTAAGCAGTGGGTCGAATGTTACACCCATGTGTAACCCAGTCTCGGATTTTTTACTGTAGGAATAAGTATGTTGTCTATGCAGATGCTTAGTGTTGAATTTACCTCCTTCGTCCATGTGGTGAAAAGTGTAGAAGTGAACTTTTCAGTGTAAAGTTTTAGTTTTCTGCTTTTAAACCAATTATTCAGAATATAAAGGTAGGTATTCAGGATATTTGTGAGTTGTTGCAGGTTATTTCCTGTTGCAAGCACTGTGCACAGTCGTCTGCATATGACGTAATGTTTATTCCTTCTGGTGGGGTAGGCAAACTGCTTAGCTAGAGATTGAATAATAACGGTGAGAACTCGGTCTTGTGGAACTCCTTGTCTTAGCACTCTCATTTTAGACTTGCAGTTACGGAATCAACGTATGTTTGGCGACATCTGAGGCAGTTGCACAACCTGCGCTTTACTAAACCTGGCAAATTAGTATTGAAGATATCATCAAAAATAGCAGCGTGCGACACTGTGTCGAATGGTTTTGATAGGTCGAGTGCAACTAAATTTGTTCTAGCGCATGGTTGTTTTTGATTCACACCATCACTGATCTGGTTTTGTATTTTTTGAAGCGCGGAGGTTGTACTATGTGCTCGCCGGAAGCCATGTTGGTGTGGCGCCAAATTGCAAAATCTTGTCAGTTGAGGGAGCAGAAGTGCTTCGATAAGTTTTGTGACCGATGAAAGAATGGATATTGGTCTGTAAGACTCTCCCTTTTCTTCCAGTTTTCCTGGTTTCAAAAATGGGGTTGATTCTGGTCATTTTCCAGATATTTGGTATATATAGAGTATTTAAAGATGTATTGAGTGTAGTAGTGAGGTAGTTCAATACTTTGGGTCCGATGTGTTTGAGCATGTTTGGCTGAGATGCCGTCCGGTCCTATAGCTTTTGATGGCTTAATTTTCCTTACTGCATTCTCCACCTCTTCTTCGGAAAATATGATATCCTCCAAGTTGTCAGTGTTAAGTTTGCGGTGTCTCAATACTGATCTGGTCTCTTTCTCATGTTTTCGTTGCTTTTCTGTAAACTGAATGTTGAATTTGTTTGCGCATTTCCTGTGGTTTTCAATTGGGATATCGTTGAAGGAGATCATGCAATTATTTTGTGGCTGTCGAGGATGATTTAGGCCATGAATGACCTTCCAAAGACTTTTACTAGTACCCAGGTCTGATTTACTCACTAACTCTCTCCATTTATTTCTTTTATGATCTGTGACCAACATGTTAACTCGCTTGTTCAGGTCCAGAGTTCTGAAGTCGGCTGGAACTACTTTACAGATGTCATCTCTTTGAGTAGAAAGCACACACGGTTCATGCGGAAAGTTTGGTTTTAACTTTTGAATTCTGCCAGTTGGAATGTAGCGAGCTTTAGCCTTATTAAAAATTTCTCTGAATTGTTTTTTTCCCAGAGAGGGCGTCAAGTGGTAAAAATTGCTTACTGCATTCAATTTCGGTAAAATTTGTAAAATTTTCCCAGTCAGCTTTGTTAAAATAAAATTAATATGTCTTCTTTTCGGAATTTATTTGATTTATGGAACGGCTTAAGGTGATTATGATCGGCATGTGGTCTAATCCCAATGCGATTTCAGTTCTCCATTCTGCAATTGGCATTAGTGACATACTGGCAAAGAAAACATCTAGAGAAGAGTGAGTTATTTGTTACCCTTGTTGGTTGTGGTTCGTTGAGGACTCCAAAATTGGAGCCGTCAATTTGATCAGCAATGCTTTCACCTCGTGAATCAGTGTTTAGGTGTGAATGCCATAGATCATGGTGCGTGTTCACATCTCCGAGAATTAGAGTCTTTGGTATAAAATAAATGTCCTATGGACGGTTCATAACCTGTATCACAGCTGCTTACTGGTGCAATATAAATATTGACTAGCGTTATTTCCGAATTTTATTATAATGCCTTGTTTTTCTAGGTGTTTGTCAGTTCCCGGTACTGCAGGTAGTGTGGTTGTACGGTAAATAACGCTTTTGTGAATGATAAAGGCAAGACCACACCACCTTTGTCCTTCCCTCTATCCAGCCTTATAATTTTAAAATCACAGATACTATCACTAATTTTAGATCTAACATTTAATTTTGTTTCTTGAAGAAACGTGACTAGAATATTGTTATTGCACATATAGTTTATTATATCTTCAATCTTATTCGTGAGACCGTTGCAATTTAGTTGCATAATTTTTATATCACTCTGGGGTTCCGGTAGCGTGTTCATTCGTATTGTTTTGTTGTGAGCTCGTGTTGGTAACTTGATGCTTGACAACATAGCGCTATGTAGTTTTTGGTCCATTGCTTATGTGTGACAAGACCCGAGCAATTCTTGAGGGTATTAATCATTGTGGAAGACAGTGTGTCACATGATCAAGGAATACGTCATTAGCTGGATGTTGGCAACCTTATTTTGGTTTTTTTTCTTGCAAATTTTAAAAATAAATATGCTGCTTAACTCTTATTTTAGGGTCATTCCATTTTAAAGTCAACTTCAAGCTAAATTTTTTTTCTTCACAAAACTGTAACTGTGACCTATAATTTTTTTTTCATATATTTTACTATAAGATATGGCAACAACTGTGAAAATTCCAATATTGTTATTTTGTTTAGAATGCAATTAAGCGCATGGTAGTGAAAAAGGCTTAATATACGAATTAAAATATATCTAAGAAGAATAAAGCATAGCACAAATATAATAAACCGAATTGTTTTAGACTTTTTATTTTCTGTAAGCTAAAGTTTGGAGTGTCTGAATTGGACTGCTTTGCTTTCCAAATAAAGGAGATAAGCATTCTAAATACATGAATTCTTTTGTGTTACGTTAGTCACGTTACGTTAGTCACACATCATTTAAATCAAAAGCGTCAATTTATGAAAAACTAACAAATTTTTTAAAAAGTTATTGGCTTTTTTAAAAAATACATTAATTACATTGAAGAAAATTATCAATAAATTTTATGTACATTTTCAACATCTAGAGAATTTCGGTTCATAATTTAGGTGTTAATTTAATGGTATAAAAAATGTTACGTTAGTCACATTTACATTTTTATTTAAAAAATATCTAACAAATTTAATTTAAATAAAAAAGCTTTCTGATTTAGATAAATAAACTCGATTTACATTTTAAAAAGTCAACAAGTGCTTAAACTAATCTTTACTATTTTATGCCTTGTTCAAATTAAGGTTATTTTAAGACCTTAAGTCCTTAACTTACATTGAATGCATCCATGTGTCGGCAAAGTAGAGCGAAAGACATTAAATTTCTAATGACATTAAAAAAAGACCATAAGACCTTAACTGTCATTTTAATGTTTTTACTTCTATAGCAAATTCATATTTATTTATAGTTTAAATTTATTTTTGGAGTTTTATTATATTGTTAGACATTCTTCATCAAAAAATTCATTTCATTAGAAAAATTGCAGTTGACTGGGAGAAAATATTTTGTATTTTTTTAATAATTTGGTTTAATATTTTAGCCATTTTTCTTTTTATTTGCCCATTAGGGTTAAACAATTTGAACAATTAATTAAAGTTAAACCAAATTTGTATAATTTTCTAACAATCATTTAATTTTATTATCTTATGAAGGAACACCATGAATCTTATGAAGGAAAATCAAATGTCAAAATGATATTAATTAGAACGGTGGTATTCAAAGACAATAGCAATAAGCTTAAAAGACTACTTTATCGATAAATTTAAATACCGTAAATTGTCCGAAGCCTTAGTTATAAGGAAACAAAGTTGTGAACTTCGGTATAAATGTTACGTTAGTCACTATGGAATGACCCTTTATGATTATGTTCCCTATCTTAGATTGAAATATTGGTCTATGTCAGATTTTTTATGTGATAGAATTTATTGTTTAGTAACCCATTCTTTATTTGAATTATTCATGTTTTTTTTGTTTTATATTTGTATTGGATGGGCAATATGGCTCCAAAACAGGAGCTAAGCCTTTGAATAAAAAAAAAACCCATTCTTTAAAACAAAAAAAAAGGGTTGCGTCCATCAGCACGTAAGACCTCGCATGTTGTTGTGGGACCTGGGTCCTGAAATCGTTTTATGTGTTGTCGTGACATACATTGTAATTCCTACAACACAGCATTTTATTTAAAAAAATGTCACCGAAATTGAATCGTACTGATTGTTAGCATGAGCATCATAACATACATGAGAAGAACAATCATAACAGCCCACTTACTGTCATTCAAAATGTGTTATAGCATCTCAACTGCTCGAAATCAGGATACAATTGTATACCGTTTACAAACTTCATCGTCTGAACTTATACGTGGCTATTTAACCATAAATTGATTTTATACAATACAATAAACAAATCAATAAATACATTTTATGGCGATATCAATTATTTAATTAATTTAACCGCTAAAAACCGGAATGATAAACAGAAAATCGAACACATTTTTTTTTAAATAATTACAAATCACAATACACACCTTCGCTTCATTTGATACTGTTGGCTTATTTGAAAATTGCACCTCTGTTGCTTTTAATATTGTATTTTCTTCCAAAATTGTTGCTTGAGATTGATTATGTCCAAATGGTTTTTTACCATATAAACATTGGTAAAATATAACACCAACACTCCATACGTCTACTTTTGATGAAATTTTTGGTGGATTTTTACCAACAACAAAACACTCCGGTGGTAGATACCTATATATTTGTAAGAATAAAAGAAAAAAAAATTAAATAATAAATTTCTGTTTTTTGATTCAAAATGTTTTTATTTTGTCAAACATTTCTCACCAATACGTTCCAGCGCCTTGTGATGTTAAATCCATACCATGATCCGGATTATAATTTTCTTCGTCCATTACTTTTGATAAACCAAAATCTGTAATTTTAATTTCACCGCAAACATTACCTTCGGTTAGTAATATGTTTCCTGGTTTTAAATCATAATGAATTACTGGTGGTTTGATTTCATTCAGGTACTTTAGCGCTGAAACGACCTAAAAGAGAAAAATTCAGAAATTAGGAAATTTTTAAATTAATGATTTGGAGATAATTATCCTCCATAATGATCTTGATTTGAGAGAATTGATAACAAACTGAGCGGTTTATTGTCAATTAGTACATAATAATAGTGATATAGATCTACGAAAGATTCATTCATTGTCCTTATTCAACGCTTACTAAAGGTGGAAAAGGTAGAATAGTTAAACCCAGAAGCGGTCAATGTGTGACCAAAAAGACTGTCATCAAAAGAGTACTAATTTTTTTAGGCAATTTGTCTAACACCGACCACAGTGGATTGCACTTACTGAACACATATGAAACCATTCCAAGAGGATAGAAAAAAAGTATGCCGATTAAGAAAAGAAACAACTCTTAAAATAAATTTCAGGCTAATTGAAATTATTTATTAGAATGCAATCAATGTTCATAAAACAAGTCATACACTTCATATAAAATAAATATGATTTTGCTTCTAAAAATTAACATTTAATATTTTCCCGAATTTTTATGATTCAAACATAACATATTTTCTTAATCGTTTTTCCTTTTTTATTAACTTAATCTAAAGGTATGTAGCGAGTGGTGTGGTGACTGTTTTGAAGACATATATGTATATCATTTTAAGTTTATGTACATATTGGAAATCACTTGAAATTTGCAATTCGAAATCATTTTTAATTTTCTCTTGGAAAAAAACCTTTAGAAATTATTTTTGATGAGTGTGAGTTCGAATCCCAGCACGAAACACACAAACATTTTTCTAAAGGAGTTTTTCTAAGAGAAAATGAAAAATGATTTCGACTTGCAAAATTCAAAATTCCCATAATGTTGTCTATATATCTAACCATATATAGCAATAAATTGACCGTGCGTCAGATATTAGTTTCGCAGTGATTGACAACAATCAATAAGAATGTTAACTTAAGATTTTGACTAAAACATTCTCTCATCCTATGAATACACAGATAGTAATGTCTAGAAATTTAATACAAAAATCCCAAAGAAATTTTAAGTTATGTTTCAGCCGGTGCAGTGGGAAATATAATTAGAAATATGTACAAAATGGTATAAGTTGAATAATGAACAATCGAACATTTTACCTGCATAATAATTGATCTCGCTTCCCTCTCTGGTATTGTTTTGTGTTGTTTTAAATAAAAATCTAAATCATGTCCATCACAATATTCTAACACAGTACAAAATGAATTCGCATCAATTTCAAAGACATCATATAATTTGACAACACGGGGATGATCTAATGCTTTATGTATATTATATTCCCTTAGAGCATGCCTTAAAATAAATATAAGAACAAATAATTTAAATTTCAAATTCATTTTCTTGAAATTTATTCAATTACTTAATATAATTAGCCTTTTTATCTTCCTTCCAGTCTTTATTCAATTGGTGCACTTTACAAGCAACATATCGTTGTTCCTTTAAATCAAATGCTTTATGAACTTCTGAAAATCCACCTTTTCCTAATAACATTAATAACAAGTAACGATCGTTTAACACAGGATGATTATTAAATCGTGACTGTAATATAAAAGAATAGTTAATAAAATTTATGCCAAACGGTTTAAGGTATGGATTTAATGTACTCTTACTTGATCCTCATTGTGAATACGTTTTAATTCACGAATATGAAGATTGCGTTCACGTTCTAATTTCTCCATTTCTAATTGAAGATCTGCATCTTCTTTTTTAAGCGCATTTTGTCTTAATTTTAATATTTCATCACTTTCATAGTATTCCTGTTGTGTAAAACCACCAGCCACAGCATCTGGTTTTAAAAAACCACCGGAATCACCATTATGCAATGCAGTACCAACAGTTGTTGATGTCGATGTTGTTGATCCTACTGATGATGAGGAGGATGTATTACGTTTTCTAGAATTCTCACTATTCGATGGTCGTTTTTTTGTTAATATTTTCTTTTGTCTATCTATTTCCTCACGTTCCGATGCAATTTCTTCCTGCCGCCTAGCTAATTCTTGAAATGCATAACCATCGGTCCAATTTTCTTGAAATGTTGCACCAACACGTTGGGTTACAAATTGTCCTAGTCTTAACCTATTTTGCATGCATTTTTGACGTGCCTCCTTCTTTTCAATATTGCTTTTTTCTTTTAATAACTTTTTAACAACGTCTATACATTTATTTATATGATTCTTATGTTGCTCGATAACTTTTTGATGTGCTGTTATCTGACACTTTTGTTCATCGGATAATCGTGTTAATTCATCTAACTTTGTTTTACTTGATTCAATTTCTGAATCACGTTCTTGAATTTCTATATAGGATAGTTCAGTTTGAGTTGATTTTGTTACCATTATCGATGATAACGGTGATGTGGATAATGTAGATATTGTTGATGTTGGTATTGTTGTTAATATAGTTGTGGTTGTGTTTTGAATTGGCTGTTGCTGAATTATTTGTTGTTGCTGTGACTGTTGTGTTTGTTGTAATGTTGCTATTGTTGTTTGATTTGTAGGTGCTGGAGGTGGAGGTATTGTTGATAGGACTATATTGGAAGAAGGGCGATTTTTAAAGAACTCTTGTGTTACACCACTACTAAGACTAGTTACACTCAGTGGAGGTTGAGGACTAGGCGGATACATTGGATAACCTTGTTGTGGTGATGGACTTTTTGCACCACCAGTACTAAGTTGCCTAATTGGGCTATTGCCCGTTTGTTTACTATGAAAATATTCATTTATTTTCTTACTATCATTTAATGTAGGTATAGTAACTCTTGGACCCTTTGGATTTTGTGGCAAAATTATATTACCACTACTTCCTCCACTCCCACCATGTCCACCACTATCGTCGGCAGGCAATTTTCTTTTACGTTTACGTTCTGATTGAGTACGTGGGAGTTTGTCAGGGGTACTACCAGACTCCACCTCCTTATCACTATGGGAGGAGCCAGTGCTCATATTTGAGTCCTGGTTGTGTGCTGTTGTCTGGCCACCTTGTATTATCGACGTTTGGGGTGCCATCTGCAATTGCGTTCCGGCGGACATCTAAAAAATAAAATGAAAACTCATTATAAAACTGATCAGAAAATTGCATTTCAATCAAAAAAAATTAGTAAAAGTAAAAAAAATCCATCATGGACGTCAATTTACTTTCTACTTGACAAAATCATACACACAAAAAAAAATTAATTACATTTTTATCAAAGAAATTATAAGTTTAATAAAATAAGAACTAAAATATAGACATGGACACAAAGTTAATATGTAAAATAAAATACAAACAAAATGGCGATTTATATCAAAAAAACTATTTCTTTTTATGTAAATATATAAATTTTTTAATACCAGTGATAATTTTCTTATATTTTTTGATTCAACAACATAATTTTTCTTCAATATAATTTATATTTAATTTTTTACCATTTATATACAAAATCAAAATGGCTGAACATTCTGCACATATCTCTGATTATAATTAAATCGATTACGACACAAAACTAAAGATATTATGAGACAAATTACTATTTTAATATAAATTTAATTGAATGCTTTGAACAAAAATATAATTTCAAATTATCTATTTTTTCATATATATAAATTTATTAATTCATTTTTTTTTTTTTATTCAAAAAAAAAAATATTTTGCTATTTTTATTTGACAAATTTAAACACATTCACGAGATAGCTCTTTTTATGAGTAGTCTCTCAATTCAACTAATACAAATCCAAAAAAAAATTATACAGCCATACAAAAATTATTCACAATCATCAGTTCTCCTATTTTAAATGAAACAGTTTTTTAATATTACATATATTTTTCTCAAAAACAAAATAAAAATACACAAAAATAAAATTCTCAACAAAAGTAAAATAATTCATAAAAATTTGTAATCATAATTATTTAGATCTCACGAATACAACTGGAATGAGAAACTATATTCTGAAGTAGGAACAACAAAAAAAAAACAATACAATTGCAGTAAAATCCCGTCATTCATGAGCATATTCTTTGTGTACAATACATTTATAGAACCACGTGGGATCGTTGATGCGCGCACATCATCTTTATAAGTGACGTCATATGAAAGATGGCGGCCATGTAAACAGAACAGTTTTGGTATTGCTTTTATCTGTATTGTGAAAGTATTGTAAATTTTTGCATTTTATTTCAACTCACATTCGCCAACAATAAACGAACGAAATATGAAAAGAATGAATAAAACACGATAAGTGTGGTGAAGAACATCTGTATAAAATAAATCAAGTTTTGTAAACAATATATATACATATATGTATATTTTGTAACCGATTATGAATGTTTATCTTTCGATACGCGTCAAAACTCAAAACAAATACTATATACTAAATAAAGATTGTTTTGTGGTATCATTTAACAATAATTTATTAATTTAATTTAATCAAATGATTGTCGGTTTGTTTTCATGTTGCAAAAAATTAAAAAACATAGTTTATTACTTTGGCTGTTGGAAAAATAATACACCCAAGTATTTAAATCTTGGTTAAAGTTTTTTATCGTTCAAACGAAACAAATGACATTAATATGACCACGAAAATATCCATGCAGGTACATGAGATCTCCGTCATGCAACAAACTAAATAATTAAGACTTCCAACTTTAATTCGCCATACAGTTAAATTTACGCACACATGATATACATTCAATTCAATTCCAATTAACTACCGATGATGATGCACAGTGGTGGCTCATAAAATCACGATCAAAATAATGTAATGTAATCAACACATCACTTATACATTAAAAAACCCGGTTAATTGTGAATGTATTATTTCAAATTTTTTTTTCATTAAAATATAACAAAAATACATAACACAATACATAAACACATCACATATGATATTTTATAACGTTTTGTCTCTCAAGAAAAAGAAAAATTTTGTTTGCTGGGTCATGAAATAATATAATATTATTATAAAATAGTTAATTAAATTATATTATTTTACATAAATAAATAATTAATTTAGATTGATTAATATAATTGAGGATTTTATTGTGAGAACAAAAAAATAGAGAGGAAAATGTTTAGACATTTCTCTAATGTTTAGCATATCTTATTGCATAATATTGTTGCGATTTAAATGAGCAGATGGGGGTGAATATGTGTTTGTGTATTATAATTATAATAAATGAATTAACGGTTTGTTCACAAATAAAAAAAATGAATTTTTTGTGTATATAATCGAATTGTTTTACGATTGTTTTTAAATACCAGGCATGTCAAACTCATTTCGGTATACGGGCCAAATTTTTCGAAAATTATTTTCCAAAGCCTTATGTCCTTATGGCCACATGTTCTTGGTTTTATTAAAAAATTTTTAATATCGATGCTAAATGTTATCCAATTAATCTGGCTCGCTTAGCAGTTTTACTCATCTTCATTTGTGAAAAAATGTGTTCACACGCTACCTTGGGCAACGGTCTGCAGATAAATAATCAAAAAACTCTGGAATACCAATTTCCTTATATTTTTGGTTTAATAGCGTGTCGCATCGTAGTTTTATAAACTCTTCGAGCAGATATTTGTTAGGTTCAAGTATGGCCCTAATACGGTTTGCTCTAGTTTGATGAGTGTAACGCTTTTTCCCAATCGGGCTCTACTTGGGATAGTCGGTTCAGGGCCTGATCAAGTTCGCCATATTAAACTTAATAGGGCAAACCCTAGTAAGGCATTTTGTATCAGGCCCTGATCAGATTGCGCCCAACCAGTAGTGAAATACGAAAAACCTCACCAGGGATGGATATATTCAAATAAAGCTACCTAACCCTAAAAGGGTATTCTAATTCAGTCCCGGAACAAGCCGACATCAGATTGCCCTAATAGGGCTTGCCATTTTCAAATTTTCGTCAATATTTTCAATGTCAACCGACATCAAAGTGCAAAACATTTTGAAATGAGACTAACTACTTTGAAAATCTGAAAACGTCTATTTAAAATCGTCTGCCAAAATTTTCAGTTGTATTTCATATTTTTCAAATTTTAACTCTGGATGTTTAAGCAAATCAACTAGAAAAATTTCATAAATTTTCTCTTTCCAATTGTATTTTCCATAAGAGTATCTTTTGTTTGAATGAATTTATTTGGTCATACAACGAGGTTATAAGCATGTTTTGACACTGAACAATAATATTGAGTTAACTGAGATGCCCAGTAATGTCAACTGAGAAAGCCAAATCTTGTATCCAATCAACCTTTTTTAGTTCAGAGCAGTCATAATATTCCCTTGGCCCTCGCTGATTTCATTTGATGATTACTACATGTTTTATACTTTGTATGGCGCCGATGCTTGACGAGTCCCAAAAAACGTTTGTTCTGCAATTTTCCTCGATTCGACCGCTTTTTCGTTCGACACGCTCCCAAAAAAGACGATGGCCGGAAAATATACATCTTGAGAAAGAAAAGACGATGACCGGAAAATGTACATCTTGAGAAAGCGTATAATATTTTCTGCACCAAATATTGTTGCTCAAACTTTTAACGGGATCTTGTAAATTTGTTAAAACAATTTTTTTAAACTATGAGGGTGGAAATTTGTTTTAGATCACGAGGATAACCTTGTTCGACAAAAATTTGTCTGCTATTATCGAGTCCACATCCCAAACATGTCAAAATGTCAATTGTCGGACTAATAACACACATTTTTGTCGAACAAGGTTACCGTCGTGTTCAAAAATAAATTTCCACCCCTAATAGTTACAAAAAAAATTGTGGTAGCGAAATAGGTAAATTGTGGTATGGAAATTTACAAGATTCCGAGCAATGGGTATTTTTCGGAGCTTGCCGAACGAAAAAGCGACCGAATCGAGGAAAATAGCATTTATTAAATGAAATCGGCGACAGAGCCTTATAATCTTTAATTTCGAAAGACAATCTGATACAATTTATGAACATACAATCTGATTGCACATATTTAGATAATGTATACCTTTCGTTTATTTAATATTCTAATTTTTAAGTACTGTCTAAATTACGATTTCGTCCAACGGCTGTAAAAATCTTCTTAAAACTTATGATTCGAACGGCAGCGCACTTCGGTATAATATTGCAAATCTTCGTAATCACATTCAACATCTTTTAGCAATGCCATTAATGCTCGATGGTTTCAGCCACGTTTAACGATTTTAGCACCTTTAACAACAATGTCAAGCAACATTGTCAATTTTAATTACTTTTGAACAAAACACCAGCAAGGTGGATAATGCAATGGAAGTTTTGAAAAGATCTATTATGTTAGGTTTTAACACAATCTTTTAGTCTTCCCGGGACATCATGTACAGCTGCTTTCATAAAAGGGGTTTGTTGCCAAATACATCAGGTTATGCATTGGAAGATCATATTTTTTAATAGCAATTAGAAGTACATTTTGTATTTTGAGATTATTTTTGATAAATTTATTTTTTCAATGCATTTTTTTAATTAAAACACTGTAGGCGTGGAAGTGTTGAGGGTCACAACAATTTATGCAGCGGGCCACAAATGGCCCACGGGCCGCGAGTTTGACATCTCTGAAATACACTCAGAACATTTTTAAATAAGAATTGATTATTATCGTCGTATAAGTTGTTCGGCGTATATTACATCTAATGTGTTGTGTTTTTGAGGTGGATGGATTCTTAATTTTTTTACTATCTTGATTTATTATTAATCATATGAATGTTTCATTGGATAATATTTGTTGAGTTTTTGATTTGTTGGGTGGTTAGTGGTTAATAATCAAATAATGAAAATTAATGACTCAGATATGATGCATATTTTTCGGGTGCATATTGACCTGTCGACTGATATGAAAATGTAGGTTCGGCATTTATAGTATTAGAAATATTCTTCCATGATTCATATATAACTTTTTACAATTCTACCTGTCAATCTCTCATCTCATTAAAAAAAACTTATATAATTTTTTTCCAAAGGAAATTTAGAAAAACCTACACAAACAGTTTTCCATAAATCTTTTTCAAGAAAAAATCCCTAAAATAGAAAAAAACAAAAGACTCATGATTTTTCTTACCCAATGTAAATTATTATTATTTATTTATAATTTTTTTTATATCATTCAAAATGGCTGACACACAATCCAACAATAGAGTATATTTTAATATGAAAAAAAAATAAGAAAAAAGTTTAACTCGAAAAAGAGAAAAAAAAATTATAATTGACAAATCAACGTATAATATTGTATATCTCTGTGTAACAATAACAACAACAAAAACACTATATCTATCTCTCGTGAAAAATAAACTTAAAAAATTCTGTTTTTCAACGAGTTTTATAATAAATACGTTTTTTTTTATTTTAAATATTGATTAAAACAAACCAAGAATGTGTATAAAATGAAAATTGTATATAATATACAGAATCGAGTAACTAAAAAAATTTTTTAAGGGTATATATATGTATACATAAATATAATATACATTAATAATATAACCAAACCAAACCGACAGATCTTCTTTGTTATAAAAATAACATGGTGAATTATATATATCAAATAATGAGAATATGCGTATAAAAGTGAATGCATAAGGTTAAATTTCATTTAACAAAAATAAGTTAATTTAATTTAAAGAAAAACGATTTTTTTAACTCCTCGTTTATTTATTTTAGTATGTACACATAAGAATTACATATTTGAAATATTTTATACACAAATATAAAAAAAAGTTCTTAGATTAGAAATAATATTTGTTTCGTGGAAATATTTCGTACAGATGTTGGGAATAGCAGGTGTTAGGATTCTAATATTTAGTTGAGTTAGACTAATAAATTAATTTTCTGTGTAGTTAATAGAATGTCCAGTAAACATGATGATAAGAATTGCTCTCTTTATTGGTTGGTCAATTTGTTCTTTTTTTGTTCAAATGAGTTCCCACTTGATGATAATAGTGAGATGAGATGTCGTTTAGGTAGATAACTTTCAACATGGATCGTGATTGGATGAACTTATGGATTATCGTGATTGGATGAACTTATGGATTATTTTAATTTTTATATCTTCTATCTTATAATAAAATATTGTCCTTTGTGTAATTTGCAAGATTGAATTTCACAACTGTTAACGCAAAACCTGCAATTTTTATCAACTTCCAAAGTTGTAAATTGGGATGAGATGGAGAAGTGGTTAAGACGACAACATCGCTTATGTTAAGCAAAAATGAAGAGGGTTTCAACTTAAACGGGTGACCGCTTGGGAGCCAACATCACACAAACTATGAAATATGAGTAAAATACATGAAGCAAGAATGAGAGAGACTCATAGATTATTGTGTCACAAACCTATTCACAGGAGGTAGCAAATTCCCACACTATAACAACACACACAATTCACAAATACACTTGGACTTCACCGAATGGGAAAACCAAAAACCCAATCGATCATGTACTGGTTAGTAAGAAGCTTATATCCTCCTTACAAAATATCAGAGTAAAACGATATTTGCACATCATTCGATTCGATTGCTCAGCACATCATTCAATACAAGCAAATAGAGTGATAAGAACAAAAATCGCATCTTCAAAGAATCCCTCCAACTCAATATACATCAGAACGAAACACCCAGTAGAGATCAAAAGTGGAATCAAATTGAAAAAGCCTACGTAAAAACTACTATAAATGTGTACGGATACCAAGACAAGTTCCGAATACCGTGGATTGGTGATGATACCTGGAAGAAAATCGAAGAGCGTCGTCTGCTCAAAGTGCAACTCTGTCACCACAGCACAACAGAAATTCGTATGGAGTATGAGAGTACAGCTAAACAAGTAAAAAAGATGACAATAAATGATCGGAGAAGATATACTCTCAAGACGAAAGGTCACTAACAAATATACAAACACACCACCAATAAAGGATGAATCTGGTGAAACTCTAGCAACAACAGAAAAACAGCTTAATAGATGAAAAGAATACTGTTACGGTTATAGCAAAATCATAACAAAACACAACAATAAATTAATGAAACGAATAGTGTTGTTGTTGTATTCTTAGAACTTGGATCAACATGAAATTACTTTATGAATCAAATCATCATAACGTAAAATAATCGAATATTCTAGTGTTTTCTCAAGGTTTCTAAAAAGTGACCTCGAATGATCGAGATTATGCAGAATCGTATATAAGGAGGGATGTCTTGTAAGACTAGATTAGTTTTATTTTAAACCTGCGACGGTAAAGTTAAAAATATATAAGTGATTTTTAAATTAGTTTTTATGAATAAAGTTTTAAGTGTTATTGAGTACAAATATTTTGTGTATTATTTTGAACGTGGTGTACTAGAAAATTCTACAATAAACCGTTGGAGTTTCGAAGCTGTTGAAAGAATATTCTAGTTAGGAATATTGTTTGCTGTATTGTTTCCTGTTGTTGTGGAACAATTAAGGAGTTGAATACTTAATAAAACCTGGTGTGTTTGCTTACTAATCAGTGATCGAACTCAGAAATAGATTAGGAATTGCGTTTATCGAATTGTGAGTTAGGCCAATTCGAAGTAAGGATAGGCCAATTCGAAGTTAGGCCAATTCAACGTGGATTGTTAACAACTGGAAACAAAAGTGAATTGATGCTACGGCTTCGAGAGGCTATGGAAACTAATGGAACGGAAGTGGAAAGTTATCAGTTCGGAATAGTTACAACAAATATTGATTCAATTGCATTTGATGAGGACAAAAGTTTTGTTGCGGAAACAACATCTTCATTGCCATCTACGAATTTCGGTTTTACGTAATTAATGGCTATGATGCAACAGATGAATTTGAATATGAATCAAAAATTTGATCAACAAAGCAGTAACATCAATCAACCAATGACTGCAACCAAGGGAGAAATCAGTGGTAACATTAATCAACAAATGGCTGCTACCAAAGACAGAAATGGAACAACTTGTGCAGAAATGAACAGAAGGGCTTTCAGAAGAGCAGAAAAAAGCAGTACGTCAATTGTTGGAGCGACATAATCGTATTCTGCAGTTCACCTAAAGGAAATGGCATTACCAATATGGTGAAACATCTTATTGACACCGGAGCAGAAAAGCCGATACGGCAGGCACCGAGGCGATTACCATAGGCTAAAAGAGAGGAAGCTGATAAAATGGTGAGGGATATGAAAGAAGCAATCGAGCCTTCAGACAGTTTCTGGAGCTCACCTGTGGTGTTAGTTGGCAAGAAAGATGGGAGTCTAAGATTTTGTGTTGACTACAGGAAACTAAACACAGTTACTAAGAAGGATAGCTATCCATTACCTAGGATTAATGATACACTGTATACATTGTCTGGGTCAAGATTGTTTTCAACACTGGTTACTGGCAGGTGGAAGTTGCGGAGGAAGATCGGGAGAAAACGGCGTTCAGTCCGGAAAATGGACTATGGCAGTTTAATGTCATGCTATTCGGATTATGCAACGCTCCCGCAACGTTCGAGATTAATGGAACGGGTACTAAAATTCTTGCACTGGAAAACATACCTTGTTAATTTGGATGACATTATCGTCATGAGCAAAGACTTTGATGACCACTTGAGGAACTTGGCGAAGGTGCTGGAAAGGTTGCAGGCAGCTGGTTTAAGTTAAGTCCCAAAAAAAGTTCGCTTTTCAAGGAAGAAGTAAAATACTTGGGACACAAGGTTACGGCAATGGGAATTCATACAGATTCTGACAAGATTGCAGTAGTTATGAACTGGCCAAGATCAAAGAACCTACATGAACTACGAAGTTTCTTTGGATTGTGGACATATTACAGACGGCTTGTGCCAGAATTCGCCAACGTTGCCAAAAGTTTGCATGAGTTAACCAGAAAAGATAAGGCATTTGAATGGAATGAACCTCCGGAACAAGCTGTTGGCTGAACTGACTTCTTAAATATTTTCAAAAGGTCATTATATCTAGAGTCATGAGCTAAAATATCTTCATTTACGAATAACCAAAGTTATTATACTCGCACTTATATTAATGAAGTGAAGTGAACGTGAAAACGAATTGAACATTAAATGAAATACACGGTGTTTGATTAATACTCGTTAATATAGAAAAAACTAAAAATAAATTCACACCATTTTAATTAATTTTTACTTCAATTGAAATGAGGTTAGTTGCTAATGCTATCTATATACACTTTAATTACTTATGTATATACGTAGATTTTTTGCAAATTATTGAATGATAAAAAACATTTACATATTCATTTTGAATTTAGTTTGTTAATACATATTTCAAACTTACATTCTTTTAGTTAAAAAGATAAAAATGATAATCATTTTTTTAGTTTCACTAGAAATACAGTTAAAAGACAAAAATTAGGTGATGAGATATATTAATAACCTTTGATATCTTGATTTTATCGAGCTTGAATCAAGGTTCTACTGCCGTGGTCCAACCATAAGGCTATCTATTATATAACTAATTCCCAGGTAGGAGCTGCAAATATTAAACAATGAACCAATTTCGGGCCCGTATTGGTGAGCAAAGTCTTGGCTAGTCAACTTTGGTTGCAGTCTAGGCCAGTTGTAAATATGTATCTAGACTGAACGAAGATTCAATTTATTATATTACGCGTTATTAACCAGTCTAATGCATTGTGAACATGTGCAAGCCATATTATGTTTATCTTTATTTTATATATGTTACTCTTTCCACAACCTCTTTCCGCATATTTAAAGGTCTTGAAAAATAATTGGTTAGGTAAACCTGGTCCAAGTCTTATATGCCAGAGTTGGCTGTAAGCTTGGGCTGGGCCACTTGGTCCAAGCTTGTGCCGTTTGAAAATGTTAAGCCTGACCCAAACCCCAAAAGATGTGGCGCGGGCTTGGCCCAGGAGGTTGGGTCCCTTAGCTTTGTCTTACCGGGTAGTATTTAACAGATTTTTGTTGGATTTAACGGTCCTGACATCCTCAATTAAATTTTGTGCTTAGACATTGGAACTGGTTTTAATAGTTGCTTTTTAAGCAGTAGTAACGTTTGAGTTGAAGTCATAAATCTGATTATTGGACTCTATAGGTAATTATATAAGAAGAAATGCCAATAGGGCGTTGGTGTTAATATTAAAGCTTCAATCTAAAGCTTGAAATTTTATATTCCTCAATAGACGATCATTTTTTTTGTGCCGTAAATGTTCCATACAGGAACATAGGCTGTCAACAAGTGTCCCTCATCTGTATTATTTCATTAATTCACTCAATTTTATGGTCAAGTTTTACTTGAAGACTTAATTTAATCAATTAGTTTTATATGGGCGATCAGCGCCCATAGTTTTTTTTCCAATTTATCAACTATATTAGTTGACTATCGGTTTATTGGAGAACCGGTGTGTTGATGGTGGTTAATGTTTTGCTTAAAAACACTTTGACCATTAGATAGGAGATGAACCCGGGTCCTTCAAGTTCGAAGTCTAGCGTGCTATCACTAAGCCACTCAACACACAGACGAATAATACATTCACCAAATAAAAAATTATTAACTATACACAAAATAAACCTGTCTCTAGCTTTGTATTTAATCTCAGCGATAGTAAGTTGTAACTCGTAAACATTTTATTTTTTTGTCACAAACAATCAAATTTATTTTTATTTTTCTGTACATATACTATACTATCAAACGTTCCATATTTGTAGATATTTTTGTGGTTTGTCATATTAATTTTGTGGTCACTGAATATCCATTTATTTCAATTATTAATTTAAATTACAGCGAAACATCAAAATAAGCAACAACGCTGAATCAATATTTTTTGCAAGACTGGTCTGGTAAAATTGGCTTGAAGAGGTGGGTATATATTTCGCTACCGTAAATAATGTTCTAATGCGGATTATACTGTGGGCATTTCTTTCAGTATCCGAAATAACGAAGGATCAAGAAAGAATGAATCTAATCAAAGAAACTTTACTTTCGAATCACATATTTGCAGAGGGTGTATTTTTCTTACAGCTTATTATTGAAAAATATTGATGGAAAGCAGTAGGAATTCTAACTTTAGCATTTCATTCATTATTCCTAAAAACTAGACAGCTTGCTTCTATTCTAATAAAAACTTTCTATTTGGATCAAAATACAAGAATATTGCCGGAAACATGGAACATATGAATTTATTCAATTTCAAATTTGACCAAGGACTATCGATGATTAGTAAATTTATGGATTCGGAATACGAATCAATATGGCGAAATTGATAATCTACTAAAGATATGTCTTGAAACATTTGTTATCCAAATATACCGTTATTCAACTGCACTCTTCCACTGTTGCCTCAGGACTGATGTAATTACAAATGTAAGATATCTGTAAAGCTTACCACTTTAGGCTTTTGACTTTAAAGATCTTTAAGTATGGAATGTAAGGAAATAGGAAAAACATGGAAACCTTAGAGTAGTCTAGTCTCAAGCTATATATGGTACAAAAACTATTTCTCAGGGTTACAGTTGCATAGATGCGGTCCTTTTAGGACTAGAGCTGGATCGCCGCCGAACCGTCAACAAAATCCCTGGTTGTAGGACAAAATATTTGACGGCTCAACGAAAAAAAAATATGTTTGTTTACCAGCCCAAACATTTTAAAATCAAAAGAGAAACATTACAATGATTCAAGTTTTCGAAAGGTATATCTTTAGAACAATGTGGCCTTTACGAGTAACAAAAAATAATCTAAACGATTTCAAACGATAACAGAATTGTTTTTAAACTGTTTTGGATAACTGATGCATGTACATGATGTAACAAAAAATGCAACCGTTCGTTTATTAATTGCGATAGGGGCCTTTTCCTATTAGCAAAATTAAATCTCTTTTCTCAGCTTATGTTGAGTGATTTATTGATATTCTGATCAGGTACCTATATAGTAAAGTGGAAGAGTTCGTCAGAAATTTTTTCATTTGTTGGTCTTCAACAATGAGTCAATGAAACGTAGCGTTGTTCCACCATGAGAGAAGAGTTTTAATATGAAGACCTCGTGCAGTTGAAAATTTGTTAACTTGGACACACACTGATTTAAAAACTAATATGTGAAAAGCGAAGGATTTTCCCAACAGAAGACAGCTTCTCTCCACAGATTTTCAAACTTGGAATTAAATTTTTAAATAAAATGCAATTTTGTTTTCATTTTCGTGGTCTTAGCTTTAAAGATATTATCGAAAATGTGTTTTTGTTCTGTATCCTCCAAATACGACAGTCATGAACGAAAAAAATTAAAATTTAGGATCGACTGACAGTTATGGGAAACATTGGGGAATGAGTTATACGAATATGAGAATAATTCTCTTTATCAGAAAAAGAATAATTCTCATATTGAAAGTTATTGTTACCATATTGAAAGCAACAATTCTCATATTGGAAGTAAAATAATACTATAGTTTAATTGAAATTGAATTTCGTTTCGAGATGTTGATTTAAAAATTCTAGAGTTACGTTGACTTAGCTTAGTATGAATGTTGGAGACTTTAAGTTTTTACTGTACTATTCATTTATTTAATAAAAAAGCATTAACTTTTATTTCTTGTCCTTGAAATTATATTTTCCTAAGATAATAAGAATTTCCATTTGAGACAAATGAGATAGGCAATGTTTTAATTTAAGCTAATTAAAATATGAAAATTACTAATCAAATTAAGATTAAAAGTAATTCAACTTTATGTAGAATACTAAATAAAATTGACATTTTCATTGCTGTTGACAAATCTCTTATATTGACAAACCCATATTTTGTAGATATTATTTTCTTACTGTTAAACTGTGTGTATTTATGGTTATATACATATTATGTTATTTGTTTGACAAATGATTCGCAAGATAGTCCATATTTGTTAGTTTGTAAACTATTACATACATATTTTATCTGTCAACGGAAAATTTAATCGATTTTACTTAAAAATTAAAAAATTTCTTCGGGTAATAAAATTACGAATGTGTTATTGTTAATTAACAAATGTTTACTTTAATCGTCAAGTGCGGTTTATTTGTACATATGTATTGCTATTTGTACATATGTATTGCTGAAAAGTAAAACTGAATTCTTTTGTAATGGATAATAATAAAACTATTGCATAATTATTTTTGATATATTACATTCGACATTTCACATGCATAAACCCAAATTTATATCTACTGCATTTTTAAATGGATTAAATATTTTGTTATATACATTTATAAGATCATCACTAATAAAAGTGATGTAAGCGTTAGCGTAAATCAATCGTCTGAGACGAATTGGAAGATGACAAGACAATATTGTAGGTAAAGTATTTTATCTGCAATTTTTACTATAATATCGAATTGAATGGAGTGATTATATTGTATGTTTAATTGAATTTAGTTGATTTGAATGAAAATAAAAAATATTTGATGGTCGATTCATAGTTACATTTACGAACTGAGAGATTATTAAAGGAGTTATTCATACTACTGATTTACGATAGCATAAATGAGTTATTTAAATATCTTACGAAATAGGATAAATGAGTTATTAAACTAAACAAACTCTGATAGTACCCATCTAAAGTGCTTGACGATACTCAAAGAAAGAGAAAAACTAATTTTATTTATCTGCTCCAAAGAATATGCTAACTCCTATCAAAAACAAATATTGCATTAGTCTAAAATGCTACTTCGGATGTATCATTACATAATGATATAATATAACCTTAATCTTTGTAGGATTTTATTTAAAAGTCGTCATTCTAGTAGTCATGTTCAGTATGTCTACAGTAAAAAATCTTCTCGAGCTGTGTCTCTGACCTCTGTCATTACATTTCATTCATGCATAGCAAAACTACACGCGCTATGGATTCAATTACTTTCAAGTTCAACCGAACAAAATAAAGAAACTGGTTCTCATCCATCTTTTCAGGATTGTTGTTGTTTCAGGAAGGAATTTTATTCTAGTATAACATTGGATTTCAAATATTGATAGATAAATTTGCTTAATTCCACATTGCAAATTTCAATAGTAACCTCGGTTTGAAAAACCATTATAAAGACGGTTATCTGTCAGTTCAGTGGTCAGTACTTTACCGCAGAAATGATGCAAAAATCAAAACTCACGTGAATTTTGGTTTACTCTTTAAAAATTACAAAATTTTAGTCGTAATAAGCAAGAAAAAATGTCTGTCAATGAACTTTTTTTAATGTTATATTAGGCACATTTACAGTTAAATAATAAATTACCGTCTCTGTATATGTATGTGCTATCATCAGCGTGTGCTATCATCCGGGTAGGAGTTGCCAATATTAAACAACGAACCAATCTCGGGCCCATATTGGCGAGCCAAGCATTGGCTAGATAACTTTGGTTTCAGTCTAAGCCAGTTGTAAATGCCTAGACTGAACCAAGATTCAGTTTAGTTTATTACGCGTTATTGACCTGTCTACTAATGGATTTTAAACATGTGCAAGCCATATTTTATTTTTATATACTCTTTCCAAAACCACTTTTCACACATTTAAAGGTGGTTTAGTGAAAAATTGGTTTGGTAGACCTGGCCCGAGACTTATTTGCCAGAATTGGCCCAAGCCTGGTTTGCCAGACTTGGCCCCAGGACATCAGTCAAAACTTGGTCCAAGATTGGGCCGTTTGAAAATGTTAGGCTTGGCCCAATCCCTAAAAGCTGTGGTGCCGGCTTGGCCCCTTAGCCCTTTCTTACCCGGGTATCAGCAAAACTATGGATGGGATTGACTGTTGAATCTAGCAAGTCATCGATAGATGAGAGGGAAAAAAAAAGGGTAAATGATAAAGTGGAACGTTGTGGAACACCAGCATTAGTTGAAAAGGTGTCTGATGAGACACCATGTAGGAATGTAGGATTATGCTGATGGCTTCCAGCTGCATGCCTACTACAAAAAGCATACTAGTTTAAATGCAATTGAGCTTAACTTTTGGATTAACGTTATAATAACTTGTTCTGTAACCATATAGGGACGGGACGAATGACTTGTGCAGTGTACTATCATCTGCAAAGATAGTTTAAAGAATATGTATTGAGTTTCACATTGAATCGAGCTCATTAGTATAAGAGAAGAGTTTCCAACCAGTTTAATAGCTCTCCTCTTTACAGAATCATGACAGTTTAAACTACTTAAGCATGTACCACCTCATATGTGAGAACAGTATTCCATAAAGGAACGTGAACTTACTTGTATATCAAAAGAAATTCTCCGCTATTAAAATAGTCTAGAAATTAGAAAATGCCTAGAAAACTTCGGTTACATTTGCAGCTGTTACCACTGTTTTTGTAGCTACCTATTATTTAGACTATTTATACTTAGCATTAGTATTTCTCTTATATTATATCACTTCCTATCTACTTTAAAATTTAGTCATTACAGAATCATTATAGAATTTACCCAATTATAAAACAAACGAACAAAGGAATTTTACTATTATTGTAATGTTTACTTTACTTTAAAATGTTTTAACAATCTTTCCAGCTTAAATTTGTTTATTAATGTGTAATTCTTATTATGTATAAGTTATTTGAGTCGTTTGGTCAGAGAGTATACAAAAACCGCATACCTCGAAGTAAATATTTTACTGTAACTATATTTCGTTAATAATTATAAATTTAATCTTATTTGATTGAATCGTAGGCGGATTTCTTTTTAAATTAAACTTTAATTATGTATGGATGAAATTTTTATGGTTTCAAAAATTCATTTTATCACAACGAACGAGACAACTCAGCAATCAAGAAAATCATATGCAATTAGCCAATGATTAGTTTATTTAGAGTAAAAATTCAATATATGTACTTGTCATGCACATATTGGTGTTTGAACGAATATATCGAGCGAGGCATAATCATCAAATTTACAATACTATGGCAGTATTTAACCATACATCACCCTTTCACAAGACAAAATATTACTATAAATATGACAACACTGATCGATTTTTTTGTTGGATTTTATTAACATAAAAATTAATTTACTTAAACCAATCACAATATAACAACAACAAAAAACTATTTTGATTAAAGTAAAATTAAAAAAAAAAACTATTAATAATACAAAATAACTAACAAAAACAATGTATTTTAGAAATCTTAAATGGAATTTTTTTTATTTATTTATAATCTTTATAAATAAAATTTACAATAAAATAATAAGAAGAAAACTAGCAACGAAAGAAATATATATATATATAAATTTAAAGACAAAAATAAAATCACGTTTCAACAGAAATTAAAACAAATAAGTTCAGGGATGGGATGGATATTTTTAGTTTTAATTTAAAAAAAAACAATCTTAGTAATAATATTGAAGGCTAATGATTGATTTTTTAATATATTAACATAACAGGATGTTTAATTGTTGAAGTATATTTATGCGATTTGTCTCGTATTTTTATTTATGCTGATATCATTTGGTCAATTTAAGTTATCAAAATTTTTTATTTTGTTCTACGGGAGCGGTGAAATGAGAGGCTTTTCAAGATGGACGGATCTACGCCCCAGAAGCACTCGAAAGAAATTTCGACCAATGACCATCACAACAATTTCGACGAAAAGTGCAATCTCCGGCATTCCGCTTTTTGGTTAAGGTATAGGTAAATAGCTGTCACTGGCCTCACTGCTTCAGAAGAATAATGGCCGACATCGAAACTAATCCAGGACCAACAGCAAAAATATGACACTGCTGTATGTAAACAAATTATATACACACCGCCTATATACATACAATCAAAGGAGCAAAAATGTTATAGCACCCTTCTGCCAGTTATCTAGTTAACCGTCCAACATAAGCACGCAGCAAAACTCATTGCGTATGAACACACATCCGGATACTCCAAGTGATGTGAAAGTGATGCAACTTAACTGTAATGGTCTAACAAATAAGTTAGACGATATAATAAACTTTATGTGCAATAATGATATTCTAGCGACGGTTCTTCAAGAAACCAAATTAAATAATAAGCCAAAAATTAGTGATAATATTAGTAATTATAAAATTATAAGACTGGATAGAAACAAGGACAAAGGTGGTAGCCTTGCCTTTATCATACATAAAAGCGTTATCTACCCTACCAACAGTATATAATACACATCTGGAACAATTAGGCATTATAATAAAGTTCGGTAAAACAGAGATAATATTAGTCAATATATATATACCACCAGTAAGCAGCTGTGATACAGGATACGTACCAAATATCCAACATCTATTTTATAACAACGACTGTCTTATACTCGATGATGTGAACGCACACCCTGGTCTATGGCACTCTCACCTGAACATCGATGCACGAGGTGAAAATATTGCTGACCAAATCGATGGCTCCAACTTTGGAGTCCTCAATGAACCACAACCGAGCAGAGCAACAAGCAACTCGTATTCATCCAGTAAAAACCAGTATCCAGATCCAGTAAAAACCTATGGAAAGTTATAAAGGGGTTAACCCATCCTCGAAAACCGAAAAGTAATTGTATGATCTCCTTCAATGATATTCCTATAGATAATTCTAGGAAGTGCGCCTCCACTTTAAGTCATAGTTTACAGAAAAGCTAAGTAAACATGAGAAGGAGTCTAGATCAGTTCTCAGACACTTCTGAAAACTCAAAGATGACAGCGAATATCAATTACACAGATATATAGAGGTTGAAAAGGCAATTAGAACAATAAAACCATTCATTACAAGCAATTGGACCCGACGTCATATCGGCTGTCATGCTTAAACACATTGAACCTAAGGGAGTGAATTACCTCACAACAATACTAAATACATCACTAAATACTCTCCAGATACGCAATGTTTGGAAAACAGGTAAAATTAGCCCCTATTCAAAAACCCAGAAAACCCGAAGAACAAGGAAAGTCATACAGGCCGATCTCCATTCTTTCATCTATCGCAAAACTGATTGAAACGCTTCTGCTACCTCGCTACCCTCGATTGAAACGCTTCTGCAAGCTCCTGCATTCTAGCTCCACATCAACATGGCTTCCGGAAAGCACACAGCACACTACCGCCCTTCACAACATTCAAAATCAAATCAGCGATGGTCTAAATCAAAAACAGTCATGTGCAAGAACAATCTTAGTTGCTCTTGAGTCTTGATCTATCTAAAGCGTTTGACACAGTGTTGCATGCAACGACATTCTAAATACAAACTTGCCAGATATAAAAAAGCGCTGGTTGTGTAACTATTTGAGAGGCCGTCAAACATATGTAGAGTTCAGAAACTGCAAATCTAAAATGAGAACACTAAGAAAAGGTGTACCACAAGGAGGAGTTCTTTCATCATCACTTTTCAATTTCTACCTAAGCAGTCTACCTACAGCTACACCACCAGAAGGTATAACAATCATATAATATGCAGACGATTGTACGGTCCTTGTCATACAGGAAACAATCTAGAACAACTCACAAATGCACTGAACGAATACCTTAACTCCCTGCATGAATGGTTTAGTAACAGAAAACTGATACTATCATCTGAAAAGTCAACTACTACACTTTTCACCTCTTGGACGAAGGAAGTGAATCCAAAATTAAACATCCGCATTAACAACGTGCTCCTTCCTACAGTCAAAAATCCGACATTACTGGGAGTAACATTCGACCCACTACTCAAGTTCAATGCTCATGCACAACAGGTGAACTCAAGGATGAAAAGAAGAAACAATGCACTAAAAGTGCTAGCTGGAAGTTCATGGGGCAAGGACCAAAACACAATTATCACAACATACAAAGCTATTGGCAGACCTATTCTAAACTACGTAGCACCCATATGGACACCTCAAGTTTCTGACACGCACTGAAAGAAGATGCAAACTACACAAAACACAGCTCTGAGAACCGCTACTGGATGTCACCTTATGGCTTATAGAGACTACCTACATAAAGAATGTAATATTTTACCGGTCCGTGAACACAATGAAATGCAACAGGGAGCAACATCCATGCAATGGCCTCACCACCTAGAGCCATACGGAAAACTGTTAAGCTCTTCCAAACTGCAGTTAGAGAGGGTTCAGACAACAAAAACATCTCAACTCATCAACTGCATGAATAGAATTGACCACCAAATTATTGACAAATGTCCCGCATGTGAAGGCACACCACAAGATGTTGCCAACCTATTTGCATGTCCAAAGAATGCGACGGACCTGACGAAGAAAGATCTGTGGTACCGCCCTATGGCTGTGTCAGAGTTTCTGAAACAAGACACGGAATCGAACGAGTAGCACTTAATCAACGTCGCAACAACAACAACTTGAAATTAGAGGTGGAAGAATAGTAAGTCATGGCGGATATCTACTCACATCTGACCTGAACTACACCGTTCAAGCATCAAGGTTCGACCAACTGATAACACCAAATCGAAAAGATATACTCATGGTTTAGAGTGTTATCACTAGATATTGTCTTAACATGCGAATTGCGAGTAGATATTTCCTCTCATGATTACTGTCGTCGTAGTTATATAACGAGGAGATGGTGGAAACGGTCCTCCGCCTACTTTTCTCGTGGTATGGTTCAACCCAGACTCAAATACATTGTCGCCTAAACGATCTGACGAACCTTAGCCCGTTCGAACCTCCCAACCGTTATTGTTAAGGCCTTTGTTAATTGTAAAATACTGATTTAAAATGCAACAATGGCAGCATGGCTGGCAATTTGCACATGCGTCATGCTCATTTAGTAAAAGATCTGGTAATGTCCTATTTCTTTGCAATCTTTCAAAAAATGGTTTACTAACTAACGCCAAATATAATAGTTGATGTTTAATAATTTGTTTCTTTCTAGATGTCCACGTATTGTCTTTTACCAGCTTACTGACACAAGCATTGTTCAAAACAATACCAAACGAGGAAACAGAACTAAAAATAAAATTTATTATATCTATTTTAATTTAATAAGTTAATGACTTACACAATTTATTTTAATTTTTTTTTATTAAATCAAATCATCTTTCGAAATAATTTTTTTCACTATTATTACAATATCCATTTTTTAATACGCGAATTGGTATAACGAAAATATATGTATATAGAATTTTTTTATTTTAAATTTTAATTTATCACGATTTTTTTTGCTATTATTATTATGTTCCTGTTATTCAATTTTATTATTTTATTTATTTATTTATATTAATTTTATAATAACAACAAAATTAATTTCCATTTAAGAAAAAAAATTAGAAGACAAAAAGTGTTTCTTGAATTGTTCAAAGATTATGATTATGATAAAATTCTAAAAACGAATGTTACTACAATTTTTAGAGTTAATTTCAATAAACTTTGATTTCATTGTTGACAGTTAATGGAAGTCTGTATGAGATTCTTCGAATGCTAAGAGGTCACTGACATTTTTTATTTTTCTATTTAATAGTTATTTTTTATATATTGCAAAGTGGAAATATAGTGAATGGAGTTTGGTTTGTTGACTTTTAATAGACAAAATGGACGAAGAGGCATTAAGAATATTTATTAAATAACTATTTGTTAAGAAATGAAAATGAATACACAAGTAATAAGCTATTTCAATTCACAAAATGTAGTTGTGTTCTAGTAACGATCCTACCCTGGGAATGGCATACAAAAGGGTTATATTTATATGAAAGGTCATTAACTGGTCTGTGAAAAAACGCGACTCCTTACAAAATACTGATCATAATGAAAATAAAATGGAATGATGTTAGCTTCAAGTAGAAATCAAGCCACTGTGGAGATTTGGCGATGGTGAATTTTAAAACATCTATACGGCTATGATATGGTGAAGAAAGAATTATCGCTCACTGATCGCCAGGACATCAAAACTACTTTTTATATCATTTCTTCTAGGTTCCATATAAAATACAGCAGAAAAGAGAGCAGAAAAGTACAGTGAGCTCGATTATAAATTACATTATTTCTATTAAACAAATTATGAAGACGCTATGAAGTTTGAACGAAATTATAGTTGTGCAAATCTGATAATTGCAGTTAGTGTTACACCCATTGGCCTCAAGCAATTCAATGATTAACGTGGTGCATATAATGCTGCTAAGTTCTGAAGCCATTAAGCGCTTTTAATACCCATCAGCGCTTATGACAACCTCATATTGTACCCACAAAAATGGTCAGTATAAAAGGTACACCACAGCTCTCGAAAAAAACGCACCAATAAACGATCTACAATTCAAAACGGACAAGAGTAGCGAGCCGTAACTAACGTTCTCTGAATATTTTTGATAATCCGCAAGTTATACTTAACTGGTGTACAGACAAAAAATTGATGTCAACGATTTTCAGTAATAACTTTTGGTTATTTATTTAGTGGCGATTCCTGTTGTAGAGATCAATAAACTTAAAAGAATGAAAAAAGAATTATTCATCTACAGTTTGCTAACTACAAGACTCAATTTATTTCGTTCGACATTTTCATTATCCATTCAGAAGAAAAATACCGGAAGAGTTTAAATTTCCTAAATATACACTAAAAGAAAAAAATTGATCTTTCAGTCGGCACAGTGATTATGCGATTCGGTTGTTGTGTGTTCAGTAATACTAATCAGTTTGCTTGTTGCGTCTTCAAATTTGGTATTTGAAGATAAGACAAACAAATTTGAGGTCATTGTGACAGAAAATATTCGGTTAGCACAAAGTGGTTGTAGTCACCGATTTTTTTTTTCTTTCAGTGGATGCTAGGCTTTACAAAATCAGTTTTTCATCAAATCCTTCTTTCACGATACGATTGGGAAAGAACCTGCTTTTGTTTAACTTCTGTATTTGTATGTGGATTTTTTTTAGCAGATTACGTGCTTTGTGTAATCTAGGAGCAGGATTCATATTCAAAAATAATAAAAGAAAACGTTTTCACATAACATTTTTTCAATCATTTTCTTACACATGACAAGATTTCATCGTTTTCTTCAAATACCATAACATCTAAACAATAAACAACGATTTTCCACGAACAACGCCCTATGTTACAACATATATATATAAATTTTTTTCAAATCCACAAAATCTCCATACTTCTTTCTTTCTTAAAGAAACAAAATAAAATGTATGTCTCGTTATTATTTTATCAATATTTTTTTATACAACATTAGAATTTATTAATCTAAAAAAAATTATACGTATATTTTATTTATAACAGAAATTCAAAATGGAAACAAATAAAATAATAATAATTTGCTGACGATATCTATTTATTTAATAAAAATATATAAATATACTTTTTTTGATAGTTAAGTACGTCATCAGGTTAAACAATTTATTTCCATATTTTTTTTCCTCAAAAACAAAACTTTTAATAATCAGAGTATGTACTATGTAGTATATAAGTACAAACAACAACGAACCAAAAAATTAGTCACTAAAATTTGTATTTATTTTTAGAATTAAATCTCATGATTTTATTTAAATTAAATTTAGTTTATGTGTCGCAAAATTGATACATATTTTTTTGCTATTATTTTGCAAACGCGATTTTATTCTTTTGTGTTAGTGTTATGTATACTATATATGTATAAAAAGCTTTCCCTGGTAAGCTAGCTAGTTGCTATCTTTCATTTTTTTACTATATACTTTTATATATTCGTATCTATTAAGGTTATTGTATTTTTTAAAACTTTTGTTTTGGGTAAAAAACGAAAGAAATACAGTTGAAAATTGATTCAAGCATCGCGGATTTATTTTGTAGCCTTGAAGAAGAAATCATGACGTAAAAATATTATTTAGAGTTAGATGATTAGTAAAACATTGAAAAACAAGAATTAATCAAAAAATATACGAGGAGTTGGATTCTTATCTTTAATCTAATTCATCCCCTTTGCTTCTTGACATTCATTAATTAATTTAGAAGCCATATACGTCACTAATTTCTATTAATTTAAATATTTGTACATAAAGAAGGTAATGGGTAAACGAAAGCATATTATTGAATATCGATTTATCGATGTTAAATATTTAATGATATAAAATGAATTCAATAATTTCAAAGTTCAAATAAAATTTTAAGGTTTTGTTATTCAGAACGAAATTTGCTATTACGACATTTTAATTTACATATTGTTTTATTAAAGTTTTAGTATGTTACTGTTTTGTTATAATTAATCGAATTTATGCATTTCTGTAAAATTTCGGTATTAATGTTACATCATCGCAATCGGTGAGTTGTCATTTTTGAGATTATAAATAATTTAGATTTATGAAGTAGATAAAGTGATAAATGAGTTTTGAATTGAAATTGGAATTTGAACTTATTCAATATAAAGAATCAACAAAAACTAATAATCTTTATACTTTTTCAATGTACATAATAAAATGTTACTTACATGATACTTTGAATTTAACAAATCAATAACATGCACATATACATAATCTAGTGACGACAACATGGTGGTGATCACTTACCTATAAAAAAAAATATCAATTAAATTTAATGTAATATATATTCAAATTAACAAAAAAGTATTTACAAAATCCGGGAAGTAGAAAATTTTAAGTAAAAATTAAAGTCAAGTTTCATCAACTTTTTAGTCATACTGTGTTGAATTAAAAAAAAATTATCAAACAACAAAAAAGAACACGCAGTCAAACAAACTATGATTATAATTATTTGAAATAAAACTTGAATGTATCGAAATTTAATCAATAACTAAAAAGCAAATTTAATGCGCAAAAAAAAATTATATTTACAAATTTCTAATTTTTTTCCTCCAAAATAATACATAAAATTTCCATAAATAATCTAACTTTATTGCTGGCTCTATAAGTTTAAGAAATACGTACAATGACAAGCTATACATATACTCATACATAATAATCGCGAAAAATTTGTTACAAAAACAAATTTTTTTAAATTAATTCTATTTTAAAATTTAATTAAGAAAATGAAATACTTTCTATTTTTTTAAAAGATAAATATAAAATACACTACTACTTACTACCATAAGAAGGTAAGCACAATAATAGATTTCTATTTATATATTTTTTAAGAGAATAAAAATTAATTTATCTAAACGTACTGTTTTTTATTTCACAGTGAAAAAAAATTAAATTACTTAGTGATTGATTTGCCTAAACAATACAACAACGTACATTCATGTACATTTTAAACGAAATAACAATTTAGACGAAAAAATAAATTGCAAGTTTAATTTAAAAAAAAATAATAAAAAACCGATCGATAGAAATAGTTTTTCAACTCATTTCTATTGTATGCATTTTGTTTTTCCAATTGTCGCTACTGTTGAGAAGATTTGTGTTTTTCCGAATGGAAAATTTGAAAATTAAACGAAAATGTTATTGTAAGAAAAAAAAGTCTGGCAAGTGCGAATATAATTCGCTCGCTGAGGGTTCCGTGTATACTGTATATAATATTTGAGAAAACAACAGTTTTTGTTAGCATAGTTCCACGTTGGGTTGCATTTTACCCAAAGCTGTATATGGTGGCTAAAGAAAGCTTCAATAACGCCAGCTTATAAATTATTTATATTGGAAAATATATTATCAATTGTTGTAGCTTCAGCTGTTGTTGGTTCATGAATTTTTCTTTATAAATTTTTTTGTGGAAAATAGTTTGAGAGCACGTTTCGAGGATTTTTATTGAAACTAACATTAAAGTCACCTATCACAATAGTTGGAGGAAGAAGTGTCGTCAAATTATTGCCAACAAGTGCATTGTTAACACAGTCGAGTGATTTGTCTACTGAACATTGGGAAGATCGGTATACCAACAGGATTTGAACTTCAGCTAGTTGAATATTCACAATGACTGCCAGCAGAGCTAAAATCGAAATGATGGTGGCTACTATTTTTCTGCACTAGTGGTACTGTATCAGACCTAACGAAAAGAACAGATCCCCAACCTCGATTCAACAGTAGTTCAACAGTTCAAAAATTTCAAAAATGTTTGTAATTAGTGATCAGCTTCACAGAGAACGTTTGCAACGCAACCATATTAAATGATAATCTATCGAATAGCAAACAGGTATGTTATCGTATAATTTTTCAACCTAACGCCTTTCGCCTGAAGTAGATTTCATCTGACTTGTTAAACTTTTTTGATCTAATCTGATCTTCTTTGTTCATTTCTCAATATTTTACTATAATACACATTTCCTACAACGTAGCAAAATTAATCCTCCTCTACGATTATATTACGTGAATAGTCCTTCACAAAAACACAATTTTAGAATTTTAATCAAATGAATCAAAAGCGGTGTTTACGAAAACTACAAAAAAATTGTTTTGGACTAGAAAAAAATTCACCTTTCATATGACACTCGACATGATCAAAAATAATTTTTTTTCAAAATTTCCACTCTCAACCCCCTCAAAATAACATTTGAAATGATGAGCCGACCGCTATAGTTTTCATTCAATCTTTACAACATTGCCCATGACCATGAATTTTTTGGTGCAGGAAAAACAACACTCGTTTTTGACAATATCTAAAAAATAAGCAGTCGAAAAATCAATGAAATTTTTTTTTAAATATTTTGATCTCCGATTTTTCTAAACCAAACTCGATTCCTTACAAAAAACTTTTGTTTTACTATCTCCTTATCTATGTTCATAAAATATAGATGAAAACAAATATTTGAATTTTTTTTGTTATCAGTAGGCGTGGCAAAACACATTTAAAAACTGTAGCGGATGAATTCATACAAAGGATTTGGTGTTGTTTTTTGTTTTTATTTTACAGGATAAATTTGTGGCTTCCAATAATTTGATTCGATGATGTTCATCATCATCATCATCTATCTATGTCATTAACGACTGTAGTCAATTGTGCAAAGCCTACTGTGACGCATAATGATGTCAATCTGGGCCACCATGCATTCTTAGAGCCGCAACAGAAAGTTATTTTTATTTCTAGATTAAATAGATCCACAACAAGTACCAACGTTCTTTCACACGTTAAATCAACCTTAGCTGCTATAAACAATGACTACAACTTAGTTAAATGTATGTAGAAACATTTCCGAAACAGTTAAATGTAGAAACACCGTTCCTGAAGCTTTGTTTAACATTTTAACACCACCAGCATCTTGGCCTGACTCAACTTACATTCAAGAATTTGTAGATTTGGACAAAACTAATAATGCGAGTGGCGTTCCAAAAAACTAAAATGCTTGTCCCTTTACTATCAAAACGTAAGGAGACTTCGTACTAAATCATATGAAGTATTCTTGAAATTTCAAGATCTCTCATTCGATGTTTTTGCTTTAACGGAAACAAATTTAAATGATAATTTTAATAGCAATGAATATTTTCATCCAGACTTCAATGTTTTTCGTAAGGATGGTTGTTTAGCTACAGAATCAGAAGTAACTGGTAGAGGAGTACTGTAGATCCGAACGGCCTTTAAAAAAGGAACATTCGAAATAACAATTACAAGCTTGAAGTTCTAAAATAAACTTCCAAATATAGTTTAAGTGGGATATGTAGCATCATAAAAACTTCCTAGAAATATCTAAGCCGAAGTTGTTTTTTTAACAAAGGAGTGAAATGTGATGGAAAAAGAACTGTAATTTTCTTAGATGGTTTAAAATAAGTCTTATTTATTAAGAAAATACAGAGATAAGGTTAATACGTGTTCTACAATACCCTCTAAAATAAGTTTGAAAAAAAATTATTGTTAACCACGTGGGAGTATGCTCGAACCATGTTCAAATATACATTTTGTTATCAATCGTTCCATTGAAAAAATATGCATCTAAATTGTTAAAATTTTATTTTGGGAAAATTTTTATAAACCTTTTGAAAAAATTAAATCGTGATATTGCGCACAAATTCAAAGGCTTTTTAACTAAGTATCCCTTACGAGTTACGACTAGGATCGCAACACATTTTCGACACACATTATCTGTAGAAAACGAGAATTTGTTTTCATTTGAAAACAATTATGAATAATAACTCACCAGTTAGTTATTTTAACTTTATAATAACTAAAATATTTTTTTTAATGTTTCCATGCTGACTCATCAGAAATAGTTTTTCAAGTGTACACAGAGCCTACAAAGTCAAGATAAACATAACAAAAACATACTTAAGCAGTTAATATCGATGTAATCGACAAAAAAAAATTTTTTTTAAAATTAATTAATAATCAAATAAATAATAATGTTAATGTACTGAAAGAAACCGTGTGAAATTAAAATTGAAAGAATAAATCAAATCAAATTTAGTGTAAAATATATTCAACCAACCAATCAACGCAAAGACGCATTTGAATCAAATGTTTTAACAATAATAAAATTTGAACACATTTTCATTAACAATTTTTTCATAAATAAAAATTACTTAAGGTAGTATTTAAAGAAAAAACTTTTAGTGTTATTGTTTAAGAGCCATCTTATTGTTCTAAAAACTGGTATTTACACTAAAGAAGATACAGTCTAAATACTAATAGTTACCATATCAACTGTATGTATAAGTTTAAAAAAAATCAGTTTGCTATAGAGTTTATTCTTCTTCAGCTTAATATTTATTTTCATTTTTCTTATTCCCAATTTCTTTGTCTTTACTATATGATACATTTAATTATTGTTTTTGCTTTGCCCTCCACACAATAAACATACAAACGTGCCGAGTGCAACATAGATTTCATAAAAAAAACCTTATTTCAGATAGATATTAGTCGTATTAATAAAATTAAAAATATTTAGAAGAAAAATATGACTTGGTAAAAAACAATATAAAAGATGTAAGAAATATATTGGTAATACTAATAAATATATCTACATATATAGATAATTGTATAAAGAAATATGATATATTTTGCTACAAGAGATGAAAACTCAACAACAGTTTCGTCCGATTAACAAGGAGTTTACAACTTATTAGCAACTTCAGTTGTAAACTACTTGTTAGTCGGAATATGAGGCTGGATAGAGAGAAGGACAAAGGTGGTGGCCTTGCCTATATCATTCACAAAACCGATATCTATAGTACAACCACATTATCTGCAGTACCAAGAACTGATAATCACCTAAAACAACTGGGTATCATAATAAAATCCAGAAATACGGAGAATTTAGGCAATATTTATATTCCACTAGGCAATGTTTATATTTCACCAGTAAGCAGCTGTGATACAGGTTGTGAACCGTCCATAGGACATTTATTTTATACCAAAGACTGTCGAATCCGCGGAGATGTGAATTCTTACCATGAGCTACGGTACTCAAACCTGAACACAGATTAACGAGGCGAAAACATTGCTGATCAAGTTGATGACTACAACTTTGTAGTCCTCAACGAACCACAACCAACAAGAATTACAAATAACTCGTGCTCTTCTCCAGATTATTCTCTTGCCAGCTCATACCAATTGCGGAATGGAGAACCGAAATTGCATTGGGATCAGACCACCTGCCGATTATTATCACCTTCCGTCCCATAAAATTCGAGAAGAGGACCTTTAATATTAATTGAAGCTGACTGGAATAATTTTACAAATTTTCTATTTAAAGAGATGACATCCGCAAGGCAGATCCAGGATTAAACTCATCCTCGATAGCTGGGAAACAACTGCACGATCTCCTTCGATGATATCCCAACCACATGAAATGTGTTATAAAATTTAACACACAGTTTACGGAAAAACCACTTAAACATGAAAAGGAAACTAGGTCTGTACTGAGAAATCTGCGCCAACTTAAATACTGAACATTGAGAGAACATCATATTTTCCGAAGAAGAAGTAGAAAATGCTATAAAGAATACTTTAAGTCATCTAAAGCTATTAGGCAAACCTGAAGAAAAGGAGAATTTTACAGACCGATCTCCATACTTTCATCGGTCGCGAAACTGATTGAAGCACTTATGTTGCCTCGGTCAAAATCAAATCAAAATCAAACCAGTGATGGGCTGAACCAAAAACAACTCTGTGCTAGAACAATCTTAATTGCACTCGACCTATCAAAAGCATTCAACAGTGTTGCACGCTGTACTACTGAATGATATTGTTACGAGTACAGAAAAATTTAGACGATTACAGAAAGATCTAGACGATTACGGTCACTTCCAGGGAAATAAAATCAACAAAACACAACAAAAAATGAATGAAATGAACAATGAATAATGTTGTTGTTGTTGTCCTGTTCTTAGAATTAGGGCATTGTCAATATAAAATAAATGATTTCATGAATCAAATCAACATAACGTAAAATAATCGAATATTCTAATATTTTCTCAAGGTTTCTAAAGAGTGATCTAGAATGGTCGAGAACTATGCAGAATTGTATATAAGAAAATTACCTCTTGTAGTTTTTAATTAGTTTTATTTTAAACCTGCGATAGTGAAGTTAAAATTATAAAAGTGATCTTTAAATTAGTTTTCGTGTAAAGTTATTTTGTAAATAAAGTTTAAAGTGTTATTAAGTAGAAATAATTTGTGTATTATTTTAAACGTTGTATTACTGGAAATTTCTACAATCAACCGTTGGAGTTTCTGAAGCTGTTAAAAGAATATTCTAGTTAGGAATATTGTTTTCTTATTGTTTTGGAACAATTAAGTTGTTGAATACTTAATAAAACCTGGTGTTTGTGCTTACTAATCAGTGATCGAACTCAGAAGATATTGGGAAATACGTTTATCGAATTGTGAGTTAGGCCAATTCGAAGGAAGGTTGAGAAAAACGTAACAATATATTTAACACTAATCTGCCAAGTTTAATAAAACGATGGTTAATAAAGCGATGGAAACATACGTTGCGTTCCTTAACTGCAAATCTAAGATAAGAGGGATAAAACAAAGAGTTCCAAAAGGTAGAGTTTTCTCACCTTCATTATTCAATCTCTACTGAAGTAGTTTACATGCTACACCAGAATAAATAACCATCACGTCATATGCAGACGACTGCACGGTGCTTGTAACAGGAAACAACCTGGAACAACTCACAAGTGTTCTGAAAATCTACACTAAGACCCAGATTGAATGGTTTAAAAACAAAAAATTGGAACTGAAAAGTACATTTCTACACTTTTCACAACATGGACGAAGGAGGTGAATACAATACTTAACATCTGCATTAACAACATACTTATTGCTACGGTCAAAAATCCGCGACTTTTGGGGGTAACATTCGACCTTCTACTTAAATTCAATGCTCATGCTCAACAGGTGGTACTCGAGATAGAAAAACAGCAACAATGCGTTAAAAGTACTAGTTCATGAGGCAAAGATAAAAACACAATTATTACACGTACAAAGCAATAAGAAGACCTATTTCAAAATACGCTGTACCTATATGGACACATCAGGTCGCTGACACCGACTGAAATAAGTTACAAACAACACAAAACGCAACTTTGCCTACCGCAACCGGATGTTATTTGATGGCTCACCAAAATCACCTGTAAAAGGAATATAACATATTGCTGGTTCGTGAACATAATGAAATGCTTACCCAATAATATATATGGGCCAGTTACAAAGAGCAACATCCCTGCAATGACACTTATTCACTTATGACACTTATCCTTAGCCACGACTACACGACCTAGAGACATAAGGCGGATGGCGAAGTGTTTCTTAAATATGATGTTAGAAACAACCAACTCACCGGTAACAACGATGAGTTTACGTATAAAACGGGCTTAAAAACCTTTCATACCAAAGTTGTTGAGGACACAATAAGACTACAGTCAGACTACCGCGCAGCACCAGACACATTCTAATGCAGTAATGCTTTGGTTGGTCGCAAATTTTAAACAACTATTTGAATAGAATTGACTCGAAAATTGTTGACAAGTGTCCCGCATGTGAGGACACACCAGTCACCACATGATGCAGGCCACATTTTGAAGTTGGAGATGCACCACTTTCTGAAACGCCAGCTAAAGCAGATTAAGACACAATAAAGGCATTTATTGATATGCCAACCGGCGAATAACAAATCGTGAGATTGCTGAAATATTAAATTTTTCAAATTCGACCGTTTATGATCATTTGAAACGTCTAGGTTTAATCTCAAAGCTCGACCTATGGGTGTCTCAGGTTCTTACAAAGAAATTTTTATCATCGCGTTGACGTCTTTGATTTACTTTTCAAACGCCAATGAATCCTTTTTAAAGTTCACCATCACGAGACGAGAAATGGACTGTCTACAACAATGTTAAACGTAAGAGACCATGGAGTAAAAGAGATGAACCGGCTCAAAGCACCCCAAAAGCCGATATTCATAAAAAAGTTGATGCTATCTGTTTGGTCGAATTTCAGAGGAATAACTTTTTTGAGCTTCTATCAAAGAATACCACGATCAATTCTGCAATTTACTGTTATTATTTGCACAAACTGAATGATTCACTAAAACAGAAAAATTCAAAATTGATCAATAGAAAAGGTGTTGTGTTCCACCAACAAACAACGATACCTCATACAAGTTTGTTAACTCGTCAAAGGCTTTTGCAGCCTGGATGGAATGTACTGCCATACCCAGATCTGAAACCTTCTGATTATTATTTGTTCCGGTCTCTACAAAGGACGGTCTCTTTTGGAAGGCAAAATCTTTACTTCACATGAGGTCAAAAATCACATGGATGAGTTTTTGATAGAAAAGATCAGAAGTTTTTTGAGATCACGAGACGAGATCATGGGACTAACAGAAAGATGGCAAAAGATATTGAGCCAGATTGGACAATATATAATTGAATAAAATATTTAATAATTATTAGAAAATCATCTTTCATAGTAGTATAGGAGTTTTGTATAATATATTTTATTTACAAATTTGTTTGTAATTCTTTTAGTTTTACATTTACACTAAGTAATCTGATACAACCAAATTTAGTTGTACACAAATCTATTAAACAAAGAAATCTGCATATTTCTAGCTGCTTCTTTACTTAAATGGTTGTACTTAAATATTTTGCCTAGATTTGTCTGATCTGATATCTTGGTACTCTCACTGCCGTAGCTTCTCTTAAATCCAAACTCATTCTAAGACAACCATGTATCTACAGATATTCAAAAAAGTTAGCAAACACTAATAGGTTGCCTTAATGGAAGTTTAGTTGAATTAAAGAGTTCATAACAAAAACGCCCTTTGCAAAACACATTCTAAAAGAGTGGGAGCTTTTCCAGTTTTGTTTTTATATTTTTTTGTGAAAAAGTTATTCTTATTATGACCCGGGTAGGAGCTGCCAATGTTAAACAACGGACCCATTTCGGGCCAATATTGTCGAGCCAAGCCTTGACTAGTTAGTTTTTAACCATGATGCCCCAGTTGTTAATGCCCAGACTGAACCAAGGTTCAGTTTATTATATTACGCGTTATTAACCAGTTAGTCTCTGTGCCCATGCCGATTTCATGAGATGATTACCACATTTTTTATGCTTCGTGAGGCGCCTGTCCTCGACGAGTCCGAAAACTTTTGTTCTTGTAAATTTTTGTTTTTTTTAACTATGGGGGTTGGAAATTTGATTTAGAACACGAGGGTAACCTTGTTCGACAAAAATTTGTCTGCTATTGTCTAGTTCGACAACCCAAACATACTAAAATGTCAGTTGTCGGACTCGGCAATAGCAAACACATTTTGGTCGGACAAGCTTACCCTTGTGTTCTAAAACAAATTTCCAACCCCCCACAGTTTAAAAAAAAAATGTGGTAGCAAATTTACAAGATCGCGGGCAATCGGCATTTTTCGAAGTTTCCGAACGAGAAAGCGGCCTATTTGACAAAAATCGCAGAACAAAAGTTTTAGGGCTCGTCAAGGACAGGCGCCTCACGAAGTATAAAATGTAGTAATCATCACATGAAATTAGCGTGGGCCCAGGGACTAAGTCTAATGCATTGTAAACATGTGCAGCCCATATAAGGTTTATCTTTATTTTCAAATATGTTCCTCTTTTCACAACCTCATTCCACACATTTAAAGGAGGTCTGAAAAAAAAAATTGGTTTGATAGACCTGGACCAAGTCTTATTTGCCAGACTTGGCTCAAGCCTGGTTTGTCAGACTTAGCCACAGGACATCAATCCAAGCTTGGGCCGTTTGAAAATGTTAAGTCTGGCCCAACCCCCTAGCTTTTTCTTAAACGGGGAACTCTTTAATTACCAAATTGCTAATTTTGTTCGTTTCGAAATCTTACCAGATTTAAGTCACAAATTCGATATACTAAAACCAAATATTTTTTCTTTCTATTTCATAATTCTTAAGTTTACAACACTACAAAATACAAAAATCCCAGTCACAACACAATATCATCGTTTTTTTACTTCCACACGAACAAAAACTTTATTATTTTTTAACAAAACTATCAACGAAAATTGCAAAACTATTATGATTTAACAACACATAAACTACAAAGCACATTCACAAAACTAACTTTTTTTAATGTCATTATTAAACTCAATTATTCTTTAGAAAACTAAAAAAATGCACTAAAAAATTACAATTTTTCTGTTAGATTAATAAATAAAAAATAAACTGAACTCTCTATATAGATATATATTAAAATTACCGTTGTTGCCAACTAATCAATTAAACAGAAATATAAAATTATAACAGTTATCAATTCTGTTGTAATAATAATAAGAATTTTAAATTATAAGAAAACGCAAAATCTTAAACGTTTTTGAGTCTTCTATGTAATAAAATTTAAGTGTATCGACATTTTATCCTAAGTTCTTAAGGTGAGATAATTTTAATGCAAATACCAACCCTTAACAATACAAGCATAAAGAAAAAAAATTGTATATAATAAACACAAGATTCATCCCTTAAATAAAATTATTTGACTGTTGGTTGTTACTGTGTTTTTATTACGTATTAAGTAATAGTAATAAGTAAGTATAAAAATTTAAAATCAGTTAAAACTCCATACTTGATTCGTTTAACCTTGATTTCTATAGCTAGTAGTAACACAAATTTTAGTCTTGTTATTTGTCGTTTTTTTTGTTTTACAGAAATGTCATATCAAGAAATATCTATGATCGTATTCTTAAACAAAAAAAATATTGCAAGGTATGTTTATTTTATGTGTATATCTTTATAGGAACAAAGACTAGATTTTGGTTATACAGAAATCTATTTGTTTTCTTCTTCCTCGTCGTTTTCACCTTAAGAAAACGTTATTGGATAGAGTGGAAAGATTTATCTTAGATTTTCGTTCGGTCTTTAACCTTTCGGCATCAATGGAAATATTTTATATGTATTTTTATTTTTTTTTTTACGTTTTAAAATATCTTGAGAAATTAGATTAGTTTGGGTTTAAATGTTTTTACATGGTAATCAGAAAAAAATATGGTTAAAAGTATGCACAGTTTTGTGATGTACTGTAAATTTTAAACATTATATATTTGTTATAGTAAAAGAAGAATTAATTAACTTGAAACAAATTATTGTTTATCTGTTCATTAAGGACGAAGAAAAATTGCAAATACTTCTTGATTATAGTTAGCGACCTTTATGTAATTATAATTCACTTAGGTCTCAGATCTAGTTATCATTTTAGAATTGAATTAATTCAACATGCAAAACTAACATGTTTTGTTTATTTTTCATAATATTGAACTACTTTCTTCTATGATTTATATTTTAATTTTGCTGTTATCTATTTGTCGTTGTCACTACGTAAAATATTACAGATTAGCAGAGTTCTTTCAAAACGTGTTGAAAGTCGAAAATTTCAATCACAGCATTAGTCATTTGAGGTGTCAAAGCTGACAGCATACTCATATTTTGACAAACTTCGGTCGACGAGGCGGTCAAACAAAAACCACAACATCATCGAAAATATATTTTGGTTCAAAGATATCAATGTTAGAGCGCAACAAGAAAGATGAAAATTTTTAACACTGGTAGAAGTATGCGGGGTAGCGAAATCCGAAATTCGACGTCTTCGCCATCCTGCCTGGGTAATGCCGACAGAATTAGGTTGGTGTATCGGAGAAAAGGAGGACAAAGACTGCTTAGTCAAAGAGGTGTAAAAAGGTTGTTTATGGTAACCTTAAGATGCAGAACGGACCGATTCACGACAATTTGAGTTGGGGTTAAGGTTAACACCCTAAGCCCGGAAAAAAACTATATTGTTAAATTTGGAAATCAAAGAAAGAATAACGGAACCGGACAAAACAACAGAGTTTTACCTGGACATGAAAAAGAACCAGACTACCGAATCGAAACGTGGAATGTGCGCAGCCTGAGCGCTCCTGATGCTCTTATAAGTCTAGAAACAGAGGCTGAGAAGTATAGGATGGATATCATAGCTCTGCAAGAAATTAGACAGCCAATAATCGGAAAACAAGATCTGGATAGTCATTCTTTATGCTTAAGTGGTCATCCTTCTCGAATAGAATTTGGTACTGGTTTTCTTGTAGGTGCACGCATACAAGAAACCGTGATGAAATTCATCCCGGTCAATGAGAGGATCTGCTACCTAAGGGTACGCGGTACATACATAACAATATTTCTCTTATTGCCGTGCATGCACCTACTGAAGCTAAGACTGTTGACGAGAAGGATAATTTCTACATAGCACTGAAAGAGGTTATGAAACAAACACCATCACGCGACTTCATTATGGTTCTTGGTGACTTTAATGGGCAGAGTGGAAGAGATATCTCTTATGGAAGTGTGGTGGACAAATCAAAATAATTTGAATCAAATAATTTGAGAATTGCCAGTACTTTTTTCCGCATCGATCGATTCATAAGAAGACTTGGGTCTCACCGAATGAAACACTCGAAATCAAATTGACCACGTGCTAGTAACAGCACGTTTCTTTTCTACTGTTCTGGATTTGCGATCCTTTAGAGGTGCGTACATTGGAAGTGATCACTTCCTTGTGTGTGCGAAAATAAGGTTCCATTTTCCAAATCCAGGCATTTCAAAATTCAATCAACGGAAACGTTTTAACATCTCATCACTAAAGAATGCTGAAACAGAAGAGATATCAAAACCATATTGCTAAAACGTTGGAGAAATCAGAAATCATTAATGGAGACGTCGATAAGTCGTGGTATTTACTCAGAGATGCTGTCTTAAGCGCTGCTGAGGAAATACTTGGACGACCACAAAACCACTTCCAGAAGCCATGGATGGATCAAGCATGTCTTGACGCTATTTAATTCAAAAGAGATTGTTATCTAAAATGTCTACAAGGACGCAACACCAGGTCCACGAAGGAGAACTATAAACTGGCAAGACAAGCCGTTACAAAGCTATGTAGACGAACGAAGAGAGAATGGTGGAAGAGAAAGGGTGAGGAGATTGAAAACTTCAATAAGGAACATCAATCGCGTAACTTCTTTCAACAGGTTGAAACCTTAAAGAAGGGACCTCAAACTAGATCGACAGCTATTCAAAACGAAGATGGGGAGCTACAAGGAGACCATAAAAATATTTTAGATACTTGGACCGCTTATTTTGAGATACTTCTCAACTTAAGTGACCAACAACAAGTCAGACGACGAGCAAAGCTTATTCGTGCGTCAAAAGTACATGTAGACGAACCCACCAAAGAGGAATTCGAAGCGGCACTGTCGAAATTAAAACGCAATAAAGTACCTGGTATCGACGACATAACATCCGTAATGATTGTACATGGTGGTGAAACTCTATCCTTAAGATTGTTTGAGCTTGTTCAAATGATCTGGCGGACTGAAACCATGCCACAGGACTGGAACTCAGCTATGCTAATACCAATCCATAACAAAGATAATCGCTTACAATGTGCAAACTACAGGGGAAACGCTCTACTCTGCACAGCATATAAGATCATTTCATACATTTTGCTAGCCAAAATCAATCCTTTTTATAAACAACTGTTTGGAATAATATCAGTGTGGCCGGCCGAGGTACGACCGATGCACTTTTCTCGATAAGGATGATTTTGGAAATGCCGAGAGTTCAACATACCTGTGTGCCATTCAACATACCAACTCTTCATTGATTTCAGGAGGCCTATGACTCTCTCGAACAAGAGACTCTATGTCTGCTCTTGTTTCAATGGGAATCCCTAGTAAACTGGTTTCACTATGCCTATAAATGACAGTACAGAACTCTCAATGTTGTGTACGAGTGGAGGACGAAATATTGAAGTTCTTTAAAGTCGACTCCGGGTTAACACAAGGTGATGCTATCTCTTCTATACTCTTTAATCTAGCATTGGAATATGTGTGCCGTCAAAAGAAACTACCGACTAACAATAATATCTTGTCAATAAACTCAGTACAGATGATCGCGTACGCTGATGATGTTGTCATCCTCGGCCGAAGTGAAGCTGTTATGAGTGAGACTTTCAAGTCGCTTGAGAGTGGTGCTAGAAAAATTGGTCTTCAAATCAACTACGATAAAACCAAACATATGAATGTTTCAAAAGAGGCTGAGAAGAAAGATTTGATGTGCGGCGAGGAACGAATGGAGGGAGTGATATCTTTTAAATATTTGGGATCCATGCTTGATTCGAACAATAGCATACTTACAGATATAAAAGCTCGAATCGCTGCAGGTAATCGAACTTTCTACTCAATTAAGCCTCTCCTTGGATCACCATATGTATCCACTAACACCAAACTCAAGTTATAGAAGACGTTGATTAGACCGGTGTTGATGTATGGGTCACAAACGTGGACCCTTACACAAAATGACGAATCACATTTATCTGCATTTGAGCGTAAGATCTACGCTACATTTTTGGTTTATTTAAGACAGACGATGGAGAGTACAGAATGCGATATAAATTTGAGATCAGAGGCCTTCCTGAGGGTCCATATATAATAGGTTCAAGGTTGTATCCATTCTAATAGGATTGGCTTGGTTTGGGCATGTTTTACGAGCTGATTCACAGACTGGAATGATTAAAAAAAATGTACGTCAGTGCCCCACTGGGAGTGGGCGACTGCGAGGCGAGGTAGACCACGGCTGCAATGGGAGACGGACGTAATAAACTACCTTAAAAAAATCGGCTGTCATGGTAATTATGTCGCTGTTGCGAATGACCGTGGTGAATTTTCGAAGCTGATTAGTTTGGGAACGCTCCTACATGGAGCATGAACGCCAAAAAAAAGAAGTATGCAGCGCAAACTGCAAAATGAGTTCCATTTTCTTCATTCTTTTAAAATGTTTTATGTACGTACACTCAAACCAGATTTTGTACAGTCGATAGGGATCGTATAAAAAAAATAGCACGAATCACACAAAAACAGGTTTCAGTGTAACAGGAATTGAGATAAAACACCTTAAAAAAATAAAAAATGTCGTGAAATTGAAGGTTTATAAAATACAAAAAGTATTAAACACAGTTTCTACTCCACAATCTGGAGTCTTCAAAAATAAAAAAGTTTGGATAGTTGAGCTACAATGCGTAAACAAAGAGCTACTTCTGAAATGGTTTAGGTTGCTGTGATTGGTGGTCGCTCGCTAATTATTTTATCAACCATACCATAGCATGAATGTTAACTGAAAAGGCTAACAATAAAACGGGTTAAATGATGTGTTAAGCTCTTTGTAAAAATTCAGTGCAAACCATAGAACATTTCGGAAGAGCTTAATGACGCCCCATAAAACTTTTCCAATTTACCTTTATTTATAAAATTAAACGCCACAATTCATTTCTCTTTCAAACTTTCAAACCTACATGCTCTTTGGAATTAAACACGATCAATTTGAGCAGGTGAGGCACCAACAAAATGATGGGATGGTAGCACTCGTTATTGGTAACGAGTTCCCAGAACCTCACATTTAAGGTTCAATGCATTAATCAGAAATATTGATGCCATCAGTCGCACTCGCACAGCAGTGGTATTATAGTTTTTACGAAATTTGTGGTTTTAACAAGTATTTTAAAATGTCAACTTCCACCTTTTCGTTAGCGATTGTCTAATGACACCCAACAATGGTATCACAATTCCGTTTAATTCCCATGATGTTAATTTGACACGAAGATGAATAAAAATCTTAAATCTAATAGTGTATTCTTTTCGACTGTACTGAACAAGTTCCAACACCGAACTATCGAAATTTGTGTTCTTTTGGGTTGCACCAGTACAGAATTATGATTTCGATCGTATTCTTTTGGAAACAGAATTGTTATTTTGCCCACACCCAGTACAAAAAAATAGCATCGTAGAAATTAATGGTGTAGAAGTTGTACTGAAATTTTTTGTGATTGTTTTTTTATCGTATTTGGGATGTTTTTTTGTATAACTAACAGGTATTAATATTATGAAAATATTATTTTTTAAATAAAAATCAACCAATCACAATCAATCTGGGTTAATATTTGTAATGAAAAAATAGAACAGAATCCAAGTGTTCTTTTTAACTTGTAATTGTACTGATTTTTTTTTGTTCTGTGTGAAGACGATTTTAAAATTCTAGATTTTTTGTCCATACTCGGTACAGTCAAAAAGAATACACTATAAATAAGTAGTTAATCAGTAGAATCTAATTCTAAAACATTCATTCTAAAAAATTGAACCAACTTAACCTTTACACTAAAGCAACTTATATGTTCACCCTAATTTTTCCCTAAGGTGACACTATACACAACACACTTAACCAATTACAATATTATTCAAATAATCAAATGACGACGACAAAAATTACAAATAGAATTATTTAAAATAAATTAATCTCATCGATCGATATCGCATAATATTACTTCAACCAATGTGACAATTACAAAAATAAAACTAAAAAAATGTTATCGCTTGAATATAATCTTATTTCAAGAATAAACTTATTTTCATACACAAACATACATCTACTACTTACAAAATGTTACAAAAAAATTAAAACTACAAATTACAATGCTTCACCTCTATGTTAAAAATCATTGTTTTAAATCAAATTAAAAAAAAATACATTATTCGTTACGTTTTTCATTTTATCTTTTTTTTTAATTTTTGATCTAATTCAATGAATTTCCATTTTCTATTTTCGTGTTTTTTCACTGTGTTAAAAACTTACAAATATTATCACAAATTTTTTATTTGTTATTTATTTAATAGAGAAATAATTACTATTAAAACACATATCACTGATTTCATAATATAAATTAAAAAACGTTGACATTTTGACGATTTTAACTTAAGTAAATATGTAAGTTCTTTTTTTATTCAAACGATAGATTAAATTTTCAAGGTTAATAATTTAATATTTATTTTAATACAAAATTAATTATGTCTCCATCAAGAGACAATTTTACACTAAAATAAATAGATAAATACAAGATAATTTTTTTTTTGGTTTTCATTTATTTGTTGTTTTTTTTATATTTACGAAAAAGAAATGAGCTTTACGAATAACTAATAAACAAAACAAATTAAGAAAAAGAAATATATAAGAAAATAAAAGAAAGATTTAAAAAAAAAAATTTATGCAACACATACACATATACCGCACGACCCCTAAACTGAACCAATAACAACAACAACAACAAGCAAATAAAACAATTTTTCCATTAATGGCAATCTTCAAACAAAACGTAGGAACTTAAAAACAATTGTAAAAGATGTATATAAACTACATACAGCTGTTCGAAGAATTGTGAATACACTCGTTTTTATTTATTAATGTCCTTTTATTTGGAACTGTAATAACTAACTAACTAACAGAATAACATATTATCTTTTACAAAACCTTATATATTTATGTACGTGTATTACGATTTTCTTCTTTTCGATACAACATTTTCGATGCAACAATTTTTTACGGTGCTGTTTTTCTGTACTCGGTGTAAAAAAAAAATCTGTTTCCAAAAGACTACTTTTATTTTTAAATCATAATTCTGTTTTACGATTTTAGATAATTCTGTATGAACATAAAGAATTTGGTACAAGTGCAAATATAATTCAATTGAATATGGGTAAATATTTCAAGACAACAAGGACAGGTTTACTAGCACTGTAAATGACCAAAGCAAACAACGAAACTCCAACGCAAATTTGTTAGGTAGAATTTAACCGAAATCAATTCGATTTATAATTTGTGTGATAACAGTATAACATCGAAATATTTATTGACAAAGTACGCATGTATGAAAAAAGCATTAAAATATTATAAAACAGTTTATGTATGCACAAAAAAACGCTAGTGTAATTTTTACAAAATCACAAATTCATATTTCAAAACTCAAAAAAAAATTTTAAAAATTAAATAAAATCAAACTTTTTTCAAAATTCTAAAAAATATCCCAAAAATTATTACAAAATCAAAGATTAAAACTTTTTTCAAAAATATTGCAAAAATTATAACAAAATCAAAAATTGAAACTTTTTTCAAAATTCCAAAAATTAGAATAAAATCAAATATTTAAACTTTTCCTAAATTCTAATAATATTCCAAAATATCTTAAAAATTTAAAAATTCACACTTTTTCCAAAATTCTAAAAATATTGCAAAAATTATAACAACATCAAAAATTGAAACTTTTTTCAAAATTCTAAAAATTATAATAAAATCAAATATTTAAAATTTGTTAAAATTCTAAAAATATTCCAAAAATTTTTACAAAATCAAAAATTGAAACTTTTTTCAAAATTGTAAAAATATATATATATAAAATTCACAAATTCAAAAATTTTATTTCTTTCCAAAATTCTAAATTTTATTGTATTTTATTTTTATTTATTGATTTTATTGTAATAAAATCAATAATTAAAACGTTTTCCAAAATTCTAAAAACATTGCAAAAATTATTACAAAATCAAAAATTCAAACTTTTTTCAAACTTCCAAAAATATTTCAAAAACTATAACAAATTCAAAAATTTCCATGTCACATTTACGTCATACAAACAGCTAAATATTTTTTTCCAAAAAGTTGGCTAAAAAAATAAATGCATTTTTTTTGACATACTTGACAATATTTTTTTGACAAACTTTAATGCCATAATTCTCTATAATAATATTAAAATTTAATGTCACATACAAATAATTAATTTTATTTTTTCCAAAAAATTGGGTAAAAAAATAAATAAAAATCTTTTTTTTTGACACACTTGACAATAATTTTTTGACTAACATCAAGATTTCTCCTCATTCCATGACTAGTAAATTTTCTCTTAAAATGAACTTTTTAAACAAAACCAATGTAAATTTTCTTGTTTTGATACACGATTAACGATTTTTTGACGCACTTCAGTGTCATATTTAATATTCAATTACATTTCATGTAATCATTCACTTTTATGTTTTATATATTTCTAGTGGAAAACCGAAGAACTGTTTCCCATAATAAGTTTCTCAAAAAAATTGGGAAACAAAATAAATGAAAATCACTCTTTTGACACATATTCAATGAAAGAGAAATACTCAAAAAGTAGTTTTTCTATTTTGCGTCTAAAATAAAGTCATTTCGATTCCCTACTGCGTATCGAAATGGCCTTCATTACGATACGCAAAGTTTTGTTTTTCAAGGTTGGTCACATTGGTCATACTAACGTCAGCGAAAATTAAAACGAATAATTATATAAATAAAATTAATAAGAATATCTTAATTAGTGTTAAATATTTTAATTAATTAAAATAATTAGTAATAATAACAAAATTCAAATTGACTATTTTTTTAATAAAATACACATTTTTTTAAATTTAAAGACAAAAAATGCAAAATAGAAGAAATAGTATAAAAAACTCGTTTCATAAGACGTTTTATTGCACTTATCCTTTAGTAAATTCCCCGCTGCGCGGGTCGTTTTCTAAACAGATTGCGTGCGCTAAATCGTCGATTATGAAACTAGTTTCTTAATATGCTATTTTGTTTGTAAATATTTTATTTCACGGGAATGAAATTATTATATAAAATAATGATGAGAAAACCAAAATTATATGATTTTTAGCAGTGTCTGTCAAAAAAAATAATTCGAAATGATATTAATTTGAACGAAACGGCAAGAGACAGTAGCAATAACTTTAAAAAACTACATTACCGATATATGTAAATGTCGTAAAACGAAATTTTCATGAATAATAAAAAAAACAATAATTTTAAAATAACAGCATTTTGTAGGCTTATATTTTAATTTAATTATAAATATATTGGGAATATTACATAAAAAAAATTAATTAATTTGTTTTAATTTTTAATAGGCTCTATTCAAAATATATTTATAATAATTTTAATTTCTCTCTCTCTGGCGTTTACATCCCATGAAGGGATTTTGCCGTCTGTGCCACCAGCTTCCAATCATCTCGTTCCATGACCAGTTGACCCCAGTTTCGACATCCTATATCACGAAGGTCTGGGATAATGTCATCACGCCAGCGTTGTCTAGGTCTTCCTCTTCGACGAACACCAGCTGGTTGTTGTTGGGACGCTTTTTTATCATTCTATCCAATGGAGCCCTTTCTACATGACCAAACCATCTAATCCGGTTGGATTTAATGAATCCGATTACATCGCAGCCTCCAAGAAGCTGTCTGATTTCATGATTCATTCGGATTCTATACTGATTTTCAGCAACTTTACATGGACCATAAATTGTTCGTATGACTTTCCTCTCGAATGTTGATAGAATTCTACAATCGGAGGAAGTCAGTGTCCAGCTTTCACTTCCAAATGTAAGCACAGGTCGGATCAATGCTTTGTAAAGTGTGAGTTTACACGACCGCGAAAGATGTTTTGATCGCAGAAGTTTTGAGTATGCGTAGAAAACTCTGTATGCGGCAGAGACACGGGCTTTGATATCTGCCTGCATGTCATTTGACGATGTTATTACAGACCCGAGGTATTTGAAGTTTTCCACGCGTTCCACTTCATAGTCGCCAGTATCCAGATTTCCGGGAGGTATGTTCTTAGATGTTGTTAACACTTTAGTTTTGCCGGTGTTGATGCATAATCCAAGCCGTTTAGCATTTCTTTCAAGCTGAGAGAGACTATCCTTAATATCGCTTGTTCTACGTCCGAGAAGCACAATATCATCTGCGTAGCCAAGAACTTGACTAGATTTGTTATATATGCAGTTTTGTGTCTCAATTCGGCTTTTTCTTATCGTGTACTCCAGCGCCAAATTAAATAGTATGGGCGCGAGTGCATCACCTTGTCGAACACCTGATGTTATATCGAAAGGATCAGAAACTGACCCTCCGATTACTATTCTACAATTTGATCCCGATGTTGTGAGTTTGCACAGAGAAACAAGTTTCTCTGGGATACCAAGGCATATGAGAGCGGACCAGAGGTTGTCGCGGATGATACTATCATATGCTTGCCTGAAATCAACGTAGAGCTGGTGAATGCTGATGTTGTACCAACATTTTTCCAGAATCATCCTTAATGTAAAACATTGATCTGTGATTGAGCGGTTGGGACGAAAACCACACTGATAGTCACCGATGATAGATTCGGCGAACGGGATGAGTCGAGCAAGTACAACATTAGCTAGTATTTTATATGCAGTGTTCAACAGTGCGATGCCACGATAATTTTCACACTTTAAACGGTCACCTTTCTTATGTAGCGGAACAATGAGAGCTGTTTTCCATTCATCAGGTAGTTCTTCTTGGTCCCAGATTGCAAGAATCAGATCGTATATACGTGAGACCAGAGCTGCTCCTCCATTTTTCAGAAGTTCTGCGGGAATTCCATCGAAACCTGGTGATTTGCCATTTTTGAGTTTTTTAATGGCAGCTTCCACTTCTTCTATTGCTGGGTAAGGGACAAAAATCTCTTCAGTTGATGGAGCAATTGCTCGAATAGGATGAACTTCGTTCGTCCTATTCAGTAGGTCTTGAAAGTGAGATAGCCACACTGCCAGCACATCACGTTCACTTGTTGTAAGTTCATTATTTACATTTTTTATGGCTGTAGATCTTGGGTGGAAATCTTTGGTCAGATTCCGTGCATTGGCAAAGCACTCTTTTGAATTTCCGTTGGCCGCATGTTGGTTGATGTTTTCGATGCAGCTCTTCATGTGTTCGCGTTTCTTTTTACGTAGAAGTTTTGCTGAGGCTTTCCTGGCGCATAGATAATCAGATTGGGAGCTTCGGGTGTTCCTTGTTAACCATTTTTCTCGCAGTTTTTGTTTATTTTCAACGGATTGGCGGCACTCGTCGTCAAACCATTCGTTGTGTGATTTCGGTGGTCGTTTTCCGATTGTAGTTTGTGCTGCGGCTATAATGGTTGATTGAAGCGTTTGCCATTCTTCTTGTATGTTTAATGGCATCTCAGAAGAGATGTCATGCTCTTCTATGTTTTGTGTTATTATTTCCTGATATCTATTCAGCGTTTCCGGATGTTTAAATGCTTCGACATTCCAGCGCACGGTCTTTTTTGCTTGTCTGTTAAATGTGGATGACAACTTGCACTTGTACCTAAAGATGACAAGCATATGATCGGTGTCCATATCAGCACCTCTGTATGATCGAACGTCAGTTATACTTGTAGAGTGTCTCTTAGAGATCATGACGTGATCGATTTGATTTTCCGTTCTTCCGTCATTTGATTTCCACGTTGCCTTGTGAATTCTCTTGTGAGGGAAGAAAGTGCTGGAAATTACTAGATCATACATCATAGCCAGCTCGGCTGCGCGAAAACCGTTATTGTTGCTGGTATGATGCAAGCTGTTAGGGCCGATATGTGTTTTAAGTTCTGCAATCCTACCGATTTGAGCATTAAAGTCACCTACCACGATTTTTATATCGTGCCGCGGGATGTTATTGATGACTTCCTCGAGTTCTAGGAAGAACAGGTCTTTAATATCATCTGCTTTATCTTCAGTAGGTGCATGAACATTGACGATCGTTATATTGAATTTTTGCGTGCGGATTCTCAGTGTGCATAACCGCATATTAATTGGGCAGAAGTCGATAACATGCTGATTCACGCGACGGTGTATAAGAAAGCCAACTCCAAATTCTCCTCCGTTTTGATGACCGCAATAATACAGAGTGTATCCTTTCGCTGTTTCATGGATTCCACTGCCTGGCCATCTTAGTTCTTGTAATGCCACTATATCCAGTGTGAAGCTCTCGACTTGTTGGGTGAGTTTTAGGAGATCTCCTGGTCTTCTAAGGCTTAGCACGTTCCAGGTTCCTATTTTTAAATCGTAGTCCGGGTACAGTTTCCGAGGTCGTTCCAATAATGAATCCGAGATATTCCGAGGCCTGTGTACAGAATTCATGACAATAATTTTTTTACGGAAATGGGGTGTTAGCCCTTCGCCCAACCCAAATTTTCGTGAATGGGTTCGTTCTGCATCTTAAGGTCACCAGAAACAACCTTTTTACACGTTTATATAGCGAGCCGCTTGATCCAAGACAGACGCCCGCTGAAAGCCGACCCTAACATGGAGAACAGACGCTTTCTACACATTTATATAGCGAGTCGCTTGATCCAAGACAGACGCCCGCTCCAAGCCGCCCTAACATGGAGAACAGACGCTTGAGTTGCATTGGTTTTATGGCGCCAATGACTCGCCAATAATTTTAATGTTATTTAAAAAAAAGTATTAAAAAAAACAATAAAAAAGTGTACCACGTCAGAAATTGAGCTCTCGACCTATCAGTGGAGCGCATCAGTCGACCTCGTTACCCATATTGCAATTTGAGCGTGACGCTCGTAATAGAAGGATAGACTCACGGCTATTATATTATGGACGGATTAAATCGAAAAATTATATATAGTTCGAAAAAGAGAAAGAAAGAAAATACAAAATTACAAATTTGAAAGAAAGAAAAATCAGTCTTTCGGTTTAAAAAAAAATCATCATTTGATCAGTCTGATATCGTATGAGCCTGAACAGTTTGTGAACTGGCCAACTAAAGAATAATATGGAGATGGGATGTTTGATGCCTCTGATTTCTGCTGAGTTTCGTTAGTGATGACTGATGGCATTTATAAAAAAAAACGAAATCAGCAGCATGTGAATGTGATGTAGGGAATGAAGTGTTGTTACCAAAATTTAATTACTCATCAATTCGTTGTTAAAATATACAAAGATGAAAAGAGACGCATTGCCCTTTACTTGACTGTATGTAAGTTTTAATATAGGACTTATAAACTAAACTATATAGGAGTTACAAAGTTATTGATATGGAGCCAAATATATTTTACACCTTTTTAATAATTATTTTGACGTAATTTTTGGTACTGCGCAATATGATCAATCCAGAATAAGCCATTTAATATTTTTGATTGGGTTTGAGTTGTGTGAATTTGATATATATCACATTTCGCACTTTTTTGGGAAACGAAGTTCGTCAACTTTTAAAACGAGGAAAATACCGGCTTTTTGAAATTGATTTTTTTTGTAATATTCATTATTCAGACTCTTTGAATATCCGAAGATACCATGTCAACTATGAAGGAAAGAGATGAGAAAAATGAAAAGAATGAGGATATGGGGATAACTATACTAATTGTTTCGCTAACTATAACTATACTAATTGTTTCAAATTCGCTAAAGTTATATTTGTAGTAGATTGACAATCCAGCCACATTTCTTCTGTGCTGGAGTGAATCAAGCTGAGCCGTTAGTTCGGTATTACCAATCAACCGCATTGCTTTTCTCTATACAGGGTCTAGACATTTTATAGTTGACTGACAAGCACCTCCCCAAACATGATAGCAGTATTCCATACATGGATGAATACAGGACTTAAAGATTAGCAAAATTTGATCGGGATTAAAATACTTTTTACATCGACTCAAAATTCCTAATTTTTGCATTGCAGATTTAGCGAGATTGAACACATGTTTATTCTATTTCAAGTTATTTTCAATATCCACTCCAAGAAGTCTAATTGCTTCAAACTCACGCAATTCCTCATGGTATATCTTATTAGGGAAATTTGTAGGTCGCTCTATTAGTGAGAGACGGCATAGTTTGGTTTTGGTTGGATTAAATGAAACAAGATAACGATTACACCATTCCATTATACGATCCAGGTCTTTGTTGATAGAATCATTAGCATCTCTCTATGCAGTATGAGCCTGCAGCATGAGATCGAAATTTAGGAGATGCTTGTGATGCATGCTGTCATCAGCAAAACTATGGATTGGGTGCACTGTGGAAATAAGTAAATCATTAATGTATAGAAGAAACAAGGTTGGTGAGAGTGCGGAGCCTTGGAGAACACCAGCATTGGTTGTGAAAATATTAGATGTGATACCATCTAAATTAACATAAAATTGGCGACCTGTAAAAAAACTATGAATCCATGAGACAGTGAGATGGTCTATGCCATAAGATTTTAATTTAGCTATGAGATGTCTATGCCACACTTTATCAAATGCTTGTAGTTAACATATTTTTCAAATACTTTAGCCAAAACCGACAGAATTGCAATTGGTCTATTATTGTTAGGATCTATCTTACTGCCTTTCTTTGGTATGGGTTGAACACTGACCAGCTTCCAAGAATCGGGAAATATTCCGGTATTCTGGTAGTATAAATGGAAATTTTTTGTTGGAATTGAAGCGAGTTGCCTAGCAAAGTTTTTAAACAATATTCATTTGGTAAACAATATTCATTTTGTAGTTGGTATAGGTGACCCTTTTTTGACAGTTCGCGTTTGAGTGCATTTGTTTTATATTACCTCTTAAAAACCGGGTTTAAATTATCTCTTAAAGAATTTACACAACATATTAATTGCAACAACAAAACGGTTTGGTCAGGCTGTGGCTCTTTATTCGTGCAGAACACAATGTCCCATTCATTCCATCGCATGGAATTGTCGAATTCAACGAAATTTTCATTGCAGGCAACAATTCGATGCAAACATAATTTGCACTTCAATGCCACTTTCTTTTAACTGTTATGGAAACACAAACTTTCCTTACTCTACAGATGAGTACTTGAGTATTAAGTTAATGAACTATTTTCAATGCTCCAGTTTCCTTTTCAATAGAAGCTTTAATAATCCTTGCAATTATGGATTATATTTGTGTGGTCATTTGAATGTTGTTTGTCTTTTACGTAGTAAGATGTTTTAATTTAGTTAAGACCCTTAAAGGGCCCAATCTCATACGGTTCAAGTTCCTTAAGAGTTTCAAAATTTTCAAAGGTTTAAAAAGTTTAATTTAAGTGTCAAAGTGCAAAAACTTTGAGTTGTGATTCATCCATATGATATCTTTTTGCCATAGATTTTCACCACCATTAATTTATAAAATAAAATCGATAATTTCATAAATTGAAATACCTTTCAAATTGTACTACAGATTTGATTTTTCTTATTTTTCTTCTATTATTATTATTATTATTTGAAAGTAACAATCAATCTGACCTATCGATTTAACAATGACAGTCATTGTGCAATCAACTATTATAATTTAGGTTAAATAAACAAAACTACAACGAGTTGAATAAAGTTCATCAGCTTAAAATACTTATTACTTACTACTTAGTTTAGTGCACCGAAGGTATATTTTTGTTTTGTGAAAGTTTTCATTATTAAAAAGAAAAATTTTAATTGATCATCATCAATTAATACAAAAATTTTATTTTAATAGTATGTTTTTAAAAAATGCATATTTTAGTAGCTAAATTGAAATACTTTCTAAACATAGACATTTTTTTAAGTTTTATAACTTATAACTTATAATTAATACAAAATAAAAATTAGAGAAATATAAATTCGTTCGTGGCAAAAAAAACTATTTTCAATTGCAAAAAGAAAAATAATAATGAATTTTATGAAAAATTATTGAGTTCACTGAAACTTAACAATAATTTTAAATATACATATACAGTTTAAGGCCTAAATGAAATGTATTTCAACACCGCATGCAATTATCGTTTAGTAAGAGATAGTTTTCTAGACTTTCGGGTTTTTCAGAAATCGACATTGTGTAAAAAATTTGAAAGTGAATTTGATTACAAGAACAAGTGCAAAAATCCAAAATTATATTCCGGTGAACGACCGATTATATTCCAATCCCACCTACATAGAGCAGACTATTGAGAAAAACGATGTTCATGTTATTTTGTACCACATAGTTCCACTCCAACTTTATCAATTATTGATCTCATAAAAATCCTGGGTAATAATTTCTTTTAAATTTCGATATTCGTTATTGTATCTAATTATTCATCATTCATACAACAAAAATACTTTCATTCATTCATTGAACGCAGAAGATACACAGAAAAAAAACTTAAGACGATAAACTTTAAATATGCATGAAGTTAGAATTAAATAGGAGTATTTTTTACTTTAACTACGTTTTTTATTCTCGCTCACAACTCACAGTTTAAGTAGTAGTAAGATTCTGATTTACCTTGTAATTTTTTTTCTTTCAACAATAAAAATATTAGAATACCGTAGAAAAAATGGTTGGGATATCGTTCGTTTATTTTGTTTGTTTTGAGATTTTAATTTAATTTTTATTTTGTTGAATAAAACGCGAAGGGTGTGTAATGTGTATGTATGATTGAATTTTATTTATTTATATATATTTTTTGACGATGTTTTGATAATCATACAACTGTAATACACTCATCAACGATACACGTTATAGGCTTTATGTTAATTTCTAATAGTTTACTATTTTTGGACACATGAATAAATCGTGGATAAATTTTCAATATATCATTGGTTTCTTAATAATGCTCACCTTGATAATGAGAATAAACCGTCGGATAAATACGTGCATTTTTATACGAAAATTTATGCTCTCTGATTATTTGATTAAAAACATCAACCTGCAATGTCAATTCGAAAATAGTATATTAGGAAACTAGTTTCATAATCGACGATTTTATCGCACGCAATCTGTTTAGAAAACGACCCGCGCAGCGGGGAGTTTTCTAATGGATAAGTGCGATAAAACGTCTTATGAAACGAGTTTTTTATACTATTTCTTCTATTTTGCATTTTTTGTCTTGAAATTTTAAAAAATGTGTATTTTATTAAAAAATAGTCAATTTGAAATTTTGTTATTATTACTAATTATTTTAATTAATTAAAATATTTAACACTAATTTAGATATTCTTATTAATTTTATTTACATAATTATTCGTTTTAATGTTCACTGACGATTGTATGACCAACTTTGCTATACAAACCAACCAACTTTGCAATACGCATTTGGGTATCGAAATGGCTTTATTTTAACGCAAAATAGAAAAAAATGTTTAAGAAATACTTGCAAACTAACTATAGCATTCAATCCAAGATCTACAAGAATCAGACATACAGAAGAAAAACTTTTAAGAAGTGAACGAGCCAGTTTTGCGCCTTACTTGAAAGCGGCTTTCAACAAGATATTATATAACTATGAACCATGTGCTGTTGGAATCCTGACAAGTGCTATAAAAATTGGAAGTGCTTTCGTCTTAAATGCTTACTGTAATTTGGGATCAACAATAATTATCTCCTGCATTGAAAACAGCCACCATTGTTTGGTTACATAAAAATGATAACCGATTAAAGTGGACGAAATACGATTGCTTGCCGGCAAATTTCTTTGCTGAGCACTATAAAACACTCACTAATATCATACTTGCTCGACTCATCAACTAATCCTTTTTTGCCGAACTTATAAAGTGTGAGTATCAGTGTGGTGGACCACAATCGTTCAACAACAGCGAGTGATAAAGAAGGAATGTTATAATAGGAAATACAACATTGCCTTCCACTAGCGCTTAGTTAATTTCAACCATATGTATTAAAGTATAAGCCGTGACAACATGCTCATATATCTTTGCAACCACACTTTTTATTTAAGTGTAAATTCACATTTTTGGAAACAAACTATAGAATAGAAATCTAACGGTTTCTGATCCTTCTTGAAACAACATCTGTTGTTCGACAAGATGATTATTATTGACAATCTTGAATTTCGCGCGATAAGAAAAATCCGTATCGAGACACAAAGCAGCACTTTTAACAAAACAACTTCCTTGGATATACAAATAACTCAATGCTTCTTAGATGTAGACCAAATAATCAGCAAAAGTAAATACCATCAAAGAGAATGTCTTTCGAAAAGAAGAGTACGAACGAAGTCTAACGTGTTGAAAACTTCGAGTTTATTATAACGTTATTAAATGACAAGTGAATATCATAATCCAAAGCTATTGGGGTCTATTCAGCAAAATCTTCTATCGAAAACTTTTGCTATTCTATTTTTTGTATGAAACAGTAAAATAAAATATCATACCAAAAATAGAAGAATATCAGAACTTTTCGATAGAAGATTTTACTAAATAGACTCCATTATTGCTGCTGTATACAAAGTTCATTGAGCACAACCAAACTTCTGCAATCGTAGCATCTATCATAAAATCTCCACGCTGACTAGCATTGCAAAGAATTCCATAAATAGTCGAAAATGTCCATTTATCATATATGTACCATCAATTCATAGATCATAGATACAAAGATGTACCTAAGTAGCTGAAAATCTGTAGTGAATTTAAATGAAATTCAGGACAAAATGGCAGCTCAATGGAATGAAAATGAAGACCAACAGTAAGCAACTTGATCTAGCTATATTTGTTAAAAGACTTACAACCTCTCATAAATCTGTGGTCGATAACAATAAATGACGTAGTGAATTATAAAAACTTCACTTACCTGCAATAAAAAAATAAAATTTAATATGTACTTTGAAAGAAATCAATTCAATGTGAAAAGAGATTAGAGAGACCCATTTCTGATCTACGGGTATGACGACTCTGCGAAATCCAGTTGCTGCTAATGGTATACGAGTTAACTGATCGACTACCTTCGACGACTACTGATAATTACTAGAGTTTCAGTAAATAAGTTGATATATTAGAGGTACTGGCGGCCAAACACTAATTAGTTCCATTGTTAACATAAACACTGGTAACATTGGGTATAGTGGTAGAATAGAGATTAAAAATAAACTGTTATCACCACCACGCCGTTACGATGAATAGATACTAGGGTTATGATTTTTTGACTTTTTTTCCAAAACTACTTTCCTGTATTAAAATTGGATGAACTTTTATGTGCATGCTATAAATATTTTAATAAAAAAATAAAATAACCTCATCCCGACATGAAAAATTCAAATTTTCCTATAGTTATCGAAAAATACACGGAATTTTAGTAATTGACAATACAAATACCTAATGAAACATATATAAAACTATTTTTAATGAAATTAGACTAAAACTAAGATAACGATTGCTAATTTATTGGCTTCTAAAGTTGTATGCATTTTTAAATTAATCTAGTTTTCGTTTGGTAAGTCGAATAAAAAAAAAGTCGATTTTTTTCCATGTTTTTTTTAAATCTGAAATTTTGACAAGATTTAACCGTCAGAGCAAGTCCCCTTCACTAATACCAATTAAAGCTACATTTTACAACGGATTCCAAATAACAGAATCATATTCCAAAATTGATCTGACATATGTACAATAAAGCCTTTTGAGCGTTAATGGATCACAGAAATATTTAGTATTACGTTTGATGAACCCTATAGCATTGAATTAGCCCGTCCAATCATGTGGTCAAAAAAATCATTAAATGAGTATGAAGCTGTGAAAATAATACCTAAATTCTTGAACTTATAAACTCTTTCTAAGCTGTTATTGCAAAAATAATAAGCAGCTAAGACATGTGATTTGTTTTTAAAAATTGACATAATTTTACATTTAGAAATATTTAAAAACAACTCATTTTCTACAGTCCATAATATGTAATCTATTCAAATCACTTTGGAAATGAATCAGTGATTGATTTTTGTAAACTTTTGAGCTTTATCACGGCGATTTCTTAAATTAATTAGCTTTTTATTAAACCATGGTTCACGATATGACTCATTCCTATGACAAACAGGAACAAATTTATTCATTCCGTTTTTTAAAATTTCTTCAAATTTACGTATACAACTATTTACATTAAGTTCGTTAAATAAAGAAAACTAATCAATAGAACTCAAGAACAAATTAAAAGAACTATAATCACCCTTAGAAAAATTAAAATACGAAAATGATTTATCACTATTATCGACACAGTCAATAAAATTGGTTGATGTTGAAGAAAATTCCTCCTCATTAACCCAAAACCATTCAATTAGTGGTAAATTAAAGTCACCAAGTACGACTTTTTCTTACGATTTATCCATTAAAGCTAAAACTGTGGCAACTGAATCAATTAGTTTCATGTATGTTTCACGTGGACTCCTTCAGGTTAGGTTGCGCATAAATAAATCCAAATGCGACAACATTTTATTTTAACAGCTAGAAACTCAAGCTCGCTAGTTGGAGTATAAACGACAGTAGACTTGAAATTTTTAATTGGCTTTAACTACAATTAAAATTCCTCAACCTTTTAATTCTTCACTTATATATTATCTATCACGACGAAATAGATATAGTTTTCAGGAAACTAGATATAAAGTTTTGAGGAATTTTATGAAAAATGCAAAAATTTACAATTAAGATATATTTTGAGCAATAAAACTACTATAGTATTTTTTTTAAGTGTCACAGAATATGTGTCACAACAACACATAAATACCTTTTAAAACCTAGGTCCAGACCTAGGTTCCACAACAACTGGCGTTCTAAGGTGTTGATGAACGCTTTTTTTAAACCTCTGCGGATTGAAGCCACCTCAGACTATGGATTCCGGCAAACTATTCCATTTGTATGCAGTTCGGACAAAGAAGTATTTCTGCGATCTGCCAGTATAACAGCGTGGGATCTCGACCGTTTCACTGGTTGCGGTAGCCGATTGCTGAGTGGAACGGGGGTAAGAAAAAGTTTGAGGCATGATGCTGCTGATTTCATCTGAGCACTGTTGATGACGATATTTGTAAAAAAACAACGAGGTCAGCAACAGTGCGACGATGTTGTAGGGAATCAAGCTTTGATGTCAAAGCTCGATCACCCACAATTCGTATAGCCCGCTTTTGAACAGAGTCCAAGAGGGCCAAGATGGAAACAGAAGCAGCACCCCAAACTTGACAACAGTACTCCATACAGGGACGCATATAGAACTTATAAACATGGAGCAATTGGTATGGAGTAACACATTTTTTGAATCTATTTAGGAGACCGAGTTTTCTAGACGCGCTTTTTGCCATCGCCATTACATGATCGTTCCAGAAGAGGTCATTTGAAACTGTGACAAACAAAAAACGAATGTGTTTACATTCACCCATTGGTTTATCACACATACTGAATAAAATATCTTTGGGGAAATCGGTCTTTGATCTGGAAGCAATCAACAGCTGTTTTGGTAGAGTTGAAATTGACCAGGTTTTTTGGTCACCCCAATCGGCGACTTTTTTTATATCTTTATTCACGTTTATGGCAGCGTCTCTCCTGGCAGGATTAATTCGTTCGTGCATTTTACCTTTTGAAGGAAGGGGCTCGAACGACTTGTGCAGAGTACTATCATCTGCAAAACTATTTATTGGGTTGCTGATGATTTTCAACAATTCGTTGATATAAATCAAAAATAGAGTTGGGGACAATACTGAGCCTTGAGGTACACCACCGTTAATTAGTTTAGACACAGAAGAAAATCCGTCTAAGAAAACTGAAATGTATCGGTTGGATAGAAAATTTTGAATCAGCTTCACAACATTGGGATGAAAACCATACGCAACGAGCTTGTTAAGTTGGCATCCAGACTCGATCGAATGCCTAAGAAATGTCTAAAGCGATAACGTATGTTTCACCACCTTTATCAAGTATGCTGTTCCAACAATGCGCTACACAGTTTAATAGATTGGTTCAATAGATCAGTATACTGAAATCCTATTGATGTGATTATAATTTTTATGAATTTTAGGTAAGAATTAGGATTAAGAATTTGTTCATAAATATGTTGCGTTATTTTTAATTTTGATGGTGATGTTTTTTTAAAATTTAAAAAAAAATTATTTTGTTCTTGAAATACAGTGTTGCTACATAACAAATAAAAGTGAGTACTTATAAATTTATTTCACAAAAAACAAAATATAATTTTAATTCTATAACTCACGAATATACCCTTATATACTTCATAAATTTAACATTAAACAATTTCCACAAAATAAATACATATATTTTTATCCATTAAAATTTTTATATACATTTTCTTTATTAACCAATTTTCCCAGCATTAAAAAAACCAACGCCTCATTTTTGTAACACCCTTTCCTTTTTTTATCATTACCATATACATCCACACACAGTAGAAGTACATGGGATGCTATCATCATCAAATTTATTTTAATAAAATAAAAAAAAACAGAAGAAAAAGAAATCTTGTTATTTTTCTTTTAAATTTATATAATTTATTTTGTTTAAATTTAAATAAAATACTAAAAACAAAATACATTTTATTCGCCAATTCATTTTTCCTTGAATTTTTTTTTCTTATTATGAATTTCATTTCTTCTCTTCTTCTTCTTATAAGACTTTAGTTATCATTTTTTTTTGTTTTATCTTGTTTGATATATATTATATATATATAAATAAAGTATTATATACCTAATATAATTGTATATAACCATCTTTTATATTTTTATAAAATACCTCTTTTTCTTTATCTGTTGTTTTTTTTAAGAAAAAAAAAGTGCCAACAAAAAACCGTCCTCAACTTAACTCCCGTCCTTTTTATTTTATTATTTTTTTTTTCATCAAATCAATATTTTTTATGTCTATATATTATATGTATATAACAGAGAATAAATAGTAAAAATAACAAGGAGACACAAAATGATCTTTTTCTATTTTCTGTTAAAATTATTAAATAAGATTACATATAAAACGGATATATTTGCTGTTTGTTTGGTTTTGATAATGGATTTTAGTTTGATTAACTTTGATTGGTTGAATTTTGATTTATTCAACTTATCTACACAATCGGCCTATATTTTAACCAATTTCTGGTTATTACTTTTTGCTTCTTCGTAGAACTTCTACTAATTAGAGGGAAATAGAAACGTAATCAAGATATACACATAAAAGCTAAAATAGCTTCTTAGTTCTTTTCTTTGCAATTGAAATATTTAACTATAGGTTAAAGTTTTAAGACGAGTAAATTGAGTATGTGCATGCATATACAACTGCTTGAATTTCAGTTCTTTAAAAATCTAGCATGTTTTCAGTTTCTGATCGAAATTTGACATAAAATCTTGATTTCCTAGAACGCCACCGAGTGGTTTCTTATGAAATGGTCACCAACGGTGCTCAAAAGCAATCGGATGTATTATGCCGCAAATATATACTTTTCCACGTTTACTCGTCAGTCGTTTATCGATTGTCAAAAGTATTAAGAACTGAACTCTTTATTTTATTTAATGTAACTTTTTTCCTCTTTGTATCCGCTATTTATTTTTTTTTTGTTTTCCTTAATCGGTTAGTCCAATCCAGTCAGCAAAAGCTGATGGAGAAGGTTCATAAGGTGCACTTTTCATTTGATTCATCTGATTTACATTCGGTCCTTTCTGCGGTTCACTTCTTTTCTGTAATTTGTTTTGCAATCAGTTGTCTGTGGGTTGTACAAAGTACACGACCTATGGGAAAATTTGACCCAGATCTATTAATTTATTTGTAAATTTCTTAGGATACAGGGTCTTAGAGCTATCGGTTTCTTTGTTTTATGAAATTTTTTTAATTTGTGTTGAGGGTGTTGGCACTGTTTCGGTGGCATCACTTTCCATATGTATGGTACACATGTGTAAAATGCACATATCTGATCAGATTCTTGTATTGTTCGACGAGACCTAAACTTTCGAGTAGGTCAGACCAACTCGTAAATAAATTTATTTTTTCTTAATTGTATGTCCAATCTTATACTTGTTCCTTTTTTTCACTAATAAATAAAAAAGTGCAGTTTTTCTTAAGGGGGAGTATTGTGGTTTTGTAATTTTTTACTCAATCGATTATGGCCCTAATAAAAAATTAATCTGTATTCATTATAAAATCAAAAACAGCCTGAAAAATATGTTAAATGTGCATAATGATACATTTTGTAAAACGCATTTTGGACGTTTGAAACAAAGCTTGTATTAAAAAAACAAAGACTTCCCCCACGGGGTTTCAGCCTGGACCTTAAACTACACAGTATGAAGTATAATTACAACTATGTTTCAAATTTTTTGACTGATGGCTTCAGTTATTGACCTTGAACTTAGACCTTTTTTGAAAAATTATCTACTTTGAGACCGTGTAGATCCTTAAGCCAAGAGTAACCCAAGCTGTTTTAAATTTTTCTAAGTACTTTCATGTGTTGTGTAATTAATCCAATAGTTTTTGCTGTGAGTCACTTATGGGTTGAGTAGATATTTAGTCCGATAACAAGGCCAAAAAAGCAACCGTTACATCATTTTCAAATGACCTTAGCCCTCAAAGCCATGAATGAGCCACCAAAATTATTTATGGTAACACCTACCTAGTATCAAGTAGAATCCATATCCCAAAGAAATCTCATGGGTCACTCATGGTTTTATGGTGTAAAATGATCACATAATTTATACGATTTACCCGTGATCTTAAACTTTGACCTCTATTCAAGGTCAAACGCGCCAGATTTAAGAGGTGGTAAACTGCACCTTTTCTTATGACATTACTACTAACATATCCTGAAAATTTTAGGAAAATCGAAGGCATCAAATATCACTCGCTCATACAAAGTGTCCAACTTTAAAAAAAATGACTCTTAATAACTATAATCCATATAAGAGTGAATATCACCACTTGTACTTATAAATGAGGTGTACTTGATAAGTAAGGAAATTGGAAGAGAATGGTTTTCTTCTCGTGGTTTTTGCAATTCTCATTAGACGATCGATTCTAGGGTAAGTCAATGAAACCATTATGCCGCCCAATAGATAAACTGCCTGTCATAGTGACAGAACGCTAAGTGATTTCTTTTATTATAGTAGTTATGTATTAAAATTTATTGCAAAAATAATAATAATGCAACTAGAGTAAAAACAACAAGACAACACAAAACGATCTTGATTTGCAAGAAATAAGAATTATTTAAAGTTTTCGAAATACAAATGAGCCGATCACAGTGTGTTGTTGTGACACATATTGTAAACCCTATAACACAACACTTTTTATTTCATAGGGTATATCTTTTATAAACTTCAACATGTTGATTGTCGGCATTTGTTACTCATATTATCCAAAGTTATGATGTGCGGCATCTCTCGTTAAAAGTTATATAATGCTGTATCGAATACGATGCAACCAATCTTCAAAATGCCATTTGTTCGTATTTATGTGAACAAAGAACTGTAATAATTATTAAAAAAAAGAATCCATCTCTAACAAAATTCTTCATTTTTACACTTTTTTTGGGGAGATTTTCTTTGCACAAATGAATGATTTTAGCGAAAATATATGAGAAAAAAATTAAATTTCAGATTGAGGAAAACGTTATTACAGTTTAGAAAGCTAGGTAGTTGTGTATTTAAAATTAGACATATTAAGTTATAAGTTATAACATTGAAACTTAGTGGAATAAGTCAAAAAGTATCTTTGGTCACGGTATAACTTACATCACTTTTTATACTCGTCCTTTTATACGTTATTTTTGTTTTTGGTTGATAGGGTGAAAGATAGAATAAAATAAAATCCAAATATTTTAGTGTTTTTATATTTTTAATATATGATTATATCCAAAAAAACGACGACATATAAGTTGATCGATATTTGGTTTAAAAAGAAAAAAAACACATATTTATATACTCCATACACAGAAATACTTGTAAGTCTTATGTTTTTGTTGTTGATGTTCTTATGTGAATGGTTTTAAATATAAAATTAAATGGTTAACTTTTGTTGGTCTTTTTAAATATATTTTTTTATTTCATAATAAACATTTCACAAGAATTTTCCTTTTTCATTAAAAATGTTTTCTAGAATATATACATATACAAAATAAATTCTACTGTTGGGGTGTGGTAAGGTATATAAGAAATGTTATATTTTTTAAATTGTTTGAGATTGTGTTGGATTTAATTGAGAAATTGGTGTAATTGTTGTGTTTGTATTATAAAGATTTCGAATATCCTAATCCAAAAATGGTGTGTTGTAGTTTTACAACATCACAGAACATCATCAACATCAACTTTACTGTTGTACATATATATTAAATTATTAAGATTGGAATTCTTAGTTACATCTAGAATTTAGATGTAAGATTTTTAGTACGATGAAATTCGGTAATATTTATAGGTTATTTATTTTTTTATACAAAATGCTGATATGCTTGAAAATATTTTAAAGACTATCGAGTTGTAGTGTGAAAAATCTATGATTCAACAAAAATTTTCTAGAAACTAGAATGATAGAATAGTTCGAACTGTCTCTAAGGAAATTAAGGATAAAGACCAACACGACCAATCCCAACTTTTTGTATTTATTATTAATTGATTTAGGATTCACATCTATTATTTAAAATTTCAATTCTAGAGCCGCAATTAGACAATTGCAAAACTCTACAATATTTCTGCAATAGTCGTGCAATGGTAGTGTGTAAAATATTCATTGCAGAAAAGTTTGGCAATAAACTCATTGCAAAACATTGCAATGAGTCATTGCAATGTTTTGCAATGAGTTAATTGCCAAACTTTTCTGCAATGAATATTTTACACACTACCATTGCAGAAATATTGCAGAGTTCTGCAATAGTCTAATTGCGGCTTTATGCTAGAAGCAAAACCAATTTACAACTACCGACGCTAACCAGAGGAACAAACTAATGACAATCAAATTTGCATATCCGCCTGTTGAGCAAAACGAGGATTGCAAAGCAGGAGATATAGAGCAAAGCTTCAGATTATGGAGATACGTTGAGTTGGGTTAGCTTAGCTCAACATATTCGGTTCAAGTTGACTAGCAAAATGAAAAGTTGGTACATACTGACTACAAAGCATGAGTTAAATCAACCAGTAATGTTAACTCATCTCGTGTTGTGTATTCAGCTCACACTACGAGTTTAATAAATGAATCTAATGTACAAGAAACTTTTGTAGCACCATACGACACTCATATATTCTAGTATATAAGTAATGCTTTTGGACCAACTTACTTAGTTTTTTTTTATCTTAAAGATTTTATTTATTATAACGTTTATGTATGCGTAAATAATAAATACAGTTTTAATTAATCAATAATAATCATTCTAACTATATTGGGAAATGTGACCAACTTGATTGTAGTTTTAAGAGAAACACTTTTAATTTGTGTAACATTTCCGAAACCAAAGCAGAAATCTCTATTGAAAAAAGAAATATAGATCGATCAATCTTTTGGTCATTTGTAAAATTTAACTTTATTCATTTATTCTAGAACATAATCGGAGTGGTTGGAGCATTTTGGAGTGGAACCACAGACGTTATTTATTCTAAAATTTGATATTGTTATGACTCTACATAAACGTAATGAAATGCAAAACCTTAATTTTTTACGATCGTGCAAAAAGTGACTATTTTTAAAGTACCTTAAGATCGTAGATAAAATGTTGTGTGCAACACGTGCAAAAAGCATATTTGTTGCACTCAGCATGGTTCATAAACTTCATGCATAGTGCAACAAATATGCACTTTTCGCACTAGTTACACATATAACTATTTCGATATATGAACCGTTTTTTTTGAAAGTGGAATAAGTCCACTTTTGGAAAAAATTGAGTTAGTGGTAGTTTTAGAAAGATATAGATGGTCTGTTTTTATATATATAATCATACCTTCAATAGAGCCCGGTTTGGGGTGGAGCGTAGGTGGAGAAATGGCTAAAGATCGATGTCAACATTTTATTTGTTTATATCAATAGAATAACTTTTGTTAATTGAATTTTTTTTAAACTAGCATCTTTAAACTTTAAAATAAAACAAAGCAGAAGTTTCTATCTTTAATAGAACCGAAGTTATGAATTTTTGAAAATAATTCATCAAGAAATTTAGAACCGCTTTTTCCATATCTTTTTTTTCGATATAAAACGCATAAAAAAAATTTCAGCCAAATCAAAAATGTGTCGGTAAAAGAATGACCCATTTACATGGGACTTATACTACCTCTTGTTCTTATTTTTTAGAACATGTTATTATTGAAAGTGGTATAAGTCCATTTGGAGCCAAAAAATCAATTATTTTCTTTTTAATTTTATATAACTATTATTGCATAATAAAATTAAATAGGTTTAAAGTGTGAATAATATCACAAAATTTTAGTTATATTTGCCTATATTTTTATATTAATGCAAACGCAAATCCTTAGATATTTCAAGATATGAAAAAATGGACTTATTCCACTTTCACAAAAAACGGTTCATATGTACATACAATATTTCAAAAATAGAACAAGGTCACTCTCTTCATAGAAAAAGGGTCAACATGAAAAACAATAAAATTACTTTATGAATTAATATAACGTAAAATAATTGAATATTCTAATATTTTCTCAAGGTTTCTAAGAAGCTAGAATAATCGAGATTATGCAGAATCGTATATAAGGAGAGATTTCTGGCAAGAAAGATTAGTTTTATTTTAGACCTGCGATGGTTAAAATTGCGACAGTTTAAGTGGAATGTGAAATTAATTAATTCTAAACGAGACTTTGTATCGTATAAATATAAAACCGTGTAAATAGATGAAGTAATTTTTAAATTAGTGAATAAAGTTTTAACTTTTAAGTGTTATTGAGTAGAAATATTTTGTGTATTATTATTTATTTTAAACGTTGTGTTACTAGAAATTTCTGCAATCAACCGTTGGAGCTTCTGAAGCTGTTGAAAGAATATTCTAGTTAGGAATATTGTTTTCCTGTTGTTGTGTAACAATTAAGGAGTTGAAAACTTAATAAAACCTGGTGTGTTTGCTTACTAATCAGTGATCGAACTCAGAAGGAGATTGTGAATTGCGTTTATCGAATTAAAAGTTAGGCCAATTCGAAGTAAGGTTTGAAAAACATAACAATATTTTCTCCATTAATAATCGATAATCGTAGGCACAGTTGAAAATAGTAGCTCAATCCACAACAGCCATTTGGTGATGAACTGAGATTATTGGAACTAATGTAAATTTTCGCGTAATCGCGTAATTTGTCATAAGTGAATCGGTCATCCTTCGTAAGGTTAAGCGAAATACTAGTTTTGAAATTGTGATCCGTTATTGAACTAGAGTAGGTGGATGTGGACATAAACTTAATCTTTTAAGGTCTAATCAATTGCCCCACTTAAAATCATGGGAACAGACTGGGTAGTGTGAAGACACTTGAATGAAATATTAAACACAATCCTTTTTTGGGAAGACCTAATCAAGAACTATATCATCGAGTTCACACTAAAATTTGAAGATACATTGTGTGGAAGGCATTAGTTCATCTGTTATTCTACTTTCAATTAATGGTGCTGAACCAGAATTTTTTTTTGTAACGTTCATGCTCCATGTAGGAGCGTTGCCAAGCTAAGCTTCGAATATGCACAACGCTCATTCGCAACAGCGACATAATTACCATGACAGCTGATTTTTTTAAGGTCGTTTATTACGTCCGTCTCCCATTGCAGTCGTGGTCTTCCTCGCGGTCGCCCACTCCCTGGGGTACTGACGTACATTTGTTTAATCAATCCAGACTGTGAATCGACTCGTAAAACATGCCCAAACCAAGCAATCCTATTGGAACGGATACAACCTATTATATCTGGACCCTCAAGAAGGTTTCTAAATCTCAAATTTATATCGCATTCTGTACTCCCCATCGTCTGTCTTAAGTGGACCAAAAATGTAGCGTAGATCTTACGCTCAAATGCAGATAAATGTGATTCGTCATTTTGTGTAAGGGTCCATATTTGTGACCCATACATCACCACTAGTGTTTCCAATTATCCGTGATTTTAACTATCCGGATATCGAATAGTATGTAAAGTAGTTATCCGGATATCCGGATAATAATCCGGATAATGCCTTTAATAAAAACAATAGTTTTAAAAAATTAAAATCAAATCAAAAGCAATCAAAATTTATTTTCATCTGCAAAATAATATTTAAAAAATACAAGAGCGTTTAACATTGGAAGCTGCAAACGATTTCTAGTTTTTATTAGCTTTTCTAGATTAGGAATGAGTGTTTTACATGCGCTATATAAATTAAATTTCTTGTCCGGCAATGAATAATTATTTGAACGAATAACTTTACTATTTTCGATTGGTGAACTCGTATTTTTCAATTCCATGACTAATGTACATTCGGTGAGTTTGGCCGGATTTGGAGAATTTTCATTTTCCTTATCTTATTGATCTGCCATTATTAACTAAACATTTTCGGATGTTTTGGTATCCGGAAACAAACTTTTTATTAACTTTTTTGCATAAATGATAGCTGATGTTTTAGAAACATAACTAAAATCGTTAAAATTATCATTTCGGGATAATGTCTGTCTTAATGTGACTGTAGACTGTCTTAATGTGATTAACTTTAAATATTTATAAATTACTCAAAATTGAACTGTAAATTATGACACGGAAAAATACTGTTTTTAGTTTGTAAATATAAAACTGCATTCCAATAGAATGCTAAATGATCTCCAAATTCTAAATCTGGCTAAATTTAAAAATTTAGCATGATATCGTTCCAATTTATTTCTTCTAAATAATTATAAGTTTGAACACCGGTGACAAAAATCATATAATTGTTATTGAGTTGTTTACATTAAAAACTAGAAAATAATTTATAGGTTCAAACATCAAAGTGAATAAATAATTAAAATAAATAAATTTTCTCTAACGGAAGATGACCAAAAATCAAATCACACAATATTCAATATTCAGTATCAAATCACACAATATTCAATAATATATTGTTCTGATATTTAATAATACAAAAACTTTAAATTTTATAATAGAATTTAAAATTCTTAACAATTTTGAAATTTTAAAATTAAACTTGAAGTTAACTGTCATCTCAAATAAGTCTACAATGCAAGTATTGGATTTAGTCAACTTGAAAATGTGCTAAATCATTTTAGTATTGCGGAGACCAATTAGCATTCAATTGGAACCCAGTCTAAATTACACTTCTAAAAATTCAAGTACAAAACAATTGCTGGAATGATAATTCTTAGATCAAAAAAACGAAATCGTCTATTATGACAAAATTAGTAGTAGCTGATTAACATTTTTAAAATGGTAAATAGCGCAAATAATTTTTTTTTGCTTTAATTTAGTTATCCGGATATTTTTTGTGAATTAACCGGATATCGGATAGCAAGATTTTTACGCATTATCCGGATAATTTCAATCCGGCTTAAACCGGATTGGAAACACTAATCACCACCGGTCTAATCAACGTCTTTTATAACTTGATTTTGGTGTTAGTTGATACATACGGTGATCCAAGGAGTGACTTAATTGAGTAGAAAGTTCGAATACCTGCAGCGATTCGAGCTTTTATATCTGTAAGTATGCTGTCATCAAGAGTCAAGCATTGATCCCAAATATTTAAAGGATTCAACTCCCTGAATTCGTTCATCGCCACACATCAAATCTTTCTTCTCAGGCTCTTGAAACATTCTTGAAACACTAAACCAGAATGGGTGTTTAATATATCTATATCTAGGACCAACAACAAGAGATATTACCGATTTAGCTAATGCAAAATCTATCTGGTTTCGGTACTAGTACCTAGCTAAAAAATAAAACGTAAAAGTAATGAAAAACTAACCTCCAGAAACGATTAAAAATTCTGCCAAAGAACAAGATAAAGAACACAATGCCTTCCTCTAACACAAATTGAGTTTTGACACGATCTTTACAAAATATTCATAGTCTCATAAGTTTGTTTAGAGTTTTCAAGAATTTTAAAAACTACAAAAGAAAATCAAACCATTTCCTTTTCATAACATGTTGTGCAAAAAATTATGAAAATGTTGATTCGTGTTTGATAGAGAATTACTGACGTCAAATTAACTTTTCAAAATGATTTTCTTTTATTATTTGTATTTAATATTTCCTTGATGCTGAGTTGGTTATTGATGTAACTGATTGGGGAGGTGGTTAGACTTATATATAGAGCAAATTTTGTGGTTGTTTTAGGCTACAACATTCATCTATAGAATTAGCAAATGATAGATACTACAAATATTTATTATAAGGTCAAGAGAATGGATTGATGGTTTGATTTGATAATTTTATATCTACATCTTTATGTAGATATAAAAATGAAAAATTCAGGTTTTACTGTTCTCTATCTATGTAAACAATTTGGTATGATGCACATATTCAGAAAAATGGAAAAATTGTACATAATAAAAAAAAGAAAGAGATGAAATTAGTTTTAGTGAAATAGTTTTTTTTTCTTGTATTTTATTTTTGTTTGATTTTGTTTTTGCACAAAAGAAAATCGAAAATTTCATTTTACGGTGAAAAAAAAAAATAAAATACAAAAATTGAAAATCGCAGAAAATATTCATGCGCGTACTTAACTTGTTTGCAGTCATTTCGTTTCTTTTTTTTTATGTACATATTTTTCATCATCAATTTAATATATTTTTTTCTTGTCGTTTTTTCTGTTTTTGTTTTGTTTGTTCATTTTAATGTTTATTTATCTGCTACAATTCGATGTACCCTTGGCATTTTTTTTGTATATAAGTGTATTATATATCTAATTTTTATATACATATTCTTATTATAATTCTTCATTTTCTTATGATTATTATTCTGAATAATTGTAATTTTTTCGTATTATATTTATTTTCAAGATATCATTGAAAAGCCAATCATTAAACAGTTTGTTTTTACATAAATAATATATGTATTAATAAAATTAAACATAAAATGATATTATTTATAGATAAAACATAAGAATACATTTGAAGAATCATATCTATTGTATCTTCTGTCTAACTTTTAGAATCATCTTAAATTTATTTAATTTTTAATAATCGATTTTATCTGCAGAAAATTTTATATTGCCAATACCAATCCTACAATACCCAACATTATTTATAGTTTTGATTAGAATCATTCAAATTTTGAGGTTATAATATCTGATATTGTGATTGTTGTACGATTTTATTAAATTCACTACTGTGAATGTTTTAGGTATATTGTTAATATAAAAAGAATTCTGTCTATTTTCTTCTCTTAAAATCTTAAATAGATTGTTGTACACGCCCATTTGATTTACTTTATAATTTGTTTTGTATTTCGTTAAATATAAAACAAATATTCATAGATGCAGATCGTTAGCACTATTTTGGTTGTGGAATGATGTGTTTCATACAGCATAAAGTATTAAAAGTAGAACTTCAACTATCTCCTGTGATTAGAACCAGCAATATATTGTCAGTAGGATGAGTAAATAGATATAACTAGGATTTTTTTTTTTTTTAATAAAATGTGATGTGTAGTAGGCATTACAATATGTGTCACAAACACACATAAAAACCTTTTAAGACCAAAGTCCCACAACAACATGCGTTGTAAGGATGTTAATGGACGCAAATCTGTTTTTTTTAATATTTTTTTGTTAAGTAATGGATAACTAAACCAAAAATCCTATCACATATAAAATATGACATAGGCCAATATTTCGTGATAGGATAGGGAAAATAAAAATAAAATAAGAGATAAAAAGCAAACTTGTTTTACAAATTTGCAGGAACCAAACTAAAATTTGGTTTGCCAATAGTCCAGCCAATGGCATAATCCCTGATTATGGGACGCAGTATATTTTTCAATGATTAAAGCTCAGATATGTAGTTATATGAAGGCTCGTTTCATCGAGCAAGCTACAGCTTTCCAGCATCAAGGAATATTCATTAGCTAAGATTGAGAGTGCTACTGTTGACTGAATACAGTTCATCCACCAGCACCCCTAAGATATCACCTTGGCTAGTGATATCTCACTGTTATTGCCAGTGGTATGTGATATCTCACGTTAACTCATATGCCAATAGCAGGGACTAGAGTACGCGGGGTTGTCACACCCGTGGATCAAAAAAATAGAAAAAAATTAAAAAATTAATAAAAACTGATCCCTCCATGCAGTATTATTTTGCATGTATTACTAGCTAAAGTTAAAGCTACAAAAAGGCTCGAACTCTTAGAAACTACCAAGGGGTGCAGGAGAAATTATCAAATGCTATGGAGAAATCTAGATGGAGCTAGTTGAACTGTCAACTCTGTCAGAGGAAGAATACAACATGTTGTAAGGTCTCCAAGACGTTTACTCCAGAGCTTTTGGTTGCAACCATCCTTAAATTTACTAGGGTTAAATGTCGAATAGTTGTCTAGTTACTTTAGTAAGTAAAAGATTGTTTGCATTTATATGACTATTTTGAAAACAGTAATTATTAAGTTTTAGCGACTATCTGTACCAGTTAAGCGACCCAATATAAGATAATGTACACTCTATTGAATTCTTATATTATCTCAGGTAAGATAATTTTGCATGAGAGATACCAAGTATACAACCGGCTAACTTTTGTTAGCTAATGAAATGTTAGAGAGCCGTGTAATTTATTGGTCTCAAGTTATCCATCTAAGTAACATGGATTCTTAAAATTAGTTCAATAACTTCAAAACCTGATTAAATCGATCATCTTTATAATTGTTCATCAATCTTCATCAAAAATTTAACGAATAAAAAATCGTTCCTTATTCGTGATCCGATCCATTCAACAACATTTCATCACCAATTTATATTTATAAATAAAAATAATATATTTACTTCAGTTACAAAACAAAATTAATTACATAAAAAAATTTACTCCAAGTAAATAAAAAATTATTTAAAAATAAGTTATTACATACATGAAGAAATACAATTAAATTAAAACGAAGAATCACTGAACTGATTGAACTATTTTCATATATGTAAATTTAATTTTAATTAAATATTATTTTTATATACCACGACTAATATTTAATTGCAACGTTGCCAAAATATAATCAAAACTGAGTAGTTAGCTTTGTGTAGTACATATATATGACATATTTTTTTTTGTTATATATCAAAGTAGATATTTTTATTTTACTTGAAAATAAGAATTATATCGATTTCTTTGTTGGGAAGAAAAAAAATCTTATTTTCATTTTTCACACAACCCACTCGATTATGTACGTTTCTTCTTCTTTTGCCGTATTTTGGTAAAAATGTATATATTTATATATATATATTTAAACATTTTTCACGATTCAAAATAAATATTTCACTTTATATACGTTTATATAACAGAGTGTTACGAAATCATATAATTAATATTTGTCGGTTACATTAAAATGATAATATGAGAAAAGTGGTAAGAAAACATAAAAAAAACATTCAATAGTAGAATTCGCATTCCAATCAATAAATTCAAGAGCCATCTCATCAATCCCATTATGTAAAATGGTCATCAAAATAACTTCACCCTGCTATTTTCATCCAATTCTACCATATACATTTCCGTAATTTCATTCCCACAATCGTCATAACAAAAAAAAAAGTTAAATAAAAGAGAAAAAAGGCAAACAAAAAAATCGAGGTGGATTTTTAATATTAAACTCATCTCCATCCATTCTCTGAATAGCAAAACACAAATTTCAAATGAAAAAATGTGTATATATAAGCAGCAACAGCATATACAATTTGGAAATAAGAAAGAAAATATGTATACATAAGTAGAATAAAATAGAGCACACAAAAGGGCACCCAAAATAATAAATATGGCGATATCCGGGGGTGAAAATTAATAAAATGTATAAACTTATACAAAATAATAAAAACTATTTAAAACTCATTGAATGAAGATTTTTCAAATATAATAATTGAAAAATTTTTGCTTTCCTTTCTACAAGGGGGGAGGGGGGGGTGTTAGGGGTACGGTCTGTGAGGGATGAGGCGAAAAGATAGTTGACGTTGTGTTTTGATAACTGTTTCAGATATGGACATGATAATTTTGGGTGTGGCCATTTCCTAGTGATGGCCATTTATTAGCAATACAACTTGCGACATCGGCATGTAATCAAATAACTTTACCTGCTGTGGAAATAAAGCCTTTAGTATCTGGTCCGATCTAACATTTGCATTCCATTCGATTCGTCAATTTGCACGAAGAAGATATAAAATTGACACAAACATAAAAATCATAACTACAATGTAACACTTCAAAATGATCTGACCAATATTATGGTTTTTTTTCAGATCTTTAATTTCGTGATTTAATTTGAAATTAAGTCGTAATATTGACATGAAACAACTTACAATAGATTTTTGCGCAAGTAACATGTACATATTTATATGAATTTACTGTATACCTTACATGAAAAAGTGTAACAAATAAAGAAATTGATCTTAAGTCCAGATCACTTGTTTAAGCCTGTGAGTTACTTAAACTTTAGCAGTAACTCTAATTAAGTAAGGAAAAGTTCAATAACCTATCTAAACTTTGGCAGTACGAATTTACAAATCAAATGAAACTAGTTGTTATCATTTCATACATTTAAAATATTTATAATTGCATTAATTTTATTCAACGTGTTCAAATACATTATTCAAATCGCCTTCAACTAACAAAAATTTACATACTTTCACAAAAAATCGATTTTTTCTAAATCTTAATTATCCGCTTTAAAAGCAACACTACTCTCTATTCTAAACTATATATAAACCTAACCACCATATCTGTATATTAAGTTTTAAAATGCAATAAACCAACAACAACGTTTATCCATGATAAAATGATAAAGAACAAAAAAGTAATATAAAATGAAACACACACAGATAAACAAAAAAAACAACAAATCATAATCATAGTTTTGCATTAAAATAGCAAAAAGGAACCAAATAAAAAAACGTAGATAAATATGGCGATATCCGGGGAATTAATTTACAAAAAATAAAACATTAAATTTCGAGAAAACTATAAAATATGATTATTAATTATAATCATTATTCAATTGAATTTGTTTTAAATGAAAGTTAAATTAAATTAAAGAAAAAAATCATCAGAACTGTTCAAATAAAATACTCACGTATAAGCAACATGAAGTCATAAACATGTCGTTAACGAAATGCCATAACTAAATAATTTTTTAACACGTCAAATAATAACTATTCGTGTTTTTTGTTAAATTAATTTTATTTACTTTTGAGTGTTTCTTTATTTTTTTATTTAATTATAAAATAATTTTTTTTTCTTAATTTGGCAACATTGTTTCAATTTTTCATTAATTGTTATGATTAATTTTAATTTATTTATTGTCAATAATTTTTATTTATTTTCATTTTTAATTAACATAATCCAAAAAATGTGCAGACTTTGATGACACACCCACACAGTTTAAATAAAATGATTTTCTTTATATAACCAGACACAACTCTATCTTCTCCAAAAACTCAACTAAGAAAAATTAATTTTAATAAAAAAAAATTAAACCAAAAATGTGTTGAATTTGAATCAAATGAACAAAAAAAAAAAGTTGCGCGCGGATAGTTTAGTTTAGTTTACACACCACCAACATATTTATTTCTTTTTATCTACATTTAGTAATGACGATGAGAAGGATGATGATCATAATTTTTCTTCTTTTATTTAAATAATTCAAAACATCACTAGAATTTTTTTTATATTTATAAAACGGTATCAAAGCAGAAAAGAAGAAAAATAAAATGAAAAATACCATCACTTCCGGCGGCGCTACTAGTACTAACACAATAAAATTACACAAATATGCGCTGAACCTTTTCTTGTTTGTTTCTGTTATTATTTTATGTTCTTCTTTATTTCATTTTATTACCACTTCTCTTTTCATTGTATTCATCTTCTTAGAGAAAAATATAAATTGCTTATAATATTGTATAGTATAATATTATTCTATTGTTAATCGTGCTCCGCGTGTTTGCTTTCCTGCTGATACCTTTCATGATAATGTTAACTAACTAGCTAATCTACTTTTCATAATTGATACTTTTTATTTACACACAAGTAAATTTAAATCAAATCAAATCAAGTTATCTCAATCAACTACACTATCTTAATAATAAATTATATGAAAAACTGTTTCTTAAAAATTTTAACATAAGAAACCGAATTCAATTAATAAGAGAAAAAAAATAAGACAAGATTTTCAAAATTCAATTGTTTTTTCATAATTTGAAGAAAATTTAAAGTATGTAATTGTAAGTGGGGACAAAATATGTATACTACAGTTTAGTATTAAGTTAAATGGAGAAAGATATTTTTATTTGATTATACATGAGAAAACTAGAGAAAACGTTATTAAAATCATTCAACCTTTAAAATGGTTCAGGCGCGCACACAAAAAAAATTTTAGGGGGTGGTCCAAAGAATTTTTTTTTAATAAAAAGTGTTGTGTTATAGGAATTACAATATGTGTCACAACAAAAATTAGATACCTTTTAAGACCTAGGTTCCACAACAACATGCGTTCGATATCTAAAGTGTTGACACACGCTTTTTCTAAACTTTCGTGGATTGAACTCCCTCAGACTATTGATTCGTGCAAAGCATTTCATTTATGCAATGTACGGACAAATAAATCCCACTGCATTCTGTCACTATAACAGTGAGTAATCGCAACATTTTGACGGTTTGCACAAACAGAATGACGAGTAAAATGGGGAAGAAGAATATGTTTGAGGTATAATGGATCTGATTTCGTTCGAGCACTTCTGGTGACGGTATTTATAAAAAAACAACTAGATCAGCAACAGTACGACGGTGTTGTAGGGAATCAAGATTTGATGTTAAATTTCGATCACCCACAATTCGCGTAGCACGCTCTTGTACAGAGTCAGAAAGAGCCAGGATGGAAACAGGTGCAGCGCCCCAAACTTAACAACCATACAAGGACGAATATTGAACTTATAAATGTGGAGTAACTGATACGGAGTGAAATATTTTTACATCTATTGAGGCGGTCGAGTTTTTTTTAACTCAGAAAAACGGTGAGAACATTTTTAATCTGCTTTAGGTCTGTGGGGTGTAATCCTGGGTAGTGAAATCCGAAATTCTACGTCCACGCCGTGCTACCTGGGTAATGCTAACAGAATTAGGTTGGTGTAGTTGAGAGGGGCAGAGTAAATACTGCTTATACTCAATGATTCTGCACCATGGCGAGTCATTGGCGCCACAAAACCAATGCAACTCAAGCGTCTGTTCTCCATGTTAGGGGCGGCTTGGAGCGGGCGTCTGTCTTGGATCAAGCGGCTCGCTATATAAACGTGTAGAAAGCGTCTGTTCTCCATGTTAGGGGCGGTTTGTAGCGGGCGTCTGTCTTGGATCAAGCGGCTCGCTATATAAACATGTAAAAAGGTTGTTTCTGGTGACCTAAAGATGCAGAACGAACCCATTCACGAAAATTTGGGTTGGGCGAAGGGCTAACACCCCATTTCCGTAAAAAACTACTTGTCATGAATTCTGTACACAGGCCTCGGATTATCTCGGATTCACTATTAGAACGACCTCGGAAACTGTACCCGGACTACGATTTAAAAATGGGAACCTGGAACGTGCTAAGCCTTAGAAGACCAGGAGATCTACTGAAACTTACAAACCAAATCAATAGCTATACACTGGATATAGTGGCGTTACAAGAACTAAGATGGCCAGGGAGTGGAATCCACGCAACAGCCAAAGGATACACTCTCTACTATTGCGGTCATGAAAACGGAGGAGAATTTGGAGTTGGCTTTCTCACACATCGTCGCGTGAATCAACATGTTATCGACTTTCGCCCAATTAATATGCGGATATGCACAATGAGAATCCGCACGCAAAAATTTAATGTAACGATCATCAATGTTCATGCACCTACTGAAGACAAAGCAGATGACATTAAAGACCTGTTCTTCCTAGAACTCGAAGAAGTCATCAATAACATCCCGCGGCACGATATAAAAATCGTGGTAGGTGACTTCAATGCGCAAATTGGTAGAAGTGCAGAACTTAAAACACATGTCGGCCCTAACAGCTTGCATCATGCTAGTAACAATAACGGCTTTCGCACAGCTGAACTGGCTATGATGTATGATCTAGTAATATCTAGCACTTTCTTTCCTCATAAGAGAATCCACAAAGCAACGTGGAAATCAAATGATGGAAGAACTGAAAATCAAATCGATCACGTCATGATTTCTAAGAGACACTCTACAAGTGTAACTGACGTTCGATCATACAGAGGTGCTGATATGGACACCGATCATATGCTTGTCATCTTTAAGTATAAGTGCAAATTATCATCTACATTTAATAGGCAAGCAAAAAAGACCGTGCGCTGGAATGTCGAAGCATTTAAACACCTGGAAACACTGAATAGATATCAGGAAATTGTAACGCAAAACATAGAAGAGCATGACATCCCATCTGAGATGCCATTAAACATACAAGAAGAATGGCAAACGCTTCAATCAACCATCATATCCGCAGCACAAACTACAATCGGAAAACGACCACCGAAATCACGTAACGAATGGTTTGATGACGAGTGCCGCGAAAGCATTGACCACAAACAAAAACTGCGAGAAAAATGGTTAACAAGAAATACCCGAAGCTCCCAAACTGATTATCTATGCGCCAGAAAAGCCTCAGCAAAACTCCTACGGAAAAAGAAACGCGAACACATGAAGAGCTGTATCGAAAACATCAACCAACATGCGGCTAATGGAAATTCGAAAGAGTGTTTTGCCAATGCGCGGAATCTGACCAAAGATTTCCACCCAAGATCTACAGCCATCAAAAATGGAAACAACGAGCTTACAACAAGTGAACGTGATGTGCTGGAAGTATGGCGATCCCACTTTCAAGACCTACTGAATAGGACGAACGAAGTTCATCCTATTCGAGCAATTGCTCCGTCAAGTGAGGAGATTTTTGTCCCTTACCCAACAATAGAAGAAGTGGAAGCTGCCATCAAAAAATTAAAAAATGGCAAATCACCAGGTATCGATGGAATCCCTGCAGAACTACTTAAGAATGGAGGAGCAGCTCTGGTCTCACGTATATATGATCTGATTCTTGCAATCTGGGACCAAGAAGAACTACCTGCTGAATGGAAAACAGCTCTCATTGTTCCGCTACATAAAAAAGGTGACCGCCTAAAGTGTGCAAATTATCGTGGAATCGCACTGTTGAACACTGCATATAAAATACTAGCTAATGTCGTACTCGCTCGGCTCATCCCGTTTGCCGAATCTATCATCGGCGACTATCAGTGTGGTTTTCGTCCCAACCGTTCAACCACAGATCAATGTTTTACCTGAAGGATGATTCTGAAAAAATGTTGGGAGTACAACATCAGCATTCACCAGCTCTACGTTGATTTCAAGCAAGCATATGATAGCATCATCCGCGACAACCTCTGGTCTGCACTCATATGCCTTGGTATTCCAGAGAAACTTGTTTCTCTGTGCAAACTCACAACATCGGGATCAAACTGTAGAATAGTAATCGAAGGGTCAGTTTCTGACTCTTTTGATATAACATCAGGTGTTCGACAAGGTGATGCACTCGCACCCGTACTATTTAATTTGGCGCTTGAGTACGCGATAAGAAAAAGCCGCATTGAGACACAAAACTGTATATTTAACAAATCTAGTCAAATTCTTGGCTATGCAGATGATATTGTGCTTCTCGGACGTAGAACAAGCGATATCAAGGATAGTCTCTCTCGGCTTGAAAGAATGCTAAACGACTTGGATTATGCATTAACACCGGCAAGACTAAACTATTAACAACATCCAGGAATAAACCTCCCGGCAATCTGAATACTGGCGACTATGAAGTGGAACGTGTGGAAAACTTCAAATACCTCGGGTCTGTAATAACATCGTCAAATGACATGCAGGCAGATATTAAAGCTCGTGTCTCAGCCGCATACAGAGTTTTCTACGCATACTCAAAACTTTTGCGATCTAAACATCTTTCGCAGTCGTGCAAACTCACACTTTACAAAGCATTAATTCGACCTGTGCTTACCTTTGGAAGCGAAAGCTGGACACTGACTTCCTCCGATTGTAGAATTTTATCAACATTCGAGAGGAAAGTCATACGAACAATTTATGGTCCATGTAAAGTTGCTGAAAATCAGTATAGAATCCGAATGAATCATGAAATCAGACAGCTTCTTGGAGGCTGCGATGTAATCGGATTCATTAAATCTAACCGGATTAGATGGTTTGGTCATGTAGAAAGGGCACCATTAGATAGAATGATTAAAAAAGCGTCCCAACAACAACCAGCTGGTGTTCGTCGAAGAGGAAGACCTAGACAACGCTGGCGTGATGACATCATCCAAGACCTTCGTGATATAGGATGTCGAAACTGGGGTCAACTGGTCATGGAACGAGACGATTGGAAGCTGATTGCACAGACGGCAAAATCCCTCCATGGGATGTAAACGCCAGAGAGAGAGAGAGAGGTGTAATCCTACGCTCCGAGGTATTTAACTCTCTTAAGATTTTTTCGACAATTTTGGTTTTGAAATCAAGATCTGTCATACTAACTCCTGACGACTGGATTTAGCGTATTTCTATAGGTGTTTCCAAAACGATCAAGTTCAAAGCAAAGGGTTCCGCGAACAATGTGGTTTTTTTGCTGTGTCAGTGACGGTTAAACCATCTTCAATAATAGGAGAAATAGAAGATTTGGAACCAGGCTTTAAAGGATTAATCGCACTGCAAAAACTTCGTTTCTAAGGGCCAATCTGTCTGCCTTGGAAAACAAATATTTTTGTTGGGGTTTCATTATTGTGAAGGGAACGAATTTATTGATACTAAAATTTTTGGTCAAATAAAATTTTTACTATATTATTATTATATTATTATCTTATTTAATATTTTATATTTATTTTCACTCAGATAATATACCAACCTATACCCAGGAAATCTGGAAAGTTGGTATATTATCTGAGTGAAATAAATAAAAAACATTCCTGGCAAAAGCAGTGAATTGTTTTTGACAAATGATCTATCGTTGGTACAAATAAAAGTATCAGAACCTTAGGTCAGATCATAATTTGATTTCCACACATTTAAATGTGTGAAAGAATAGAAATAATACACCATGGGTGTATTATTTTTAGAAATAATACACCATGGGTATGTGCAATTGTTTATTGCAATTGATCGTTTCGATGGCTGGTCTATGGGTTTCGAGTAAATATAAAGAAGCAATAAATTTAAGAAATGATTTTCGAAAGTATAACCAAAATAAAACTGATGAAAATAGAATAGAAAAAAATATGTTATGTAGAAAACTAATAGATGCAGAAAAAAATCTTTTTATTATGGAAAAAGCTGCTAATTTTGCTGAGCACTCACCGCAATTTTTAAGTCATTAGTGGAACCTAATTTGCCACCTAATCCAGTTCCTGTAGTTTCTATCCAAATGAGGCGGATCATTTTTCGTAAACATATAATTTGGAAAATGCTTTTACAAATTAATACTAATAAGGCATCTGGGCCAGAGGAATACTTCAGTTATTTTTAAAACATTTGCTACGAAATTAGCATCAATCCTTACTAAAATTGTCTATTTGTCATATTAGAAGGGGATTTTTTGAAAAAGAGTGTACAGCCAGTTCCAAAAAGGTGCCTAAAACGGATCCAACATATTACAAACCCATATCAATATTATCAGTTGTTGCTAAAATATTTGAGAAGAACATTAATTTTAAAATATTCTCTCATCCTATTAATTCATACATAGTAATGTCTAGAAATTTAATACAAAAAAGAAATGCAATTTTCAATAAATGATAAAAATGATAAAATTTCAATTTAGAAATTATCTAATTATCTAAGTTGTGTAAGACACACGGGATTTGAATATGTGTCTCTGATGAGTGTGAGTTCGAATCCTGGAACGAAACACAAACAATTTTTCTAAAGGAATTTTAGAGAAAATGAAAAATTATTTTGAATTGTAAAATTCAAGTGACTTCCAAGTTCCAATGTATACTTAAGCTTAATTGCTCACAAAAGCCCCTCCAAATTAAAAAATTCCCCTAAAGTTGTGTATATTTCCTAACCAAAAATATAGCAATGAATTGACCTTGCGTCAGATAATAGTTTCACATTGATTGTAAACAATCAATAATGAGTCTGATATTCAGAGACGTTAATCTTTAATTTATTATGGTTGCACTAAAAAATTCCTAACTTTAAATAAAAAACATGCTGAGAAATAATCGGTTAAGGGGGATCCGTAAAACAAAATATCTACTACACACATGAGTGACCCACAGCAAAAACTATTGGATTAATTCCACAACATATGAAAGTACTTAGAAAAATTTAAAACAGCTTGGGTTACTCTTGGCTTTAGGAGCTACACGGTCTCAAAAAAGGCCAAAGTTCAAGGTCAATAACTCTGGAAGCCATAAGTCAAAAAGTTTGAGACAGCTGTAATTATACTTCATACGGTGTAGTTTAAGGTCCAGGCAAAACCACTTGGGGGAAGTGTTTGTTTTTTGATACATTTTTTTTTCAAACGTTTTATATGCGTTTTACAAAATGTATCCTTATGCAAATTTTACATATTTTTCAGGCTATTTTTGATTTCATAATGATTATAAATTAAATTTTTATTAGGTCCATAATCGATCGATTTAGTAAATAATTTCAAAATCGCTACCCCACAATACTCCCCCTTTGAAGAAAAAACAATATATTAAGGTTTTTAAATTTATTTTATTTGATGGTTTTATTTTGCTTTCATTTCATTTGTTCTTTAATAAGCGATGGAAATGAACCCCCTGTGGCCTCCCAATGCCCCGATCCTATCGTGGGATTGTGGTTTTATCATTAGTTCCCACAAATAAACAGCGCCCCTAGTAGATTATTACTTGTAAAAGTTAATTTTTATTTTGTTAAAATATTCTTGGTATACAAATAAAATATGTAGTACTTAGTACCTTGAAATAATTTATCAATTTAGTGTTTATTAAATACTAATTTAAATAAAACATTGGAGCATAAAATTAAAGAAAGTCGAAATTTTGAAGCCGTTTGATCAGAGTAGATAAACCCAAACTCTATATTTCATATTTTCTCATCTTATAATTTACTTATCTTTTCGAGGATTAAGTTAACTTCGTTTTGATCATCTTCCGAATTGAAATTTAAAAACAGTGAAAATGTTTAACTATTCTAAAGTGTTATATTATCAACTACCGAATTTCTATAATGTCTATTAAAATAATCATAATCATAAAAACATATATATTTAGGAGAAAATATGAAAAAAATATTAAATTTTAAAATAAATAAAACTTTAAAATACTTGATGGGGCTACTCCTGGTGCAAAAGTCTCCATCAAACATTCTTTTGCTGCTAACTTTTGTTCATGAGTCAACAAAAGATGATGGAGAAGGTTCATAAGGTGCACTTGTATCATTTGATTCATCTTATGTAAATTCGGCCGCCTTTCTGCAGTTAACTTTTTTTCTGAAATTTGTTTTGCAATCTGTTGTCTGGGTTGTACAAAGTACACCACCTATGAGAAAATTTGACGCAGATTTATCAATTTCTTTGTAAATTTCCCAGGATACAAGTCTTAGAGCTATCGGTTTCATTATTTTATGAAATTTTTTTAATTTGTGTGTTGGAATTGTTTCGGTGGGCGCCAACACTTTCCATATGTATAGCACATATGTGTGAAATACACATATCTGATCAGATTCTTGTTTTGTTCGACCAGACCTAAACTTTCGGGTAGACCCGTCCTACTCGTTAATTCATTAAACCTTTCTTCATTATCTGTCCAATTTTATATTTGTTCCTTTTTTCACTAGTAAATAAAAAAAAGCCAGGTGTACTTAAGGGGGAGTATGTGGTTTTGTAATTTTTTACTCAATCGATTATAGCCCTAATAAAAAACTAATTTGTAATCATTATAAAATCAAAACAATAGCCTGAAAAATATGTAAAATGTGCATAAGGATAAATTTTGTAAAACGCATTTTGGACGTTTGAAAAAAAACATGTATTAAAAAACCAAACACTTCCCCAACGCGGTTTAAGCCTGCAACTTAAACTACACAGAATGAAGTGTAATTACAGCTATGTCTCAAACTTTTTGACTGATGGCTTCCAGAGTTATTGACCTTGAACTTTGAAAAATTATCAACTTTGAGACCGTGTAGCTCCTAAAGCCAAGAGTATCCCAAGCTGTTTTAAACTTTTCTAAGTACTTTCATATGTTGTGTTAATAATCCAATAGATTTTGCTGTGGGTCACTCATGGGCCCCGACTAGCATTTTATTCAGGCATGCCCTATAATGATCCCGCCTAGATCAGGGTGTAATAAGGCAAGATGTAATAGGGCATTTGCATCCTGCCCCTATCAGAAAATTAACAAACTTGTTTGTTATTTTAACAGTTTGATTTTGAATGTTACTTTGTTCGTAATAATAAACAGACATGTCTCAAATTTACAAACTGTCCGTTGGAAATTGTTGGTAAAATAAGTTTAACTGACATCAGTTTGTTGAATTTAACGAATAATTTGTAGGATTAAAACTAACAGAAATGTATGTCAAATCAACTGAGATTTCTTTTAATTTTACAATCATTTTTTTTTAGTGTACCATTGAGTGAAAAGAGATCATTCACCAGAACCTCTAAGGGATCATTTTGATTAGTAATAACTCTCTGCTATTCGCAGTGATATAAGATATGTTATACGTTAACTCATATGAGAATAGAAGAGACATAGAAAGACAATAGAAATACATTCGGTTGATCAAACCCGTAGATCAAAAATAAAAAAAAAATTACTACAAATCAACAAAACCTGATCATTCATTCTATGCGTACGAATTTTATTTATTATTCTTTAGAACATTTTCAAAAGAACATGACCTCACCCCAACCAATGCTTCCAACAAAGTCTATTAATATGACATTTTTCCTGGGTGGTGGAAGTTGGCCAATATTCAGTATACTGGAAGTGTTTGTGTTTTTAACATCTATCCACATATACTTGGTTTACTGATATTAAACTAGTTTTTACTTCGAAATTCAATAACCCAGCTAAACTATATGCCAGCAGTGTAATGATTTTCGACTATGAATAGTAATTTCTAATATTCTTATACTTTTAGAACTCGATTCTCATTTTGCGATGGTTCATCACTTTTTAATAGACAGTTAGGGTGTTTTTTTAGTATGTGCAGTATCCTGCAGCGCATCTAAATATTTTTGCTTAAGAAACTTTGGGTCTGATATTTACCATAATTTACAAGTCAGTCAATGTTATCGATTGTTTTGTTTCTGTTCAATAAAAAAAATGGATGTTTTAATCTATCTCCTTTTTATAAATGTACTGTAGCTATGAACAGCAATTTTTTGGGGACAAAATATTTCATCAATTGTTCTAAGCAAAACATATTTCAATTTCATATTTATAATACAAAATTATATCAAGAAAATTATCGTATTATATCTTACACCTAATAATTTTTTTTTACTAAAATAAAGCATACATACAAATCGTATAAATAAACCTATACGTTTTTCTTGTTATAAATACATAAAATAAGTTTTTTATTTATTTGTTTATGTTATGTGTATGTGTAAATAGTTCTATTTAAGTAAAAGACAAAAATATCTTTGTACTCTAGGTTATTTTGTGGTGTATTCATACATCTTACTTTTCCATTTCTAATTTTAATATTGATAGAAACGTAATTTCAATTTGTGTTTTCTTTTGTTATTTTCCTTGTCAACCCTTAAGTTTTACTATGAGTTTTCTTTGTATAAATATTTGTTTCATATTAAAACTACCCTAAAAGAAATAATGATCAAGGTAGGGGTTGATTTGTTAAGTGACTCAACGTGTGGTGATTTTTATTTTCCAATGCCTTTAATGCGTTTGTTTTAATGTTGAGTTGATTTAGGAGGATTAATATATATTGAAAATTCAAAACTATAATTGCATCTATTGTTTTCGCTATGGATATTTAGTAAACATGATCGATTAGCTTAGAGTAAAGAAATTTTAAAATGTTTGACGAGCATTGTAATTAATGACGGATCTGAGTCCATTATCGTATCCGGCATATCCCCATCATGAGACAAAACCAATCACTTTGTTCACATATAAACAAACAGTTAAGGCTAACTGTTACAGTTAAAAGTTTTCTATTACAATTCATCAACGTTAATTACTTTAAAAATAAATGTTCCAAGTAAATACTTTAAAAACCATTACTTTGATTATTAACAACACAACCAAAGAACACCCACCAACTGTGAAAAAGATACAAAAAATCATCGTCAGAAAGCAATCCCCTATCACCACCACCACCGATATCATTCAAACTTATCAGAAATAGGTCAAAAGAATGAAAAAATTATATAAACTTTTCTGAAAATTTAGTTTTCTTTTTTCTCGAAAAAAAAATTTTCGGTTTATATTCGAGTGAAATGGAAAACAAGGCAATTTCGCATTCTAATATTTATATATGTATGATAAGATAATAATCAAAAACGAAAAAAAGGTTGAATAACTAACTCTTGTACATTTTATACATACATTACTGTTATGTACAAATTTCAAGTAAAGACAAACGTCAGTTTCATATACTTTATTCTATACATTTATTTATTTAATATATTTTACTAAACATTATATTAAAAAATCCAAATAAAAAGAGAAAATTATAATCAAAAAATAAAAGAAGCAAAACAAGTCATAAGAATAAGAAAATGAGAAAAGTAACAAAAGATATACATACATTTTTTTCGTATAAATAATTGAGGTGAGTTAAACGGAGAGACAAAGATTAAAGAAATTAATGATGAGAGAGAAATATTTTTTTTTTCGATTTTCCGTCAAGTATAATATGCGGCTTTGCTAAAATTACGTTTAAATAAATGTATCAATAACCTTGGTTATATTATTAATAAAAATTAAGAAATAAATTTACATTGAATACATTTCGCAAAATTTTACAAGTAGATGGATTATAGTAACCATGGTCGATCGATACAAAAGAATAACAACTTATTTAGTCCGTTAGAATTATAATTTTGCGAATACATACTAACACACAAAATCAAAAGCCAACATACAGACTTAATATAAAACTGACAAAAAAGGGTTAAAATTTAAACAAGAAAATTCAAACACAAAAACACATTTGCTCAGAAATTGAAATTGAACAGAGGTAAGTAAACCAGCAATTACTGAATATAATTTTCTTTCGTTATAATAAAAAGTGTCGAGTTGAATCAATAAAAAATGCTAAAATGTAGATTGCTGTTAAATAACCGAACTACGTAAAACACACATTATTTATTTGAATAAATTGTTTGAATAAAAAATAAATATGTTATCTGTATAGTGGTCACAAGTAGATGTTTAATTCCAACGATTATTTGTCCAAAGTCAACCTTATCATTGTTTTCTTTTAATTACAGCAAAATGTAAATTTAGGAAGACACTCCTCCACAGCATAGAACATCTAATAATTTTTCCACTAACCATAATTATTTTTTACTCAAGACAGTAATCAATCCAAAAGATGTTTCGTTAAAAGTAATTTTAAGTGAATTGTAAGTAGAATAAATAGTAAGTGAATTGTTTCTCGAGCTGCATGGCATGTGGTAAGTCTTGAGGCAAACAAAAATAGACTGATGATGACTACGATACGCTATGGATGCATTTGTTCCTCAATAATCACTCGTCGTTCTGAATCTCAAATGCGACAATTTTGAGAAATTAAGTAGCTATCAAGAAATCTCATCGTTGAAAACGGTTTCTGAATCTTATTATGTATTTATTTTTAAAATTTTGCTCAACAATGAATACTCGTTTTTTTTCGTGTAGCGATCCGATCCAATTTTTAAAACTCTGAACTCTCAGTTGTCAAGGTTCATTTTTAACATTTTAGTGCAATAATAAATTTTGGTTCATATCCTTTATTTCACCAAAACAAAATATTTGTATTTAAGATACTAACACTTTTATTTCTAACTCTCTATTTATTATTACTTTAAAATTTTCAACTATTCCTGGTTTATGACAGCACTGGTTATAGCATTCCACTTTGTTTTGTACATAGTCGCATGGAATTGTTCTTCACCATTATAAAGTCGTACGTACACATTCGACACAAATTTTTACCAACAACAAGACTTTAATTGTCAAATTATATTGATGCGAAACAAAAAACAAGTTTCACTATGATTGAAAACCAAGGAAAATAAAGTTTTCACAATGAAAATATCCGAAAAGAAAATCATACGAGATAAAAGTTCAAAAATTAATCAACAGATTTTACTTATTCACCCATAATATTATTTTCATTTTTGTTTTTAAAAAATCAATAATAATAACCAACTCTAACCCTATTATTGTATAATATCATTTTTAATAAACAAACCAAAAATGTGTAAATACCCAAGGATTCTACACAAAAATCAGATTTAAATAGCAAATTAAACTTTTCCTAGACCAAGAGTTGTATGAGTATAAACATAATTGTAGAAAATAGAAAACATAATATCATGCCAGAACAATATAATATTATTCTTTTCTATTTGTCATTGAATGGAAAATTTTCATTTTATTTTTCTCTGAAAATTCATCTTTGTTTTTATTGGTTACATTTTCAATGCATATAAAACATGACATTATAGATTTTATTTAAAAAAATGTAAAAGTATTATGTATACGATTCCTACGTATGAGAACCGTACATCTTCAGAAGAAAAAAAAATATATACAACAAATTTGAATCTAACTATTGAAGTTAAGCAATTAACAACTAATAACTTACAAGAATCCAACCATTAATTTTTTTTACACTTAAAGTCATTTAGGTATGTTTTCCTGCGCTATATTTTTTTTTTTTGCTTCTTCTGTAGTATACCACAAAAATCAAAACATAATAAAAATATCACACACGACAAAATCAACTAAAGCACTGAGTTATAAAAGGCCATATATAGCCGAACAAAATTATTTTAAAAGAAACCAAAATAAAAATTCTACTTTCAACTCTCACCCCTTCAGATCTTATATTCTGGTGTTCTCGCTTTAACCTTATTCAACACAAAACAAAATATAATATAAAAAAAACACCATTCAATTTCAACTCTATAGCTCGCATTTTGTTTTTACTATTCATTCCTCATTCCGAAAAATCCGCTACACCAAAAAAAAGGAAATAAAAAAAAGAAAATGGAAAAAGGAAAATGGAAAAAAACATTTTTTTCTATATATAGAAAATATTTATTTCATAGAGAATCAGAGAAAAGTTAACTTTTTTCTCTTAAATAAAACATAATAATAATAAAAATGTAGGTATATCTCTAAATTTATACGCTTTGTGTGTTCGAAAAGCATATTCTCGACCAACCACCAGATTTTTTCGCAATATTGATATACATAATAAGTGCCACCATCATTTATAAATGTCTGGATACACTAAAACAAAGGAAACGATGTACAGCGTATGCCAGTTTTTGTTTTTTTTTTCTAAAATAATTGTGTTAAGGAGATTCAAAACCGATTTTTGAGTAAACGTATCCGTAGTTAATCAACCATTCGGTAAATTTATCGACATTTCGATAAATATCGTAATTCATTTTATTTCGATAATTAAAGCATAAAAAGCTTTAGTAACACCTAAGTCAGTAAAGCAATAATCAAATATACTGGAATTGCAACCCTAGAGTCGAAGGTGTACAGACTTCGGTCTGTATGAAAAGTTTAATAGACAATTGTTTTTATAGTTTTAAAATGCGACGTTTATCAAAAATAGATTTTTTGCAATTAATAAAAACAATTTTCTGGCATTCTTTTAAGTTTAGTCGAATCACAACAATTGAAGATATTAAATATCGTATCGTATAAACAAACAGTTGTTGGAAATGCGGCAAATGTTTTCTTCTCCTGGCTTTCGTATAACTGCAGAAAATTTAATTGCTTGTCAATTACAATTCGGTGATCGAACAAGTTTTGTAATTGATCTACCCTTTTGAGCCCCCGATGATCAATTTTTGTTTGTATTAAGGTAGTCACAAGTACCAAACAGTCCGTCTGGATAATTCAATAGGCACGTTTTGGGTATGGTACTTGTCGGACAAATCACAGACTTTTATTAATGACTCTCCAAAGTTTGTTTAATATGTAAAATAGTTGAAATAATTTAACATCTGAATCAATGCATTTTCTTACTGTTTGAAACTGTTCTGACTGTGAGAATTTTCTCAATATATATTCAGACTGTTTACGTTTGGTTGTTATTTGACTGCTAAATTCTTCAATCTTCATTGTTTTAGAATTGTTGTAAAGTATTTATTTAGTTTATATTTCCTATGATGACCTATTTAGCGTTTTCAACCATTTCCAATGCTTTTAATTTATAGCACTGGTTGACTAAAAGCTTCCTCCGATCGTTTCCATTCGTCTGTTTCTAAGACAAACAATTTCAATTCAAGCCACATTGGGAATGAAATTAGAAAACGCCATAATAAATTAAGAGAACATACTATGGTATTCTCAAGGAAAGCAAAAAGTCGGAAGACCAGGATTGGTCCCGATCATATATAAAAAAAGTGCTATTAGAAGCAAAATATCAGGGCAGTATCAATTTTGACATGGCGGTAAGTAAAAGTGATTGCTCAAAGGAAGATTAGTCTGATTTGTATTTTTCTTATTTAAGTCAAACATGTTTAGAGTTCAACATAATAATGACAAGAATGTGAAATTCACCAACCAACGTATCAGTCTCCTAGATTCAAAATGGTGAATCGAAAATACCTATATTAAAAAGGATAAACGAAAACAAGTTAAACATAAAAAAAATCAATAACATCAATTCCATTGCAACAATTTATTAAAAGGAAATCTCTCAAAATTTTAAAACATAGTAGGGTGTGTCTTCTTCCAAAAAATGTTAACTGAAAAACAGCAAACAAATAATGCATATAAAAGAAAAGAAACGATTGGAATTCTACTACCGTAACAAACGAGGATTCATTTTTTTATCGCAAATCGCATCTTTATCATCTCTGTCAGTCACACAGTAATGTCCAAAAATCAACAAACAAACATATTTATATAACATTTTAATTATGATTTCAAACTTCTTTTAGAAACAAAAAATCTCAAGTTAACTAAAAGTGTGTAAAAAAGTGTTTTATACACAAAACAAAAAATTTAGATTGAGAAAAATCAAATAATAATAAAAAGACAACGCCTTTTCGCATTTTCTTTGTGAGAAATAAAAAAAAATCTATATATATTTTTTTTTTCATTTTTCACTCCAACCTCTTCAATTTTTGTTTTTGTAACCCTCTACTTAACACTTAAAAAAATTCTTAAACAAGAGTACAACAGAAAAATTTGAAAAAGAAAATACACAAACATTTTCTTTAATTTCCACTAACGTGAAAAATAACAAAAGAAAAACACAAATTTAATTTAATAATTTTTATAATTATTATTCATGACTCCTTTTATGGTAATGATGTTGAACTATCAAAATCTGTGGTTGTACATTTATTCGTCTTTAAAGTTAAATAAGTAAGGAAACAAAAATTAAAGGTAATTAGGAATATGATTTTATTATAGAACGAATAAAAATGTTGTTTTTTCAGCAATATCTGCCAAATTCCACGAAATACAACAACAATACTATTCATTAATTGGTTGTTGTGTTTTGATTTTTCTGGAAGTCACTGTAATTGTCTAGATTTTTCTGTAATCGTAACAATATATTGTACAATAAAACGTTGTGACGTCATAACGAAATAAAAATTTAGGGCATTTTTAAGACACCTACAATATTTTCTTCAGTTTTTTAATTGAAGATTTCGTGGTTATTCAGTTTTTTTAAAAAACTGAAGAAAATATTGTAGGTGTCGCAAAAATCCCATAAGTTTTTATTTCATTATGACGTCACAACGTTTTATTGTACAATATATTGTAGGTCTGTAGCATACTTAAATGTTTGCAAAGAAGGAAAATCTGTAACTATTATAGTTTTGACGATATAAGATCCAAGTCAATCAAATCTTCAGGTAAACTTCTATAATTTTTAACAATCGAACTTAAATAAAGTCCGAGCGGCAGGATGTCCGCTAGAAATAGGTAGATTTCAAGATCAGACAGTTTTGTGTACAAGTAGAATCTGATGAATCAGATTAGTTTAAACAAAACAAACTAATTACAAACAGATATCGAACAAATTTTAAAAAGAAAATTAGCTACATATAAGCATCTACATCTATCCAATTTTGCAACAAACAAATATCAGATCTACCCTACATATGTGTGACAATTTATGACACTATATGAAAAACAAACGCCAACCTACTCTATATCATATGTCGTGCAACTACTGCAAAATATCAAAATAGTTTATTTCTAAGAAAAAAAAAACAATTTTTTATTAAAAACCAATTTTTTTTCTAACACACTTTTGATGGAGCAAATATTTTAAAATTGTGCCGCAAAAATATTGCTTACGTATTTATATATAGATATATGATAGATATAGTAGATTGATTTTGAATTGTGAAATAAATAACTTGATAAAAAAACAAAATAACCGAACAAAAAACTCAAAAAACACAATTTTCACATTGCCTTTTTTTATGAAAAAATCGTCAAAATTCAAAAAAAAGTATTTTTCGACACATCTACTACTCAAGACCTATCCTACGATATACATATTGCCACACTTTTGATGGAGCAAATATTTTTAAATTGTACCGCAAAAATATTGCTTACGTATATATAGATATAGATTGATTTTGCATTGTGAAACAAATACAGTAATCCCTCCAAATGCGCGGTAGTTCCGTTCCATAAAAACAGCGCGCAATACAAACCCGCGCAATGTGAACCCAAATTTGTATGAAAATGGGGCGTTCGGTTCCAAATTTTGAAAAAAAATAAAAAAAAAATAAAAAAAAATTAATTTAAAGTTATAATTAAAGAAAAATAAATATATACAGCCTGAAAAACATGTATTACTTCAGCAACTCTTAAAAAAGAAAACACGTCATAACTTAACAGATAAATTAACATAAATAACATTTAAAAAAACAACTCAAATTTAAAAAAAATAATATCAATAATCTGAATTTGTTTAGAATATTCTACCTTTACTGGCTTGAAATTGAATTTGATCTATATTGAATGTTCCAGCCACACAGTTAAAAATAAACTGAATATGTAATGCAGATTACTACATATATGGGTCATTCTTTTACAAACCGAACACCTTTCTGGCCGACATATTTTTGATTTGGCTGAAATTTTTTTAGGGGTTTTATATCGAAAAAAATTATACGTGCTAGAGAATTTCATAACTTCGAGAAAGATTCATAACTTCGGTTCTGGTAATGAAAGTTATTTTTTTCTGTTTTATTTTAAAGATAAAAGATGAACTTTAAAAAAAATTGTCATCTACAAAAATTATTAACAAATTCCTATGTGTAAACAGTTTAGCACTTTCTCTGACACTTGCAATTTTGCTCTCTCGTGTACGAGTAGCATTAGAAATGAATTAATTTATCGAGCGCGGGAAGACAAAAAATTCCATAAATTTTTGTTGTCCTGCGCTGGATAAATTAATTTATTTCTAACAGTAAAACTATACTCTCCATTAATTAAAAATACGTTTTTTTTTAAATATAACGTAGAATACGATGGTTATATCAAATACTCTTTATTTTTGTACGGCAATCACTAAAAATCGATTTTAACATATTATTTGTTTATAACAATAGGAATTTGCTAATAATTTTTATTGAATATATTTTTTTATTAAAATTCCATCTCTTAACTTTAAAATAAAACAAAAGCTTCTATCATTAATAGAACCGAAGTTATGAATTTTTGATAATAAGCGTCAAGCCAAAAATCACGAAGTTTTCGAAATTTAGATCGCCACTATTTTCCAAAAAAAAAACCTCGAACACGTATATTTTTTCGATATCATACCCGTAAAATTTTTTTTAAGCCAAATCACAAATGCGTCGGTCAGATTTTGTTCAAATCTGTTCGATTTGTAAAATTTTAATTTTACGAAATTCACCTACATATTCTAAAAAAAAATTTTTAAACGTCGCGCAGTGCGAAAATTAATATTGAAAACTCATCTCGCACAGTGGAAAATCGCGCAGTTAAAACCCGCCGGAGGAATTAATTAACTTGAAAAAAAAACAAAATAACCGAACAAAAAACTCAAAAAACACAATTATCACATTTTTACCATTTTTTCTGAAAAAAATCGTCAAAATTCAAAAAAAAATATTTTTCGGCACATCTACTACTCAAGACCTATCCTACGATATACATATTGCCACACTTTTGATGAAGCAACTATTTTAAAATTGTACCGAAAAAATATTGCTTACGTATTTATATATAGATATAGATTGATTTTGAATTGATTGATTTTTTTTTTGTTTTTCCTCTGTTTATCATATATAGTCGTTTGGCACCAAAATTTTTCCCGAAATTCCGAGATGAGGCACATTACAAGAGTTAGATTTTTATATGAAATCTACCTAAAAATAAATTTAAAAATCTACCTTAATAAAAATTCGGTTATCTAACCTTTTAAACCATATTACGGCTTTGATATAAAAAAATGTCTTCGGTAATATAATATAATTTATCGAATTCTCGTATTCTACGATATAACTAATAAAATATTCGCGAATTGTACTCGCGTAATTGTGTGTTTTCTAATTATATTTTGTTGATTTATTTATCCAACGTTATAATGTTACACTAACTAATAAATTATAATCACGTCGTTAATTTGTTAAATACATACATGAAGTTTTAATAGAGACAAACATTTAAATAATTATTATAAAATCAATAACGAGAATAAATAAAAACTAATTTCGCGTTGACAAGACATTGAGAAACAAAAGTGCGCCTATGTTTTTGTCGGCCATTTTCTTTATATTTTTAATGATTTATATTTTATGGTATCATGATAGGATGATAAATAATTTGATATTGTTTATTTTTTAATTATTGTTCATAAAAAAAATTTAATAAAAGTTTCACTTGTGAAAATATAGGTTTTGACTTCATTGAATTCTGGGGATATTTTCTCGAAGAACACTTTAGACCGGCGTTCTGCTTTAGAATACCGTTTTTGAGACTTCTCAAGATGTTTGAAGGCTTCAATCAAATCCCTTAATTCATATTTGTTCGGCATTTTAAACTCTGCATGTCAACAATTTGATATAAGCTTCGAAAGTACAATTCCAACCAAAAAAAAGTTAAGTCGTCTGATATGTCTCGAACACAAATGGATAGGTATATTAATTGCTTTATTACTCTCGAAAAATTAATACTTCAATTTAAGCAGTGTCAGTTGTTTGCTATGATTAATGTTCAGCACGATTGCTTTCCGAATGATTTTGTCGTCTGTGCAATCAGCCGCCATTCATTTTGTTCCATGACTAGTTGACCCCAGTTTCGACATCCTATATCACGAAGATCTTGGATGATTTCATCACGCCAGCATTGTCTGGGGTTTCCTCTTCGACAAACACCAGCTGGTGTTGTTGGGATACTTTTTTTTTATTTTATCTAATGGTGTCCTTTCTACATAACCAAACCATCTAATCCGGTTGGATTTAATGAATCCGATTATATCGTAGTCACCAAGGAGCTGTCTGATTTCACGATTCAGGATTCTATACTGAATTTCAGCAACTTTACATGAACGATAAATTGTTCGTTTTTTTTCTCGAATCTTGATAGAATACAACAGTCGGTGGGAGTCAGTGACCAGTTTTCACTTTCCAAGGTAAGTACAGGTCGAATTAATGCTTTGTAAAATGCAATTTTACACGACCGCGAAAGATGTTTTGATCCCAGAAATTTTGAGTTTGCATAGAAAACTGTATGAGGCAGTGGCACGACCTTTGATTTCAGTCTGGATGTCATTTGACGATGTTATTACAGACTCGAGGTATTTAAAGTTATGCAATTGTTATACTTCATAGTCGCCACTATCCTTGAAACAAGATCCTGGATGTTGTCAAAAGTTTAGTTTTGCCGGTGTGGATGCATAATCCCAGTCGTTTAGCATCAAGCTGTAACATACAATTTTAATATCGCTTGGTCTACGTCCGAGAAGCGCAATATTTATCTACATACTCAATAATTTCACTATAGATTTTTTAAAGTTTTGTGCCTCAATTTGACTTTTTCTTAATGGGTACTCAAGCGCCAACTTTGCTAAATGATGTTACTTTAAATTTCGAAAAATGTTGTCAAATATAATATGGCAATTATATTTGTCAAGGTCAAAGCCATAGTCAATTGGAAGGTCGTCATCGTAGTAACAGTTCTCAATGAAGGTCAAATCATCGAGGTTTCAGTGCTCAACGAAGTAACAACAAAGGTCAACAACATTACAATCATTCGATCCGAAACACGAAAAATCTGAATTGGAGTTTTTTCTGAAAAACTTCAAAAAAAACCATACCTTTGAATTGAAAAAATTCCAATTACTTCTTTACTTACTTGAGTTTAATTGATCTTAAAAAAATCTAAAATAAAATTTAAATTTCCTTAATGTAGTCTAATGTTAATACATATAGAACTACAAATTGACCAAGTGTCAGCCATTGATTTCACATTGATTGGAAACAATCAATAATGACTATACAAACGTGACTTAGGATGTTAATTAGAATAGAAATGTTCCCCATTTTATGAATTCACATAAAGTATTGTCTAGAAATTTAATGCAAAAATCCCATATAATGTAAAAACATTTCCATAATATGGAGTCTAATGACAGTGGAAAAATTCAACTTAAGTAAAATAAATAAGTGATGAAGAAGTTTCAACTTTGAAATTGTCATCGCCTCAACGGCGTAATCGATAGCGTGTCTGCCTAAGGATTCGAGCCGGGCACTGACGAGGGTAGGTTCGAATCCGATCCGAAACACGAAAAATCTGAATTGCAGTTTTTTTCTGAAAAACTTCAAAAAAAACCATACCTTTGAATTGAAAAAATTCCAATTACTTCTTTACTTACTTGAGTTTAATTGATCCAAAAAAATCTAAAATTACAATAAATGTTTTACATGTGGGTGAAACCATAATGCAAGCAGCTGTCCAGCCGTAAATTGGACTGGCTTCAATTGTAAAAATAAAGATAATATATCTACCGTGTGTTTTTATCGGTCATATAAATTTAAATAATTCGGGAAGTGCTGTTAAATTGCTTAAAATTCTAGATCAACAACATGCTTATGGAGATTAGTTGGATGTTTTAGTTCCAGATTGAAGGGGTTAACTTTTCAATTGTATGAACAAAACGGTATGTAGTGGAAATTCTAATATTATAGACATAATTCAAAACACTTTTCCAAATATCATTACGTCTCAGCCGAGTGCTATTGTCAATTCCGAGGCTAAAATTATAATGAAAGAAAATACCACACCTATATTTCACAAGGCGTATTCGGTACCTTTTAAATTAAAAGATAAAGTCGAAGTTGAATTAAATCGATTAGAAGATGTAAATGTTTTAGTACCAGTTAAGTCAAGTCAATGGGCAAGTCCAATAGTCGTCGTACCGAAATTCTCGGGTGAAATAAGAATATGTGTGGACGGTTGGGTAACACTAAATAAAAACATAGTCACAGTCACAGAGCATTACCCACTACCTAATATAAGAGAAATTTTCAGAAACCGATCATAAATTACGTCTGTCTACATATTGTGTGGCTGTAGAAAAAAATTTGTTTCTTCCACAAAAAAATTGTATGAAATTCTATAAAATTATGTAAAATTGTATGACAAGAGACAAAAATAATGGTGAAGGAAATCTGTAAAATTTAATTTCTCTTTTCTGAATTTTGATTTGTTTTTCAATGCTTATATATTTACCACAAATACCCATTTAACCTTATGGAATTATAAAACTAAAAACTGTTCTATGTTTAAAATGCCAAAAAATATGAAATGTTTTCTTCATAGTTTTTTTTTTTTAATAAAACGTGTTGTGTAGTAGGAATTACAATATGTGTCACAATAACACATAAAAACCTTTTAAGACCAAGGTCCCACAACATCATACGTTCAAACGTGTTGGTGGACGTAAATCTTTCTTTGTTTTTTCTTTTATACTTTTTGTTAAAGAATGGATAACTAAACAAAAAATCCTATCACTAACAAAATATGAGATAGGCCAATATTTTATGATAGAATAGAGAAAATAAAAGTAAATTAAGAAGTAAATAGCAAATTTTTACAAAAATGTAGTTGCCAATAATCCAGCCGGTTGCATATTCCTTGATCCTGTGACGCACTGTCTTTCTTAATGATTAAAGCCCACACATAGTTATATGAAGGCTCGTTTCTTCAAGGAAGCAATAGCGTCTCATCATCAAGGATTATTTCCCAGCTAAGATTGAGGGTGCCACCGTTGACTGAATACAGTTCATCCGCCACCACCCCTAAGATGTCACCTTGGCTAGTGATATCTCACTGCTATTGCCAGTGGTATGTGATATCTCACGTTAACTCGTATGTCAATAGCAGGGACTGGGGTACGCAGGGTTGTCACCTCCGTAGATCAAAAATAAAAAAAATTTCGAAACAATAAAAACTGATTTCTACATGCGGGAGGTTGTGCTAATTTTTATAAAATGAATGGCAATAATTACAAGAGCGATTTTAAAATAATTGGGTTATTTCCAGTTATTATTTAAGTCAAATATTAGCTACAAGTCCTAACACACTTTTTTTATTGTTGACAAATTTATTTTTTTATTTGTGAAAATTCAAAACTAACCAAAGGTTATTTAAAAAAAAACAAAATTTTTTCTCTTTTCTTTTTTCGCAGTCACAGGGAAGGAGAAACTATTAATTTGTGGTAGAGTTTTTTCTTGCAGATTTAAAAAAAATCGTAATAAATTGTTCAATTGTGAATCAAACGAAAAAGTAAGTTTGGTTTCTCAGAGAGCAAAACAAACAAAAAACTACGATTTGGCAGATGTGTTTGTACGCTAACTTGGTTATGGTGATCGGTTGGTTAATTTGATGATTTATGCTTTGAAAATGAATAAATATAAAGATCATAAATAAACATTATGATATTAAATTCTATATAACAAAGTTCACAGAAACGAAACAAAATGTCGGGCTAAGTAAAAGGCCAATTTTCTCTCCTGATAATTTTTTCGCCTATGACTGAAGAAAAATTCACCGTCGAAAATATTTACAACTTATGAGGATTCGAATTTTAAAACTCATTTTGCCAATATGCGCCACATATAAATTCAACAACTATTTTATTTACATTGTTGCCATAATCAATCAATTTAATTAGAATTATGATATCATCAAATATAGTCTACAGAGTTACATTACAATCAATCAAAATATTAAAAAACAAGAATCATCATTTAAATTATATATTTTGTAATTGGCAACACAGCATGCGTTTTTGGTGAAATATAATAATTACTCAAAGCTTTTTTCTCAATTTACTTTGATATCAATGTACTATATTACATTTTATATTATTAATAATACCAAAACTACACATATTTTTATTTATTTTTGGTATCAACGAACGCTATATGATGACTCGTATACACACAATCTCAAACTTATAAAAATAAGTTCTTAGTTACATACTTCATTTAAAAAAAAAATACAAGAAACAAAACAACACACAGAAGGCACACAGAAGAATGACAACAAAAACAGCGATTGCAAGCAAAAGCAACGCAACCTTCTGATCAGCTGTCCGGATACTATGTTGCCAGATTAGAAGAGAGGAAACTAGCACAAAACAATACTCAAAACAACCAATCACTTTTTATTTTTAAATATACAAAACGTCATGTCATGAACGGAATTTCGTGTATATACATTAAAAATATATTGTATAATCGACGATAAAAGTATTTCTCTCTTGTTTCTTTTATTCGGTATACACGTTTATAATGATTATTATTATTTTCCACACGATATTCTATATGATGTTTATACGATGATGACGATAAAATTCCCCACCAAAACAAAACAATACCGGCGCAATCGTATTTCGAATATTTGTTTTTCTCATTTCGTATACGTATTTAACTTTGTTCGAATGTGTGGAAAACCGTCTGATCGAATGAATTTGTGTTGGCGGTAATTTTATTCAGTCGACTTTTTCTTTTTTCCTTTGTTTTGCTTTTCTGCTTGTGTAATGTTTAAAAAAAAAACACCAGCCAGACGTTGTCGGGACAGGCAAGTATGCTTTTGATACATACTCAATCAACTCTACTTAACACAACAAAAAACACAGCCAATAAAAATGTTCATACAAATGTTCTTAATAATATTTCAGTCAGTCAGTAACCTGCTGTTGGAATGTTCGGCTGAGAATATCTAGACAAATTTTTTTTTTCAAGTTATTTTTAGAAAAAATATGTTTTAAATTTTTTTTAAACACGTAAAAAAAATATTTTTTTAGAAAATAAGTGGTTCGTTGTGTGGTTCTTGGTCGTAAATTATTAAATGTAATTGATTGTGAAAAAAAGATCAGTGATTTAAATACAACAAAATTTAAAAAAAATTGAGTGAATTTTTTTATCAACAAATTATGAAAATATTGGCGATTTATGAACAATTTTAACTTTTGTTTTTAACATTACTGGTTATTATTTCCGTACAAATATGTATATATATCACTTTACTTTTTTGATTTTCAACTTCTTTTTGGTGACCCGACGGTATTTTAATATTAATTATTTATCTTTTGAGTTAAACAAAAATTGTATAAATTTTTTTAATTAGAATTGAAATTTAGTTTTGCGAATCAATTTCAAGTAAATTCAAGTCGCAACCCCAACCACCAAGAGTACCACAGATTAAACCACAAAAAAATCAATCACCAATCAAACTGGTAACACACAAAGATAACCTGTCAATAACTACTTTCATAAATAAACCAAACAAACCTAAAACAAAATTTTAAATTTTTTTTTATTTTGACATGCGCGACCACTATTCGAAAAAAAAACAAACAAATTCGAAATATGTATGTTAAATCGGAAATAAACATTTGTATGTTGTTGCGGAAAAAAATAAATAGTTCTTTGTGTCGTGTATTTTCTGTTTTCTTGTTGTAGGCGAGTGGTTTATTTTTATTCTTATAATCAGAGAGTATAAAATTGAATATTTAAAAAAAAATGGCGGTACTATACTTTACAACTCTTTTCTGTTAATAAAATGATCTTAAATTTCACTGACCTTGAAATATTAAACACTTTTGATATTTTAAAGAAAAACATCCACATTTTAAAAAAAATATATAGATATATTATATATTTGCGTTTAATTTTAAATGATCTCCCTTAAACAACTTTAGGAATCATTTTTTAAATATTTTGTGCAATGAGATGTTAAACAGATAACAACTGTGCTGACGTTGCATATCTACAACTATTAATATCAGTAATGTTACGCTTTCGCTCTATCCAAAAACACGAATTATGTATAATATAAAGTAATAACAAAAATTAAGTTCGCTATGACGACACACCATAAAAAAATTCGCGAAACTATTTTAGATATAAAAACAGTGTATTTTCGAATACTATATATTAAAACAGAAGGTTGACTTTAACTTATCGTAATGGCAACAATGTTAATCAACCAACAAACTAAATAATTAAAATTTAGTCATAAAACTGTCAAAATTTAGTTACAGTTATCTTCAATAGAGGTAACTAATCTAACTGCTCTAGCTATTCATCAATAAAATAGGAACAAGCAGCAACAACAAGAAGAACAAAAAAATTCATGCGAAAAAGTAAAGTGATAGAAGGAAATGAAAAATAAATGAGTTTTTCTAGAGATAAAAGAAACAGGAGAATTGAAAATGTAAAGAAAATAGTTTTCCGTTAAAATCCTTTTATTGTTATCGACATAGATTTAATATTAAAATACACTGAAGGGTTGTGTGAAAGAATATGATGCTTACACGTGATAATAAAATGCCCCTATTAGTAAATGAAGCCAATAGTCCTTTAACTATTATTAAATTGAAAGTAATATTTTTTTTTGAGAAGTGAAAGTTGTTTAACCACAAATAATATTATTATTATATCTATTATGATTTTTATTGTAATAGAAATAACCAATAAATTTACCAATTGTAACTTCATATTAAAGATTTTAGGAAGTAATTTCATAATAAATTCAATATAAAAAGTACGAAAACAAAAGTTTTTATCTTCATCTTTTAATTTGCTTGGAAGTTTACCTTTTTAATTTAACAAAATCATAAAGACATAGGAGGTAGATTTTGGTACAGTTATGAAATTGATTTTCGACTTTGAGAACTGTGAGAATATGTGTGTCGAATCTGATTTCTTGTGTTTTTTAATATGTGAAGAAGTTTTCGTGTTCCAGAACTTTCTATTTAAGTTTTTCAAGTTTTTTACAGTACAGCAAAGATCAGCAGTTTTAAATGCATTTCATTTTTATCCTAACTTTTTTTTTTGCTGTTGTAGATATTTAAACGTCAATTATGAGGATTATCAATCTGAGCTAAACATAGAATTGAGGATGAGTAGAAATTATTTTGCATTGACTTAACCTCTTTACAGAATAACCGATAATCAGATTGGGTAAACATATTATCTACGTTTATTGGTGAGATATCACTTGCTTTTGTTAGAAACTAAGAACATCTGGAGTCTTGTTTTAATTATAAGTTTTAAATTTATGCGTATGCGTATATCCACATTAGCTTATCCCTGTTTTTTGGGAATCAAAGTTTAGTTTTAAGATCGATAAATTGGTTTTGAATAAACTGAAACTCATCCTAAGAAACACAAAAAACACTTTAACACGATATGTGTTTGTAAAAGCTTTTTAGTTCTTATCTATCAACGAGATTTATAAAATTCCAGCTGCGACGCTTTACCACTGATAATCGTAAAAAAAAGTAGAACCAGCTTAACTTATTTGGAGATTTCAACCCGTTATGCTGTTGAAATCAATGTTTCTCTTGTTTCGCTTTACTACCTTTAAATCAAGAGACTCTCCCCTAATGACATTAAAATTACAGCTGTTGAATAATTTGAACCCGGTCAAGGCTGGTTCAAGTTATTCAAGGTTCAAAGTATGCTCCTTATTGCTCTAATGAGCGGAAACAATAATCAGACAAGAGCGCCTATTACTAATTAATACCAAAAGAAATAATAATATAAAGAAGGCACGCAAATTGTTAAATTGAAGTATAAACGGCTAAGAAATTAAGAGCATTTAAATTAAGGGCAAAATACTAAAAATTTATCTTTAAATATATGGCAAAATAAAAATTACCTTAATAAATTAATAAAAATAGGATATTAAATGCATGAGGTGCAGTTTTTGTTAAGATAAAAAACAGAAACTGATAAATTTTTTTATAAAGTTTTTAATTTCACAAATCAACTAATGTAACCAATATCATCTCATCTTTAACTTTTGTGGGCATCTACAAAAAAATTTTAAATTTTAATATGTAGTAAGAAAATCACTCGCACAACTAACCGAATATCACTGTATTTATAGATTTCAAATTTAATTACTGACAACATTCTGTTTTCTCTCATTTTAAATTATTTTAGGTTTAGATTTTATACTTGTGAAATTAATACAGAATTGCTGTTGCGGCTTATTACCGAAAAGTGTAAATGAGCAATGGAAATTCACCTCTTAATATTGTACTTGCAGCGGTTGAATACCAAAAGTCATATCATTAAACAGCGACAGAAATTCTAATAATATGATGCAAATCTATGTATACTTTACGCTAATTTAAAGTTAACAGTTAGCTAATTCAAGCAGAAGTCGTTCGCTACCCATTTCCGACTCAAATCACAACGTGTAGTAATATCACATCTCTTTATTGTAATTTTTTAAACAATTTCTCGGTAAAGTTGCATTTCTAGAAATGAAACACGTAATATATTATTTCATTCTTTCATATTATTATATTTTTTTAAGGTGAATTCTCAAAAAAAAGTCCAGGCGGCAGGTATATCCGCTAGAAATAGGTAGATCACGGGGTCAGACAGTTTTGTGTACAAATTGAATTAGATGTGTTAAATTAGTTTAAATAAAAAATTTAAGTAGAAACAGAAAAATTCAAAAAAATTATCAAACCAAATTAAATACATTAACCGAAACTACTTTATCAATGCAATTCCGGGACAGTTTTATTTAGTTTGGTTAAAACTACCACCAAGAAGCAAATTAACGTTCTCACTACGTCACAACCACAATATACCACCACACATAATTTATAATAAAAAATTATCAACTTTTACACCTCAAAAAATACAAATATCCATCAATTTATGAAAACTTTTGTAAACGTTTAATCAATATATATTTATTGGAACTAAAAAATTTCCAATTTTTCCAAATTTTCAAAGAAAATATTCCTTAATTCAAAATAATAATGACTCAACTTTGTTTTTCTTTTCATTTAAATTTTTGCGAAAAATAATAAAAGCTCAAATAAATTAAACAGAAACAAAAGAAAATTTATAGTGAATTCTTTTCTACCTGTTCTACCTGTGAATTCTTTTCTACCTAATTCTTTTCTACCTCGACAAGTTCCAACACGGAATTATCGAAATTTGTATTCTTTTGTAGAAAGTGTAAAAAGTGCACCAAATTTTTTCCCGTGTGACGCACATTGCAATACGAAGATTTTTCTTTGAAATCTACCTAAAAACGGTAGATTTAGACGGGATGAATATGTGATAATTAACGTATTTAATTAAATATTAGAATCCTGCTCCACGAAAAAATGTCTCTTAATAAAACTCAATTTAGTAATAGAAAATTATTTCAACTAATATTTAAAAGTAGAAAAAGGGAAGTCCACTTAAAAAATACATCGATGTTTTTATTCGATGTGAAACATAAGAACTCTGCATCGATGTTTTCCGATACATCGCTTAAAAACATCTATGTTTTTTCAACATCGAATACTTTTCGCAATAGGTTGATAATATTCTTTTCATGTTCAACGAAAAAAGTTCGTTTTCTTTTTTTGGAACCGTACGCGTAACCACAGACTCATAAGTCATAAAGCAGGTACAACAGTAATTAATTGTAGGAGAACAGTGGAAAGTGAAGGAGCAATATCTGCAAGGGGATGGTAGAGGGAAAGGAAAGTAATGTGTAAGGGGGATGGTAAGATTTTTAATGTGAGAATTACTTTCTTTATATTAAGCTTAAAATTTTGTTGGCTGTTGTTAGCTTAAACTTTTGTTGGCTTCCGCTAAGCGGAAAAACAGTGGATTCTAGAGAATTCCATAAATAGGTCGTTCGTGGGAAAAAAGACGAGACATATTGCTCAGTTCGATCAAAGATTGGTTCAAGCGAGTGCTCATGGGAGTTTATTGTTAGACGACTAGTGCGAGAGAACTTGCGTTGTTTATAGACATTTTATCGAGCTTTTATCTCAGCTGAACACTTACCATAGTAGTATTTGTAAAATACACTGAGGGCCTCGATATTGCGTCTATGTTCGAGGGTATCCAGAGAATTTGTTAAATTAGCATCATCAATTAACTTGCATCCCGGCGCTGAATTCTATCGAAAGCGACTAAATAAGTTTTTACTGCCCCCGCCTATACATGGGAATTATATTCCCTATGTGGTCTTATAAAAGCTTTACATATAATCAGTAATTCAGAAGGAGTAAAGCAAAATTTGCTTCTTAGATAACCTAAACATTTAGCTGCATTTTTGGTGTTGAGTAAATATCGTCTTCCCAAGAAAGTTTGGCAGCTATTTCTAGACTTCGCATGTGAGCCGATAGTTTTAAATTGGGTAACCCTCAATGCTGCGTGAAAAGTCGGGTCTGTAGCGTTTTTTGTGTAAAAACACGCATGAAATTTAGATGTATTGAACTCGACCCGGTTAGCTTTCCTCCATTTAACGATAGTGTTGATGTCTTTCCTGTAACAAAGAAGACATCATTTCATCTCGCTTTGAAGCGACTGTGATTCAGTTGATGGAGCACGGTTGTGAAAATTATACCCAGATGATAAAGTACTGTCATCGGCGTACGAATGGACTTAAGACTGTAATAGTAAAAGTTCGTTTATGAAAATCAAGAATAGTGTGGGGGGAGGAACGGATCCTTGGGAAACACAAGGGTTAAGAATATGAGTTAGATGGTGCACCATCGACAACTACCTAAATTTTGCGGTTCTTCAGAAAACTCTTAATCCAGGAGACTAAGGGGCTAGTAATGCCCAATGCAGTTAGTTTAACAAGCAGTAACTTATGCCGAACAATATCAAAGGCTTTAGAGATCTCTAAAGCATTTATTTGCGTTTTACCATTATTAACAATATAACGGTTCCATAAGTCAGTCAAATACACTATTAAAATACCTATCAGATCTTCCTTTTCGAAATTCATATTGGCGATCATAAAACAAATTGCAATCCTCCAAATAGTTCATTAGAAGAACATTTGCTCTTGACTGCATTACTTTGGAGAGTATGGAGCCAATTGCAATCAGTCTATAGTTAAATAGATGGGTCCTATTTCTCTTTTGGGGATTGGGTGGACAATGGAGGTTTTTCAAAATGATTTAAGAGTGCAAGTTGTCATATAAAGGTGGAATAGTCTACATAATGGTTTAGCTAAAAAGTGATGACAGTTTCTACTACGATACCGTCTGAACCCGCTGACTTGTTTACAATTAAGAACAACTATTTAAGAACCTTTGTAGAGTATGTATTTACGTATTGGAAGGGAAGGCGGCAGTTGATTTAAAGTTGGCAGTTGTGAGGCGGCTGCAAAATCAGAAGCTAAAAGATCAGATTTTTGTTCAGATGTGGAATGAATTATATTGTGTGATTTGAGAGTAGGAACTTGTGATGCTGTTTTGTTTTTTCCCATGAAATATCTTTGTAGTAAGCTAGCAAATGACCAGAATAATTTGGGATTATTATTACCGTTCAGGATTTCTTTAATTTTGGCATTGTTTATGGCTCTTTTAGAATTTCTACGGTCGGTTATCGGAAGTTCACAATTGTTAGCGGTAGGTGTTTGTTAAAACTGTACATGAGCTCTATGTTTTGAATCAACTACTGACTGATCGGTTTCATTAAACCATGAGGGGTTTGCGGTCTTCAGTTTTTTAATAGATGCTGGAATGACACATTCCATAACTGATCGATTTGCGGATGTTATTCTCAATTTTTTCTATGGATGGATTAGTAGAACTGTATGAGTGAGATGGCCTATAGCTTTTAAATGAAACAAAAAGTACAAATACAAATATTCACTTGAAATTTCGGACTGTTCATTACAATAAGAAGAATAAAAGCTTCAAAACTAAATTTAATCATCCAAACAACGAACAAACGTAAATAATTTATCATAAATTGTATCTGAGGATTGTTTATTAATTAATGATCTTCCTATAGGAAAAAGCTATCTCCTTATTTCTCTGATTGATCTGAATCAAATGCCAACATTTCGATATTTTGTGTTTAGTATTTTTCACAAAGTTTTTAATTTTAGCAACTGCTGTAGAGCAAGCAAGCGCGTTCTTGAAGTGCATTTTTTTAAACCTCGGTTCCAATACAATAGCGAATGGATTCACTCTTTCTATAGCACCCACTCGTTTTTCAATTTCATTAATTACAGACGATTTCAATTCTTCGGCGAGCGAGTTTTCTACAGTTGTATTTTTCTCCAGGTTGAATTTTTCAACCTAGGCAATGAACTAATGGAATCAACTTGCTGCCAGTGCAATACTTATCACCAGACGCTTTTTTGGTAACAGCTTCGAGCGGTAGTAATACTTGTAACAGATAATAGAATTGCCAGTTCTGATGCATTGACCATATATGGTCCCATTTTATACCGAATATACTTATATTGTTGACGACACCCCATAACTCAAAAAACCTCCCAATCATATAGTAAGGCCTGTTTTATCTTGAGGGAATTTTTTCAATTAATTTTGTTTCTTTATCCGTTGCTTCTTTTAATTCATTGCTTCCTATATTACTTTGCTTGAACCATGTAACCATGCCTTTGACCTTAATTATTAGTTTTCGTGGGACACTATTGTACTGTATTTTGTGCTACTAAATTTAGACTACCTATGCGATAATCACGGTATATATGTTTATTACCAAAATCGGCCACAACCAACTTATTTTTAGCTTTCGTACAATTTTTAAAAGGAAAATGTGAAAATATTAAAAGTTAATAAAAATCAAAAAGCGGCTCACACTTGCCAGAATTAATTTTTCATTGATTCGATGTTTTTATAAAAACATCGATTAGAAAAATTCTTTAAAAAAACATAGAATATATCCGATGTATCTCGTGTGTAAACATCGAGTAAATTCTATGCATCGATGTTTAGTGAATATTCGTAGTAGAAAATAGATACTTATGAAAACTTTTAAAATATAAATACTTCCCCTTAGAAAATACTTCCCACAATATTTATTTTCATCTGTATATATCATTTTCTTTTCCTGCATTCTTTCTAGAATCTAGACAAATCGAAACACATAAGCAATGTTTATATAGCGGATGGAGTACTGTGAACACATTGTTTTTATAGGAAAAAATGCAATGTAGACAATATAAGAAGATACTATTGCAGTTTATTTATTAGTTTCATTTTTAATTTTTATTTAAATATTTTTATTAATTTAATAATATTTTATTTTTGAAAGAAACAGAAAAATTATGATAACAACACTAAAATTAAAGCACAATAAACTATTTTTATTGAGCCATTATAAAATTGTTTCAGTGTAGTTGTATCATCATTATTAATTTTTATTTGCTTATAAACCCAGGGAAAAAAGAAAAAAATTTCAATTCTAGCATAATTTATTTTTTTTTATCTTTCAGCATCAGTATCAAGCAAGCATATAGTTTGTATGTATGTACTTACAAAACACTTTTTTGTTGTTGTTATATTAGAGGTAGATGAGAATTGAACTAAATTGAAAAAACAACTAAACAAAAAAGAGGAAAAAGAAAATAAGAGGTCGACATAAAATTTGCTGTGTGGAAAGTTCCAGAACTAATATGAAAATAAGTAAACAGTGGCAAAAAATATTTCATATATGTATGTACATATTGTATACAGTATATACATTACAGAAGATTCATTTTTTCAATACCAAAACAGCAAAAGCAACGACAGTGGTGATTGGTGAAACGTTTAAATCGAAAGAGCTACCGATGAACTTTCCAATATTTTAAAATAAAACATTTATTTTTAATAAAACATTTAAATCCCCAAAAATAATGTTAAAACATTTCCGATAAATAGGAGTCTAATGACAGTTGAGAATTAAACGTAAATAAATAGAGTGATGATGAAGTTTCAACTTCAAAATATCATCGCATTGGTGGCGAAGTGTAGCGTGTCTGCCAAGGGATTTTTTTAAAATAAAAAGTGTTGTGTTGTAGGGTTTACAATATGTATCACAACTCACAACAACCAATATGTATCACAACTCACAACATAAATACCTTTTAAGTATACCTTTTAAGACCTAGGTCCCACAACAACTTGCGCTATATGTGTTCGAGGATTTTTTATTTTTTTTTTTGAAGACTTGTTTTCAAAAATTCATAACTTCGGTTTTATAGAGGATAGAAGCTTTTTTTTATTTCCAAGGTTAAAAAATGGAATTTTTTAAAAATAAATATTTTCAACTAAAGTTATTAACAAATTCCTATTGTTATAAACAAATAAAATGTTGAAAATAAATTTTAACCATTGCCCCGATAAATTAATTTATTTCTAACAGTAAATATCATTTCTCCATTAAAGAAAAATACTTTTTTTATAGGAAATTGAACGTTGAATACGATGATTACATTAAAAACTAATTTCATGGGTGTGGTGGGGTCAATGGTTAAAATTTAATTTTAACATTTTATTTGTTGATAACAATAGGAATTTGTTACTAACTTTAGTTGAAAATATTTATTTTTAAAAAATTCCATTTTTTAACTTTCAAATAAAAAAAAGAAAAAGCTTCTATCTTCTATAAAACCGAAGTTATGAATTTTTGAAAATAAGTCTTCAAGCCAAAAATCACGAAATTCTCGAAATTTAAAACAGCTCTATTTAAAAAAAAAAAAAAAAAAAATCCTCGAACACATTATATCTGTTTTTTCGATAAAAACCCCTAAAAAAATTTCAGCCAAATCAAAAATGGGTCGGTCAGATTTTGTCCAAATCTGTTCGGTTTGTAAAAGAATTGATTTGGAAAAATATTGAAATTAAGTTTTTTTAAGAAAAAGTATTGTGTAATAGAAATTATAATATGTTTCATATTATAATTTTTATTATATGATCACAATAACACATAGATATTTTTAAAGAAATAGGCTTAACAACAACAAGTGTTCTGAGACGCCGAACATAGAACTGCATTATATCACTATGACAGTGAGTGATATCAGTTGACTGTTTGCACACACACCAAGATTGACGCATAAAACTAATATGGAAACTAATATGTTTGAGACACAATGAATCTGATTTCATCCGAGCACTGCTGGGGACGATATTTATAAAAAAAAACAACAAGATTAGCGACAGACAGTTGTAGGTAATCAGAATTTTATGTTAAATTTCAATCGCCCACAATTCGTGTAGCACGCTTTTGAACAGAGTCCAAAAGAATCAGAATTAAAACAGATGCAACGCCCAAAACTTGACAATAATCTTCCAATAATACTATACGAATATAGGACTTAAAAATGTGGAATAATTGATACGGATTACCGAGTGAAATATTTTTTACATTTATTGAGCTACCTTCTTAACGCATTCTTTGCCATCGCCATTACCCAAGTAGGTTTTGCCAGACATTGACATACGGCCAAGCACTGGTCCATTAATGGTTAACAGTACTTGGCTATTGTTACTGGGCCAATACTAGAACCAATCATCGGCCGATCTATGGTTTACAGAAAATAGCCAGTATATTGTTAACTTTGAATGGCCAAGCACTGGCCCATGAATGGTAAATATTACTTGGCTATTGTTATTTGGCCAGTACTGTAGCCATGAATTTGCCGATCTATGTCATTTTTTTTAAATTTCACTAGAGTATTATCCCTTTTAGAAATACATAGTTTGAAAAATTTCACATATAGTTTAGTTATCGCCTTGTCGGTTGAAAGACTACGGTAATAAAGAAAAGGTTGGTATATGTTTTAATTTATTTTCATTTCTATTTTATTTTAATTATTTTGTAAATAATTTATTTAAATTTATGTATAAAACATATTATTTTATATTTTTTTTAATGGCGGAGTCGGGGCGGTGTTTGCCATTACTCAGCCATTCTTGCAACTGAACCAGTTGTATGGGGAGTTTTGAATTTTTTCCGTCATTTTTATTTTATTTTAAATTAGTTTGTATTTAATTTATTTAAATTTACATATGATAATAATGTATATTTTTTTTAACGGTCCGGTCATGGTTGCCAGTATTTGGCCCAAGAATGGCAACCATTTATTGTCCGAAGTTATCATCCAGTAAAATTATGTTAATGGCCCAGTCGTGGTTGCCAGTACTCGCCCATTGCTGCATTACTGGCTGCCAGTAATGGACCATTACTGGACTAGTTGTACAACCTTGTATGGGTATATAATCGTTCCAGAGTAAGTCGTTAGAAATTCGTCATTTTTTCGTCACATATACTAATTGAAATATCGTTGGGGAACTTGGTATTTAATCTGGAACAATCAATAGCTGAGTTTCAGTGGAACTAAAATTGACCAAACTTTTGTCATCCCCCAATCGGCGACTTCTTCTAGGTTTTTGTGTACATTTATGGCAGCGTCTCTCCGGGCGGGATGTATTCATTCGTTCATGCATTTTACCCTTTGAAGATAGAGGGACGAACGGAAAAATACTTCATATTCAATTCGAAAAAAGGTAAAATAATTCATGAATGATTATGATTCATCCTTCACGCACGTCATGTTACCAGACTTGGCCTACGCCTCGCCTGCCGCCAATATTCACGACTGATATCAGAATAATTGATGTTACGATCCTTATAGATGAAAAACGTTATCTAGACAGAGTTGTGAAAACTTAGATATTTAATTTTAAAGATTTTTAGTCAGTCTAAAATTCATTATTTTTTCGAACAATTTTTATCATCAAAAAATTTTAACCACTGAAGTTCGAGAAAATAATGAACTAGAATTTTAATCGGACTAAAAATCTTTAAAATTAAATATCTCAAGAACACGAATTAACACCTCTTTGTAAATTTGATATATTTTAAAGGAAGGTTAGAACTATATTTAAAAAATTAAAAAAGTTAAAATTTAATTGATTTTAAAATTTTTTCTATTTTGCGTCTAAAATAAAGTCATTTCGATACTCAAATGCGTATCGAAATGGCCTTCATTAAGATACGCAAAGTTTTGTTTTTCAAGGTTGGTCACATTGGTCATACAAACGTCAGTGAAAGTTAAAACGAATAATTATATAAATAAAATTATTCTTATTAATTAATAGTATTATTAAAAAATAATCTAAATTAGTGTTAAATATTTTAATTAATTAAAATAATTAGTAATAATAACAAAATATCAAATTGACTATATTTTAATAAAATACACATTTTATGAAAGCTAGTTTTGCAACAAAAAAATATATAGAAATATGATGAAACGCAGAGCTTACTATGTTGAATTGAAATTTTTAGAAATTTTCTTTAAAACATGAAAACATAAAAAATATTTTTTAAAATTTCAAGACAAAAAATGCAAAATAGAAAAAATAGTATAAAAAACTCGTTTCATAAGACGTTTTATCGCACTTATCCTTTAGAAAACTCCCCGCTGCGCGGGTCGTTTTCTAAACAGATTGCGTGCGATAAAATCGTCGATTATGAAACTAGTTTCTTAATATACTATTTTGTTAATGGAAGTTGTTTGAAAAAATGAAGAAAAATTCGAATTTCAGCCGTACAAAAAATCTTTAAAATTAAATATCTCAAGAACAAGAATTTTAGCCTCTTTGTAAATTTGATATATTTTAGAGTAAGGATAGATCTATTTTCAGAAAAAAAATTAATTAAATTCCAATTGATCTTTGACCCTAGCGCCATCTTTAAAAAAGTTTTTTTAATATTTTTATTTAAAAATTAGTTATAAAAACAATAAATTATTTTTTTTTCAAAGAACTAATTAATCATCTATCAAACAAAAAAAAGTTTGATGAAATCGGTATAGGCGTTCTTGAGCAACTTAATTTTAAAGTAACATCGGATTGGCAGAATTTTCATTTTTCATGCATGTTGGGGTGCCCCCTATGCTCAAACTATGCACTTTAAAAAAATTTTAAAATATGTCGTATTTTTTATTTTGTCCATACTACTTATATGCCAGTTTCAGGAAGATCAAAAATGGTCAAGTTCAAATTTCGACTTTTTCACCTACGTAGATCACGTTTTTCATCTATATAACATAAATAACCATTACCAATGTTCCTTTCAATTCTCTTCATTTTTATTAAATCAGGCATATTTTAATTTAAAGTTTGATCGCTCAAAATTGGACTTCCATTGACAAATTAATAAGAACGCATGATATAATGTATGACATATATTTGCGATTTTGACGGTTTGTTTTAAGTTGCATTTAATTAATTTTTTAAAAAATTTATCTTTTTACGGATTTGACTTGACTTTGTAATAAATAAAAAGTTTTTAATTTCAAAAACATAACGTCATACTTTACCGTTCTCGAACCTTTTTAAATATGTATTAGAATAGAAAACGAAAGATAAAAACCTTTGATCGAACAATATATATTACTCATCAGCTTAATGAGCTAAAAATAAGGTAGGCGTTGTTGATTTATTTTTGAAACGAACCATTCCCACTAGTATAGTTTAGTAATTAGTTTATACAAATTGTTCTATTATTTGTTATATTTATAAAAGAATCTATAATATATCAGAAATAAATAAAACACAAATAAATTTAATAATTCAAATTAGTATTAAAAAAATTATCGTTTTAAAACAAAAATGTATCACTTTATGAATATAATTTTATAATAATTAAATAGTAAGCTATATTCTTGAATGAAGCGTCTTAAATAAAATAGAAGCTGCCAATTCTAATTGTTCACAAAATGCAAATTAGATAAAATATCATTTTATATTAACCGATTATATGTTATTAATTTTAATTATATATTGCAATAATCTACAAATACGCAAGCTTTGAATTTAAAAACAAAAAGCAAATTAATTAATTTTAATTAAAATAAAAAAAAATTAATACATATAACAACTAAAATAGTTTCATACAAATGAATATTTATAAATTGCTAATGTATCTTTAAATAAACATTATCAAGATATTTTTTCAAATTATTGAAACTCACCCGCATTTTTTTAAAGGTCGAGTTCCAATTTGTCTATAAAAATAATTAAAGAAAAAATATTTTTTTAGAATTACATACGCTCAATATTAATAAAACCAAATATATAGAAATTAGAATATAATGGTTTATATATAATAAATGTATATAGTAGTGAAGTAGTGAACAAAAAATGCTTATATGACTTAATTAATTTGTATTTCATATTTTTTCTATATGTAGTATGATAATTTAAAAAGAAAACTAATAACATTAATAAACTTAGGAGTAAAATTTACTTATCGAATTTGATTTACTTTTCATTTTAAAGAGAATGTGGTTGTTATATACAAAATTTTGTTGCATATAATATAAAATACAGCAGAGAAGAAAAGTATACGTACATTTAAAAAAAATCAATTGGAATTTCGTTTGTTTGCATTTTAGAAGCTGAGCTGTTGAGCGACGTTATGAATAAGCTAATGCCATTGGTGACATCTTTAAATATTTGTAAATACCAATTTTATGATGGGAAGAATTCGGATTTAAGGGAAGGGGTTCCGACAACCATTCAATACCGCAAACATTTTCATACTGTGCAAGATATCCTTGGTTTTATTAGACTACGAGTTGTACTTATACATATAAGATATGGTCACATCTGAGAGGTTTATGCTGTACAAATCTTAAAATCCATGATTTGTGAAGCCATAATTGATCGTCAATATATTATTGTATTTTTGTAGAGTCAAGATCTTTCAGTGTTGTAAGTTGTAACACAGTTCGTGTCCCATATGTGAAGGGAGTATCAATAAGATGATAGATAAGCAAAACGGGACTGGAGTCTGGAATAATGTTGTTTTGTAATTTATATTACTTTTTCGGATTTTTATTTCTCCGTGCTTTTTGTTGCTCTAATGGCGCAGCTTGCCAAAACTACAGTCTTCCCCCGAATATAGCTCCTAGGATCTTTGTTCAAATATAACACCTACTACGCTCTTTTATTCGAATAGTACGCTTAGGTCTACTATTATAGGTCAAGTTTTCAATTTTTTCTCACATCATAATATGCAATAAATAGATAAAAAAAAAATATAAAAAATCAATAATAATATCGTACTCATTTGCACTAAATAAAATTAAAAAATTTCTGTAGTAAGATTGTCATCCTTCTTTTCTGCTCCATAAATGTATCAGTCCTTTTCGACAAATTATAGTGAAACAACATAATGTAGATTTTGTTTTGCAGTGCATATAAAGTGATAAGGAAAGTAAGTGTACATTCTATTTGATACTTTAAAATAAGAAAGTCAGGTGGAACGGATATACTCCTACTATCTTCCTTTTTTTGTTACTAATATGCCTACGTAGCACGTATATCTTCCTTTCACTTTTAAATATAACGGGTTTTTAAAACATAAAACAAAACAAATTAATTTTTATATTATTATGCTTTTCTATTTAATACAATATAACATTAAAAATATTGCCGTCTATTTTTTCACTTAACTGTAAAAATTTTGTTCTACAAAAAACTTGTTTATTTGAATATAGCTACTGATACTGTTCACGATTCGTGCGTTAGTTACTTAACTTAACAAATTAAAATAAATTAAATTGTATCCTGTTTTATCGGCTAACACAATTTATATTATTTTAAATAGTTACCTAAATATATACCATAATTAAAGTTTGAAAATATATTTAACCATTGACGTGTAAATATAATTTAAAAGTGCTGAAAAACTGCAAAGTGTATTTCTATAAAATCAAAAAACTTCCGGTCGTATTGAGCTAAAAACCTACTGTGAATTCGTAGCTAATAGAATCAATTTATAATTCCGTGAAACAGATACTAAATCATTTAAAATAAAATTTATTCGAGCAACGTCACTTACACCAGCCACACGGCCATTGAATTGGGGATTTGTATATTTAACTCGCGTAAGTATTACCGAACGGAATTTGTACAATTCAGAATCGTTTAGAATCGTGTGCTAACGAATTGTTTAATGTGTGAATACAGACCAAGCGTGTCTAACAAGTATAATCGTCAAGCTTTCATGAGTAGGGCATGTTTTTTAATTCTCACTGGGCATCGCAGTGTACAATTTTTTCTTGCCACTCTTAATATAAATTGATCAAAGCAGACAATAAAAAACAATGGAATGCGCTGCTCGGTGTGAATTAAAAAATAGGTCCACATCGGATGCTGCAATTATGTATTATTCTCTCTATTTAACACAATATGATCTTCGTTTATTTTAGATAATGTCACAAAAAAGAAAGAGCTACACGATTAAAACGAAACTGGATATCCTTAGTGAGTATAGCGGTAACGAAAAAGGAAAAGGATGGTATGCCTTATCACAAAAACATGGAATACAGACATCTGTTTTAAGGGGTTGGAATAAGCAGAAAGATCAATTACTAAAACTTTTAGAGGATAACAACGTTAAATCGAGAATGACAAGAAGAGTAAAAGGTGGTGGCAGAAAATCACAATTGGAAGAGATCGAAGTAAAATTAGCAGACTGGGTTAGTGACCGAAATAAAAAAGGTTTAAAAGTTAAAGACAAATATATTCAAATGAAGGCTCTCTCTCTGTGCGAATCTCTAAAGACCGAGGCGGGCAATTCGAAATTTGAATCATTTAAAGCATCAACTGGTTGGTGCGAGCGTTTTAAAAAACGGTTCAATTTAACTTCTCGCCGCGAAACTACAACAAAAAAAATTCCTGACAACGTAGCAGAAATTTCAAAAAAGTTTATTTGTGACATCCAAAATATAATAGAAACGAATAAAATTAAAAACTGCAATATAATAAATATCGACCAAGTTCCTCGATACTTCGAAAATGATCAAAAATCTACACTGACCAAAAAAGGAGTTCGCGAAGTATTTATAAGAAAGGCCAGCTCTTCTCATAAACGGTTCACAGTAACATTTGGGATATCATTAGAAGGCAAATTTTTGAAACCACATCTTCTGTTTTCGAACCTTAAAAATCCACCAATTGTCAGTTCCAAATGTCTTGTAAGTGTTAATAAAACAGGAATGTTCAACGACGAGATTTTAAAAAAATATTTAGAGGATGTGGTCATAAAACGGAGGCAAACAAATTTTAGCAGGGAACCAACTTTATTAATATTAGATTCATATGGATGCCATTTAAAATTGGCAAATAATCAGATTCTGAAGAAATACAACATTTTTATTGTATTTGTTCCTCCGAATTTAACCGGTTTGTTGCAGCCTTTGGATGTCGCTGTTAATCGCAGTTTTCAAGCGGCTTTTTCCGAAAAATACGACAAATATTTATCGGACGCTTTGGAGACACCAGAATTGCAGACTCGCATAGGAAATCCAAAAATTCCGTCTTACAAATTCGTTTCAGAGTGGGTTATAGAATGGATTGAGAGTAGAGATGAGGCGTTTATTAAAAATGCATTTGAAGTTTGTGGTATTGTTCCGAAAATCTATTTATTAAAGAAAAATTACATCGAAGGCTTCAACAAATTTTTGGAACAAAAGTGACGAGTTTAGACGATCAGTTTATTGAAATTTCTTCGTTTACATACACCGTTGATTCCCCAAAAAAAGAAATTTTATTAGTTTGCAAAAATTATTATTTTATTTTCAACGAATCTGGAATTTGAATGTCTGACTACAGACATACATACATAATATAGATCAGAGAAGATTGTCTCGAAAACAATCACATTTTTATTTGTAATTTTGTAATTGTTACAAAATTATTTTTATAGAATGTAATTTTAATGAATAAAATTATTTCTTGTTTTAATTTTGTTTAAAAGTTTTTTTTATTTCAAATTGTACACCTAGGCATTATATTTCAATGGGCAGTTTATTGCAGAAAAAAGGAGTAATTTTTACAAAGTTGTTATTTTTAGTAATTTTCGAAATAGACGCCTAGGCGTTATATTCGGGGGAAGACTGTAGTTTCTTTCAACGGCAATTCCAAGAATCAATATATACTGCAAGCATTTATAACTTATATATAGGAAAAAATATTTTTGAGGTTGTTTCAGTTAAGCATCGAATGCTCGTTGACGAAAACCTTTATCATATTCCGCTTGGTTTTGGCTTGTAGAACATGGTGAAACCAACCTTATCTGTTCCAGGAAAAAACCTATTATATAGGGCCGGTCTAGAAACTGTATGATTTGTAAGTTGTCTCTGGTTCTGTTCTTCTCAGCGTCATATTTACGAAAGCAAAAATAAAATCTCAACCTTTACGTTCCAAACATGACAAGTTTGCATCTTTAATTTGTGTAAGAGTTCATGTTTGTTATCCTACATCACCACCATTCCAATCAATGTCTTGTTTAACATTCGTTGATTCAAACCCAGGTAGGAGCTGCCAATGTTAAACAACCAATCTCGGGCTAGTATTGGCGAGCCAAGCCTTGGCTAGTTAGCTTTGGGCTAGGTCTGTGCCAGTTGTAAATGCGTAGACTGAATCAAGGTTCGGTTTATTATATTACGCGTTATTAACCAGTCTAATGCATTGTAAACCTGTGCGGGACATATTATGTTTATTTTTATTTTCATATATGTTACTCTTTCCACAACCTCTTTCCACACTGTTAAAGGTCTGGAAAAAAAATTGGTTTGGTAGACCTGGCCCAAGTCTTATTTGCCAGACTTGGCCCAAGCCGGGTTTGCCAGACTTGGCACAAGACATCAGTCCAAGGTTGGGCCGTTTGAATATGATAAGCCTGGCCCAACCCCCAAAATCAATGGCGCGGTCTTGGCCCCTTAGCTTTGTCTTACCCAGGAACAGTAATAGTCCAGTAACTTTATACATTACCGTATGCGTCAAATCCGGTAGTTTTGATTTTTTGCAGACTTGTTTATGATGTTGGCCTAATGAATAACCCGCTAAACATGGTGAATCGTTTACGAACCGCATTGTTCGTTTACGGTTCGTAAACGATTCACCATGTTTAGCGGGAATCCAAGTTTGTGACCTCGAGCACCGAACACAACTTCGTCAAAAACCGCAAAAACCGCGAAAAAATCGTTATTTTTTCAAATTTTGGCGATTATAACCCTAAAGGACTAGTTTTTTCTTTAACCTTTCTTAGGCCGTTTTTAAAGTAGACTAAATTTGCTACAATATGATAAGAGAACTGTCTCTGCAGACCTACTAGTTTCCGAGATTTAGCCTTTCAATGTTTATCATTTTTTTCGAACTTCGCAATTTTTTGCAATTCTGTCGTTCTAAATAAACTGTGACCCTGAATATACTATCGAAGCCCTGTACTTTTATGATGGGATGTTAAAAAAGAAAATGAGAAGTGTGAACAGTGTGCACAGGTATGTTGAACTCTCGATACTTTTCCAAAATCATCCTATCGAGAAAAGTGCATCGGTAGTACCTCGGCCCCGCCGGAAACCACACTGATATTCTCCAAACAGTTGTTCAGCAAAAGGAAATAAATGATTAAAATAACAATTAAATCAATATTTATAAATTTTATGCATTTGTTACAAAAAAGGTGTGTATAACTAGTGCGAATGCGGTTTCCAAACGCGAGTTATTGCAGCACTCCCTACGGTCATGCTGCAAACTAACTCTTGTTTGGAAAACACATTCGCACTAGTAATACAATCTACTATTTCTCATTGGCCCTCACACACACATGTATTTATTAATACAATTATTAGGACAGGGATGTACAAAACTCTACAAAGGTATAAATTGCAAAAAATTGCGAAGTTCGAAAAAAATGATAAACTTTGAAAGGCTTAATCTCGGAAACTATTGGGTCTACAGAGACGGTTTTGGTATCATATTGTAGCAAATTTAGTCTACTTTAAAAACATCTCAAAAATTTTAAAGAAAAAACTAGTCCTTTAGGGTTATAATCGCCAAAATTTGAAAAAAAAAAAAAAAAACCATTTTTTCGCGGTTTTTTCGATTTTTGACAAAGTTGCGTTCAGCGCTCGAGGTCACAAACTTGGATTATTCATTAGGCCAACATCATAAACAAGTCTGCAGAAAATCAGAACTACCGGATTTGACGCATACTATGAGAACTACCGGATTAGACCCCATACTCTCAGGCGACAAAGTTACTGGACTACATCAAAAAATTAAATTAATTTAGCCCTCTTGGAAGGTTTCGCTTGAGGTTCGTCCGTATCTGGATTGACGTATTGGGATGGCATATCCCCATCAGGGGATGGTGATGAATCGTCGACGTCGTGTGCCCACAAGTCATCCTCCATTTCGACATCGGAGAGATCGTCACCTTCTGGGATATCTGCTACTGCAACTACAAAAATGATCAGGTACAGCTACATAATCTTCTTTTCTCATCGGCCACCACACATATATATCTATTAATACAATTATTAGGACAGGGATGCAGAAAACTCTACAAAGGTATATTGCAAGCAATTGCGAAGTTCGAAAAAAGTGATAAACTTTGAAAGGCTTAATCTCGGAAACTATTGGGTCTACAGAGACAGTTTTGGTACCATATTGTAGAAAATTTAGTCTACTTTAAAAACGGTCTAAGAAAGGTTAAAGAAAAAACTAGTCCTTTAGGGTTATAATCGCCAAAATTTGAAAAAATAACGATTTTTTCGCGGTTTTTGCGATTTTTGACGAAGTTGCGTTCGGCGCTCGAGGTCACAAACTTGGATTATTCATAAGGCCAACATCATAAACAAGTCTGCAAAAAATCAGAACTACCGGATTTGACGCATACTACCCCATACACTCAGGCGACAAAGTTACTGGACTATAACTGGTTCTTTTAAATAGTTAGAATTTTTGTTGAATAAATAACATTTAATCTGTAACTACCAGATATTAAGTAGAAGGTTCGATGTCTTACAATGATTATCGTTTATACATATTATAAAATACAATGTTGTTTGATTCGACCATACATCATAAACATTCAAAGAATTCAACTTCGAATTTTTCCTCCGTCGCATATTAAATATTTTAATGGATCCTTCTCCTTCGAACCAATTTAACTGCCATTTAAAGTGCCGTAAAATTCTCTAAAATTTATAAACTTTCAATTGGTTTAATTGGTTGGTTTTTTTTATTATAACGGAAAATAAACGGTTTACAACATATTGTAGACCACTGAACCAAGGAGGCAAATATAATATAGTGAGCAGAAGTCCGGATCAATTAGTTTAAAAAGACCGAGTATAAAATTAAAAAAAATTGCACGGCAAATAAGCATTTAATCGATCCAAAACCATTTCAGAACACACTTCTTCGACGCAAATAACTACTGAATTATTTACATATCTCTTCATACAATGTATATTTCTTGCCAATTCATGTCAAAGTGTCAAACTGTTGCAAAAAGTTACTGTTTAGACTTTAGATACTCCAACATGTTTTACCACGTCAAATCTACACAAATTACTGTCACTGTAAAAAATCAAAAATGTCTTAATTTTACAATGAAAAATATATTTTTAAGCAAATCGCCACATCTTACGTTGTTTGTTACTTAAAAAAACAATAATAAACAGATATCTTTCTCTCTTTCAGTTAGAGTAATATAATCACTTATTAAACTTCAATTATGCAGTTAACAATATAATTGTTTATTCATATCAAAATAATTTCTTAGGTCTGTAGATTGAAATGTGCTTGCTACGCCATTTTTTTATTTTTTATCGTTAAACTTCTGCTATTCGAATTTATAATAATAACTTTATAAATATCACGAGTATATATGAATGAATAAATATAAAATCTATTTTTACTTTATTCGTTCTTTATTCGTGCTTGCTACGCCATTTTTTTATTTTTTATCGTTAAACTTCTGCTATTCGAATTTATAATAATAACTTTATAAATATCACGAGTATATATGAATGAATAAATATAAAACCTATTTTTACTTTATTCGTTTATGTATGGCTTTTTTTATTAATTATGTATTTAATTACATTTCGGTTGAATTGCAAAATGATTTGAATTTAATTAATAGACTTTATTATTTGGTTCTATATTAGGGTGAAGTTAAAGATTTTCTTCGAAAATAATGGATTAAGAAGTTTTTTTTAAATTAAGAAAACTTCTAAATTATATTATTTACTTATAAATTATATTAATTATAGATGATGGAAAGAGAAGAAAAAGGAAAATGTTTTAGATGCCGGAGACTTCATTACACTGTCATATTTCAAGCTATTTTTTTTTATATATGTATATGCATGATACATAATTTAGTTTATTTAAAGTCTTAAAACCAGAGATGGAAACCAAACATTTTTTTCAGTTGGTTCGGTTTTGGTTTAATAACAAATTTTTATTATGGTTTTTGGTTTGGTTTCTTGATATTTCAAAACTTGGTTTTGGTTTAAAGATTGTATAAATTTTTGGTTTGGTTCGGTTTTGGTTCAGATTTAGAATTAGATTTACATTTTTATTCTTAATTGATTCTCGATATTCAAATAAAAACAGCTCTTCATTCTACTAATAAGTCGCATTAAAGAGACCGTGGTGGGCACACTTGTCTTATAAAACGAAGGCAATGGATTCTAATTTTGTTCCGACAATCCTACAGACTCACTTGGTGTAGTTTCAAAATGTAGTAGTTTCACAAAAAGAAATGAGAAGATTTTTTCAATTTATGTAGGTAATAGAACAAACTTTTTACTATAAAAACGAACCGTGAACCAAACAGAAAAACATTGGTTTATGGTTCGATTCAACTATTATGTAAAAAAACTAGTTTGGTTTTGGTTTGGTTCAATCAAATCATTTTGAAAATGGTTTGGTTTGGTTTTGGTTCGGCAAAATTTCATTCGACACAGTGTCGCACGCTGCACTATTAAATGATATATTTAACACCAATCTGTCAAGTTTAATAAAGCGCTGGTTGTGCAACTACCTAAGAGGCCGACAAACAAACGTTGAGTTCCATAACTCCAAATCTAAGATGAGAGTGCTCAAACAAGAAGTCCCACAAGGTGGAGTTCTCTAATTTGAGTTCCGTAACTCCAAATCTATGATGAGAGTGCTCAAACAAGGAGTCCCACAAGGGGGAGTTCTCTCACCTTCACTATTCAATCTCTACCTAAGCAGCTTACCTACACCACCAGAAGGAATAACCATCACGTCATATGCAGAAAAAACTTTGCACCGAAAAGTCCACATCTACACTTTTCACCACATGGACGAAGGAGGTGAATACAACACTAAGCATCTGCATTAACAACATACTCATTCCCACGGCAAAAAATCCGACTGTTGGGGGTCACATTCGATCCACTGTTTAAATTCAATGCTCATGCTCAACAGCTGAACGCGAGATTGAAAACAGGAACAATAGTTTGAAAGCACTGGCTGGCAGTTTATGGGGTAAAGATAAAGAAACAATCATAACAACATAAAAAGCAATAGGAAGACCTATTTTGAATTACGCTGCACCCATATGGACACCGCAAGTCGCTGACGCTCACTGAAATAAGTTACCAGTAACACAAAAGGCAGCGTTGCGAACGGCTCACCGAGATCACCGAGATCACCTGTACCAAGAATGTAACATATTGCCGGTTCGTCAACACAATGAAATGCTCACCAAACAATATCTATGGGCCAGTCACAAAGAGCTATATCCCTGCAATGACACCTTACCCACAACCACACCACCTAGAGACATAAGACGTACTGCGAAATTTTTCTTAAGTGATGTCAGAAACAACCAAGTAACAGATAACATTGACGAGCTTACGCATAAAACGCGCTTAAAAACGATTAACACGAAAGTTGTTGAGGACACAATAAAGAACTACGTTCCAAATCGAGTTCCCAAGAGTAAGCTGTCATAAGTCGTTGCAGAAGAGGTTAAACTACCTCGCAGCACCAGATCCATCCTAGCGCAGTTAAGATCCGATTGGTCACGCATCTTAAATAACTATATGACAGAATTGACCATAAAATTGTTGTGTCCCATATGTGAGGGCACGCCGCAACCAACCTGACGACGGAAGATTTGTGGTACCGCCCAAGATTAGTAGCAGAGTTCCTGAATCTGGACATGGAGTCGGAGGAGTAGCACCGCACCGTCGCTACAACAATAACAACATGTAATTGGGGTTTCGGAAACATGGCTAAAAAGCTACGTTTCTAATAATGCTGTCACCATATCAGGGGACAAAATCTACAGAAATGATCGGCTTTTTATTAGAGGAGGTGGGGTTGCGGTTTATGTTTCGGATGAACTTAAAACTAAAGTCGTTGCTAGATCTGTATAATCAAGTGTAGAATATATATTCCTCGAAGTTATTGTGGCCGGTGCTTGTTGGGGTTGTATATCGCCTGCATGGGGAGTTAATTTCAATTGAAGATCTTACTGAGATATTGGCACGATATCAAAATGTGGTTATCATGGGCGACTTCAATATGAATCTACTTGAATCTAGTGCGGCAAACAGCTGTAAATCATTCTTCGAGAAAATCGATGCCAAACTTCTCCATAATAACAAACCAACGCACTTCAATGTACATTATGGCTCTCGTTCCTTGCTTGATTTTTTTGCTGTCAACAATGGTAATCCCTTACTCCTGAGTGATCAATTTTGGGTTCTAGGAATTTCTAAGCATGCTTTTATCTATCATTCCTTTGATTTCTATTCTCCTAAATTACCAGTAACTTTAACTTTCTATTTTAGAGATTACAAAGTTGTGAATACCAATCTTCTGGCTGATGCCTGTAACATGGATGTCAGTGATTTATACTTGACTAATGATGTTAATGCTCAAATATCCGTTTTAAATTCGGCACTGCTTCAGTTCTTTAATACGCATGTACCTATTAGATAGTCCACTACTCCATACTCTACCAATAACAATCCCTGGTATACTCCTAATGTTGTGAACGCTAAATCTACTAGGGATCTGGCATGTAGAGCCTATAAAGAGGATCCAACTCCAGATAACTGGCAAATCTTCTGCAGTATAAAAACCGTGTTTCACTTCTAATTAGACATTCTAAGAAGTCGTTTGGGTCTGCTTACTATAGTGTTGAACAACCTGTTAAACAATTGTGGAGCAAGCTTAAACGAACAGGTGCTTTAGGTGACCAAAGTACTGACTTAATGGCCTCTCACCTGAGGTATTCAACTCCCATTTTGGTCTACAACAATCTGGTCTAACCAGTGATAGAGTTGATGAAGCCATTCCTGAAAATGAATTATCGTTCTCGTTTCGCAACGTTTCGTTGGTCGAAGTTTGGAGAGTTGTTTTCTTGGTAAAATCGATCGCTAGATTAAATATTGATAAACAAAAAGCTACCATACTTCTCCTGCTTGATTTCAGTAAGGCATTTGATTCTATTGACCACGCCATGCCATACTGTGTCAGAAACTTAAGGAACAATTCTTTTTCTCTTCCTCTGCATACAATCTCATGTTCTCTTACTTAACAAATTGAAGTGAACGAAGCATGAACGTTGATCTTGATGCAATTTGTAGTTGGTCTGCTCGAAATCGCATATTTATTAACCCATTGAAATCTCAAGCGATAACTATTTATCGGATACCTATAAGAAATGTAAGTCCACTCATCAATGGGACTGAAATTCCATATGTAGCTAAAGTGAATAGTTTTGGGAATGATTATAAACGAAACCATGACCTGGAATGATCATGTATGTAGTACATCTAGTAAAGTTTGCTTTGCTCTAAGGAAGCTATATGCAATAAATGATTACCTCCCCCTTAACCTCAAAGCCAAGCTTGTTCGTACATTATTATTCCCCTTTGTTTGTAGGGATGTGAGGTGTATTCTGTGTGTAGCGCCGGGTGTTTCTATACGGTTAAGCTCTCTTTAAATTCAGCTGTGAGATTTATCCATTCTCTACGTAAATTTGATCATGTCTCGCAATATTCTAAAGCATTTCTTGGGTGTGATCTTGACAAGTTTTTTGAGCTACCAACTTTAATCATCCTATTAAAGATTATTAAAAATCAGACCCCAGTTAATCTACGTAAAAAACTTAATTTTGTTAAATCGACACGCACTAGACAGCTGGTGATACCTAGACATAGTACCCTCACAATGGAGCAGTCATTTATGGTCCGAGCTTCCAAGTTATGGAATCGCATTCCCATCGAGATTAAGAACTTGACACCTCTTTACGAGTTCAAGCGAAAAAACTTGCTCTTCCTTGCATAAATATGGAATGTTATCGCTTCTTTTCCCACTGATTCGGTCTCTGTTATGGTTCGGTGGAGGTGGAGGAAGTGTGGAGTGTATATGAAAGCAAAACTTGTGCATATTTAATTTAAAAAAAATTTTTCGAAATGTTGTATTGTGTTGATTCAGCCTGGAATTATTATTATTGTATCGAATTTAAATCTTTTTAGTTTAGTTTTTCTAAGTTTTGATTTTTGAATCTCTATTAAAACTAGACTCCAATTGTATAAGGCAAATTGCCGTTGATTGCTTGCTTATATGAATAAAATAAATAAATAAAAAAATAAAATAAAAATAATAATTCTGGTCCCAAAACAATACGATGAAAATCATAATGTGTTGGTGCAATGCAATGCAAAAGAATACAAATTTCGATAATTCTGTGTTGGAACTTGTTCGGTACAGTCGAAAAGAATACTAATACTAATACTAGTATTAACTAGTATTACAATACTAATATTAGTATTATATTTATGTATTTGAAAATGTTTTTTTTCGATTAACAAGATTTGAAATTCAAGATAGAAATATGGCTACCATATTCTATATCAGTCAAAATTATTCTGAACATTTATACCACAGATAGTATAAAATTGTTTTGTGGTATGCGGTATGAACTTAGTATTAATCAAACAACCATCATTGTATAACCACCAAACGAATAACATAATACTGAAGTAGTAAGCACTAAGCACAATTAATTGTAACAAAAGAAAACATAAATTTATTATTTTTACTTAAAATATTGAAGATTACAAACAAACAATATGAAAAAGAATGGAAGTGTTTTTGTTATTCATTTATGTTATGTTAAAAAAATATATTTCATTTAATTTCAAAGTTATGGTTGAGTAATTTTTAAGTGGATGGATTCCAATCAACACTAACTTTTTTTTCAATTTAAATTAAAACGATATAATCTTAAAAACAGACGGAAGCATTGTATTTGTAACTGATATATGTATTCATGTTTCTTTGAATTCTATAAGTTTAAAGTCAAGGTTTGTTATATAGATATACAGTGTAGGCTTATGACATTGAGCATAAAAATTTTTATTACCTTACATAAATATTGCATAGCAAACGTTAATCTTGTTTATATTATAGATCAGAAAGTATGATAGTTTTTTCAACTGATAGTTGTTATATACTGATGCAGAATACAAGGTGGTTCAAAAATATATATTAATTTAGCTTTACTCTGTGGAATTGTAAATTTTTAATAAAAATCCAAATCAACATTATTATACATAAAACAAGAAAAAACAACACAAAAAAATATTTATATAGAAATGTAGAGGAGAGAGAAAGATGTTGAGTTGGGAAAAAGTAGAAAATCGATTTTAAAAAAGGTTTTTTTATTACATAAATACTATTTTCAACTTTACAAAAGAGACAGAGAATAAATTGTATGTACATTGTACATATATATCCGAATTTTTTATCCTTTCCTATATACAAGAAATTTTATTATACATAAAACGCGACATATGCATGAAAATAAAATACAACCACTTTGAGATATATAAAGACAAAACAATCAAATAAAATATCATTGATATAAACATACATTATGAACAAACGGAATAGGACGTGAAAAATATTTTCATATATGTATGTATATCCCTTTAAATGCTTTAGACAAAACAATCTCTTACATATGTGTACTCTAAAAGTAATTAAACTATAATACTATAAGTAAAGAATCGATGACACTAAGATAGTTTACAATCTACTAGCCAGCGAGTTTACTAGCAGACTGTAAACTCGAATAGTGTAATCATATTCACTATTTAAATAGCAGATCTACCCAAAAAACTGATTGGCTGGCTACTTTAAAATCAACTTGTCAGCTTTTCAACTCACCAACTAGCAGCTTGAAAACTATCTTAGTGTCATCGATGCTTTAGGCAATCATCAACTTGTACTAAAATTATGGTTGATCAATAGTCAATACACCTTATTTGTAGTAAATAGTCACACTTCCCAAAAAACACTGTGGCGGCACAATGCTAACACTATGCGGTTCATGGCATGTTGTCACTTGGACGTCCAAGTCAATCCGCATATGTTTATCATAGTGCCATCACAAAATTGATGCGCTTGAGAATTGGTGCTTATTGAACAAACTCGAGTTAAACGTAAACAAATGCTCAGTGATATTATACTTTTATCGAAAGAAGGATCACGAATAAATACTTCACGTATTCTTTAATTGAAGAAGACCAACTAAAATATTTGCATTGCTTGTATTTCTTGATTCACAGCTTACTGCTTAGAACACTATTGCTCATCCATAGCGAAAGCAAGAAAAATGTTAAATTTTATTAAAAGAAAAGCAACAGAGTTTGATAGTTTAATATTAACTAAATCACTTTGCTGTTCATTATTACAATTCATTCTTGAGTATGGAGCAGTCATTTGGGCATGATTTCATAAAATTCACTGCACTCTTTGAATCTGTTCAAAAGTAGTTTTTACTGTTTGCTCACATTTACGATCCTCGCGATTTTGCCGATTTGCCACTATACTGAAACACTCCAATTAGTTAATATGAGCATTCTAGCCGATCGTCGTGATGTGTTATCAGCTAGTTTTATTTACGAATTTTTACAAGACCATATAGACGTTTTATATCTTAATGATAGGCTTAAAAAAATTGACGGAATAAAATAAATAAGACACCTTAGGTATGTAAAAAATTAAATCATAGCGCAGATCTATAAAACTGATTGGCAACTTAACTCTTACTAATGCGCTTGATTCTTTACAGCACAGACGAAACGTTGCTGATCTGACAATTTTCTACAAATACATTATGGATGAATGAACTTTTACAGAGATAAAATCAATTTTACCTGAACTAATAAACCTATCGAGTAACACCAGAGCAAGTGTTGCAGCCCATCCTTTTACGGTTTATATAAAAAGGTGCAGAACGGTTGCTTTTCAATGTGATTTTTTCAACAGAGTCTCTCATCTCTGGAACGCCTTACCTTCATGGGTTTTTCCTGATAGCTTTCACCCTCAAACTTAAAAAGTTAGCTTTTATAAATTTCTTAGAGAAACTAACTTAATTTATTCAAACTTAATCCCAATCCCTAGTTGGCACTAACATAAGTGCTATCAACTTGAAATTTTATACAGTTATTAAATGTGTTTTCCCACACCTGGCGATAACAACAAAAATTCAAATATTTGTTTTTATCTATATTTTATGGACATAGATAAGGAGATAGTAAAACAAAAGTTTTTTTTTAGGAATCGAGTTTGGTTTAGAAAAATCGAAAAAGATGGAAGTATTTCATAAAAAAAGTTCATTGAATTTTCGACTGCTTAGTTTTTGAGTTATTACCAAAAAGGAGGAGTGGTTTTCTTTTTGTCTCCCCCCTTAACTTCGAACATTAAAAAAGAAAAAATTAAAAAAAAATTCAGGGGTGTAGGGATTTCGATGTTTAATTTAAAAGGAAATCAAGCGTTGAATAAAAATCAATCTCATTTCGCGCTACCCTTTAATGATTAATATTAAAAATAATTTAAATACAAAAAGCAGTTATTCCGGAATAAAGAAAAACTCTTTGAAAAAGTTCAAAAGTATGTATTATGAAAATTATTTCAGTAACTGAGTTTTTACCGCAATAAATTAAGCGATCGGTACGATAGACTAATATAAAGTGTGTTAGTAACCGACTGTTAGGTATGTTTTCCACGTGCTCATACACAGTTTAATTCAAAACAGCTTTTCATGAATCTCTTAAATACTTTATAAATTAGACAGACAATTAGTGAACAAACACATCCAAACATTTTTATCAGTAAAATTTAAAACTTATAAAACAGAGCTTTCAATTAAAAATACATTAAGCTTTCATGAATTGAAAAATGGTAGCATCTTATTGTTACGTAAATAATTTCATTGTGTATAAAAGAAAAAGTTTTAAAATAAACTCACCCGAGCGCCGAGGAAACGTGCCTCTAGCAATTCTTGTTTTCGAGGGTCTAATGCGGCTTGGAAATGTTCCATTTTAACCGCAGCACCTAATATAGAAAAAAGAAAAAGTTTAAGTTTCTATTAGAATAGTAAAATAAATTAACAATTAAGCTAAAAAATTAAATATTTAATTAAACCGAAAATATATAAAACTGAATAAAAATCTTCCATTATATCACAGCATGGTTGTCATGACGTGACATCAACCAAAATAGTATAAGTATTACAGGAAAACGGAGTATCAAGTTTTTCTCAGATTATTATTAATTTTTTTTTTTTGCATTAATTTATGAAAAAAATATTTGGTTTAAAACAAAACACAATATAGCGCAAACTCAGACATAGAAATGAGGTACAAATTTGGAAGCAACTTTACACAGAAATCTAAAACTGAACTCTGTTTTAATTCAAAGGTTTCTTAGAATGTAGTTTCTGTTGCATAACGAATTGAATTACAATTAAATAATATACGTCAGTAGAATGAGTCGCAATTTTATCAGTAGTTCTGAGTTCATATGTAGTTTGAGAAAAATTAAAAGACCATATCGTCAAACACTACTTAACTTTTATAACTTGCTTTTGTTTTCATATCAATTTTCATCATTTACTATCTTTTAGTAATAACAATATTTGTAGTCTTATATATAAATACAAAACCAATTCAACGTTTTATTTTTACACATATTTCATAATAATTAGATCGCAATTTTAAATATGTAGTAAACAATTCAGTTTACTTAACACATACTCAAAAAAATACTTAGATTTTGTTGTTTCAGTTATTAAAATAATGTTCATTAAATTAGCTAATAAAACATTCAAATAACCGACAATAATATTACGACACTTGATTATTCGGTTGTTGATAAATCTTCACAAAACTTGTTCAAATGTATTTACACTACATATAGTTTGTGGAAATAATACTACAGTTTAACGCCGAGTAAATTCGTGTATAAATACGAATTAAAAAAAGCAGATGCCATTCACTTAAGAATTGAATATTTTATTAAAGAAAAAATATAAAGCCAAGGTAGACGAATGAAATTTTAACAGCTAATCTCTTAATATAATCATTAAATGAAGTTCTTATAAGTAAAATATAATCTCGGTTACATTAAGAATTGATTAAGTTTATATTTAAGTTTATAATTTGTCAAACTGGACGTATTTTCTAACTTTCTTATACTAAGTTTACACCGTAATAGAAAATAATAGAATGATAGCAAATAGCTATTGAAGAAAAACGTGTTTTAGACAGAGTTGTAAAAACTTGACCAATTTTGATTTTCCTGAAACTTGGCAAATAAGTAATAAAAACAAAATAAAAGATACAACTTACTTCACAATTTTTTTAAAGTACATAGTTTGATAATAGGAAGACACCCCAACATGCATAAAAAATGAAAATTCTGCCAATCCGATGTAATTTTGAAAATTAAATTGCTCAAAAAAGGCCATCGGTATCTTTTTTTTAGGTGATTAGTTAATCATTTGAAAAAAAATTAATTAATTGCTTTTGTAATTAATTTTAAACTTAAAATATTAAAAACCTTTTTAAAGATAGCACTAGGGTCGAAGATCAATTGCAATTTAATTAATTTTTTTTAAACAGTTCTCTATCCTTACTCTAAAATATTTCAAATTTACAAATAGGCCTTAATTCGTGTTCTTGAGATATTTAATCTCTAAAGATTTTAGTGCGACTAAAAATTTTAATTTTTCATAATTTTTTCAAACAACTTCCATTAACAAAAAATTTTAACATTTTTTTCAAATCATTTTTAAACACTAGATGTAGATTTTGTTTATTTGTATTGTATTGAAATTGTTTATTTATCAGTATTCATCACAAGTAAGCGCGCAGATAATTGTACTAAATTTCAATTCCAATTGTGCAAATAAAATAGTTTGGGGTATAATACATAATAGTGCATGTACATAAGATTACTGTTAAATGACATGCAAAGGTATTGAACGCACGTTAATATAAATTTCTATGATCACTCAATACATTTCGTCTTTTTAGGACATCATCAGGAGTAATAAGGAGTTTTATTTTTAAAATTTATATTAACGTGCGTATAAAAAAAGTGCTAAGCAAATATGTTATTCAACGAATTACGCCAAGAGCCTACGGCAAAAAGTGTAAACTATAAGAACAATAATTTAAAAATTGTAGCTGAAATAAAAGCCATCTATTTAGATTTAATAAAGAATAAAACTAATGATTTTATACTGGATTCCAGCTCATAAAGAGATTCTAGGTAATGAAAAATTGGACAAATTAGCTAAATTAACTAGTGGAAAATTTCATTTTTTGTAAAAAAATTACAATTACACATTACATTTAACACCACTTTTAATTCGGTGTTACTGCCATTTAGTGACTTCTAGATGAGGATACATGATAGTAGTTCATATATTGATATACTTCAAACCAATTATGATATTATTTATAAAGAACGAGAAAAAAAATTTAACGAATGGCAAAGATATTTCATAGAAAAATGTAGAAATACGGGTAAAGAATACTTTTGTTATCAACCAAGCATTTCAAAAAGTATTTGGTTTTCTGGAGAAATGTCTAGGAGAAATATTATTAATATTGTTAGATTAAAATCTGGTCACTGTTCGGTGCCCTATCATTAAAATAAATTAAATATAATAGAAAGCAATTCATGAGAATTTGGTGAAGTAGCTGATATTAATCATGTCGTATTAGGATGTAGAAAAAATTGTTACGAATTTTTATAAAAAAATTATTAAGTATAACTATATAAAGAGTTTACCGACTAATACAAATTTGTTATTTAGTCAAAATTTTATTTTATTTTTATTTTTATTTTATTTTTAAAAACTGTCCAAATAAAATTGAACAAAAAAAAAACAACAACAAAGATTCCAAGGCCTTACCAACAAAGCACCAGCTCACCAAAATATTCTATAAATCCTATAAATCGGGTATTTTTTCATCCAGCTGGAAGTTGACCAATGCCCAGCCTGTCCCAAAAAAGGAACGAAATGTAATACTGCAAATTATAGACCAATAGTCTTACTCCCAGTCCTGTCTAAAATATACGAGCACTATATTAATTCCCATATATCCAAATTTTTGGAAAACACCATTTGATATCTGACAACCAATACGGTTTTAGAAACAAAAGATCAACAACCGATCTATTGAACTGTGTAGCACATCTTTGGAATAGCATACTTGATGAAGAAAATGAAACGTACGTTATCGCATTAGACAATTTAAAAGCATTTGATCCAATCTAGCATGTCAACTTGATCAACAAGCTTGTTGCGTACGGTTTTCATCCGGCAGTCATGAATTTGATTCAAAATTTTTTGTCTAGCCGATACATCTCGGTATCTATAGATGGCTTTTCTTCTGAGTCTAACTTAATTAACGCTGGTGTACCCAAGGCTCAGTTTTACCTCCTACTTTATTTTTAATTTATATCAACGAGCTGTTGAAAATCACCAGTAACCCAATAAATAGTTTTGCAGATGATAGTCTGCACAAGTCATTCGTCCCCCTATCTTTAAAGGGTAAAATGTATGAACGTAAACGAGGACCTAGAAAAAGTCGCCGTTTGGGGTGACAAAAATTTGGTCAATTCTAATTCCACCAAAACACAGCTATTGATTGTTTCCAGATCAAAGACCCGAGTTTCCCAATGATATATCAATTAATATGCGTGACAAACAAATAGACAAATGTGAAAGCATTCGTTTATTGGGAGTCACAATTTCCACTGACTTACTCTGGAACGATCATATAATGGCCATGACAAAGAGCGCGTCAAGAAACCTCGGCTTCCTCAATAGATGACCTCCACATTTATAAGTTCGTCCCTGTATGGAGTATTATTTCCCGTTTGGGGCGCTGCATCTGTTACCATCGTGGTTCTTACTCTGTTCAGCCTTCTGCTTTGCCTGAATCAATAGTCTCGAGTATCTTCAATCCACAAACAATTAAAAAGAGCGTCCACCATCACCTCAGAACGCATATTGTTGTGGGACCTAGGTCTTAAAAGGTATCATTTTGTAATTCCTATTACACAACACTTTTTATTTGAAAAAAAAAAAAAAAAAAAAAAAAAAAAAAAAATAAAACAAAAATAACACTAAAATTGAAACAAAAAATTGTGATCTTAAGTCGACCGTCCAAAAACAAAATTTCATTTTGTCGCTGGTCGAGGGTGTTGAATAGGTTAATCGTTCGATTTATTTTCAAAAACGTGAGTTTGTTCTCCTGTCCCCACTCTTAACTTCGACCACTATAAAAGAAAAATATTCACGGTTATAGAAAATGTTGTAAAGATTGAACACAAACTAAAGGGGTCAGCTTATCAATTAAAATGTTATTTGAAAAGGGTTTGAAGTAAAAATTTCTAAAAAAAAATATTTTTTACTTTGACGGATTATCTTTGATTTTTGGTTTTCCAGTCCTAAATAATTTTTCTTGCAATTTTCCAAATAGTTTTCGAATTATTTTCAAAAATCTGAATTTTTTTCCTGTCTCACTTAACTTCGAACATTACAAAAGAAAAACATTTTTAAAAAATGATGGTTAAAGGAAATGTTGTAAAGATTAAATGAAAACTATAGTGGTCGACTCATTATTTTAAATGTTATTCGGAGGGGGCTCAGGGTGGAAATTTTGATAAAAACTTATTTTTAACCTTGACGAGTGGGATGGCATAGGAAACAGGTGATTTTTTTTTTGTAATTTGCGAAGGTAGTTTTTGATTTATTTCTAAAATTGTGTTTTTAAAAAGAACTATTGTCGTAGAATATTATATACTCGGAACCCTCAACGAACAAGTTATATTCGCACTTGTCTGACTTTTTTTAAATGGTTTTCTTGGAAATTTCAGTGCCTGAACATGCGATAACTTTATATTTATGTTACTGTTACCTTAAGAATTGAATAGGATTTTGTTTCATGAAATAAACTGTGCATAAATGTACATAAAAAAGTAATTTGGATTTTATAAAGACTCTTTAAAGTTTTTTTGTATGAATCCTTTTATTTCACCAATTTTTTACATGGTTAAAGGATATGATGGAACCAATCTTTTTTTTTCTATGCACTTCATTACTTTTTATACACGGTTTTTTTGGACGGATTTTTCTGGAACATATCTACCGTGTAAAAAAAAAAAAATATATATATATATATATATATATATATACATATATATATATATATATATATATATATATATATATATATATATATATATATATATATATATATATATATATATATATATATATATATATATATATATATATATATATATATATATATATATATATATATATATATATATATATATATATATATATATATATATATATATATATATATATATATATATATATATATATATATATATATATATATATATATATATAAATATATATATATATATAAATATATATATATATATATATATATATATATATATATATATATATATATATATATATATATATATATATATATATATATATATATATATATATATATATATATATATATATATATATATATATATATATATATATATATATATATATATATATATATATATATATATTTATTTATTTATATATACATATATATTTATATATACATATATATTTATATATATTATATGTATATATAAAAACTTTTCAGAGATAACCTTTTATTATGGTAAAAAATATACTTTCAAAGAGTTTTATCTAATCACCTGATTAATTTCAAAACAATGGGTATTTTAAACTAATTTTATTTGAAATTATTTTCTAATTATTCACACAACTTTTGTATACGACACACGTAATTTATACAAGTACATAAAAAACTGTATTACGTTGACAAATATAATATCAAAGATTTCATGAAATATTTGTATACAATAAACAGTTTAACTACTTGATAGAGTGTACAGTTTTACCTTTGTACATGCTATATTATATATTGTCTATATAAAAAACAACATTCTTAAATACCATTCGCACCGTCTAATATATAATAACACTGCAGCTAATATACGTATTTTATACATTTTCTTAATTTTTTTATATTTAACGAAATTTTCAATTTTTTATTTGTTTCACTGCCTTGAATAATATTTCTTTAAAATGAGTGTAAGTATGTGTATATAAGTAAGCACAATAAAACGAAAAAATAACACAATTCAAAGCTTTTTGAAAAAATAACATGTTTTGATAGAGTAATTTTTTTTTGTAATCATTAATTTAAAATGTACAGTGTGTGAAAAAGAATTGAAGATTTTATCTGATTTTCCTATCTGTTTACTGTATAATCTTAATCAAAGATGTTTTATTACGTTTGTTTTTAAGTTTTTTTTCGGTTGTTAAAAAGTATTTAATTCAAATATTGGTAAAACGTTTAAAGTTTTAAGTTTTTTTTCAGTTGTTAAAAAATATTTAATTCAAATATTGGTAAAACATGCTTTTCTTATAACGCAGGCATTTTATGTTTTTGTAAAAAACTTCTTTAATCCATATTGGTAGGTGTATTATTTTGACTAAATGTTACCTGCACCACTGTCACTAATGTAACGTATTTATCTTGGCATTAAACTTAATTTTAATTAGATTGTTAATTTCTCCTTCGCAAAGATTTCCAATAAAAGCACAACATCGACAATAGCTGGCACAATGTTTCTAAGACCAAAAATTTTATTTTAAATGCAAATATTTCAATTATTCGGTTTTTATACTGCAAGCTGAATGAACTATGTATACATTCCTTTTATTTTCAAAAGGTCGCACTTCAAAACTATTTTGTTACATTATTCATGTTATGAATATTCTTCTATATCAGAAAATTCCTAGTAGCGTAAAGTGTTGATTTTACAAAAGCTAAAATCACTAAAATGGATCGCATTTTAGAAAAAAGTAATACTATACCTGGATTTTTATTAGTCAGACAATGTAGTCCTGGACACATACATTAAAATTCTAGTGAGTTTGTTTTTTGTTACAATGGGCATTTTTCCTACTGTTAAAATATTCGTATGACATACATTTATTAAGACGATTGATGAATTTTTCATTAAAGTAAAAAAGATCTAGTTAGTATAACTCTAGCCTCTAATTATCTGGGTAAATCACAAATGAAGTGTAATAATTATTACCACAAAAACATTTAAAAAATTCAACAATATCAAAATAGTTTGTCGTCGTTTATGATTAAAACATCTCGAAAACAGCATAATATTTTTTATCAAAACAAAATTAATTTTTGCCTGAAATAGATTATTTGGGACAAAGGCGCTAACGGCTATATGATACATACTAATTCCTAATTTTTTTTTTTGTAGGGGTTTTATGATCTTTTTTTCCCAGATACCATATCAACCAACTAGGGATTCATAGGATTCAGTTTGAATAAATTAAGTTTCTTTAACAAATTTATGAACGCTAACTTTAAAATTTTGAGGATTATCGGCATTTTATGGTATTTGTATTTCCCCTACAATAATTTCGTACTGAGAAATTGAACGATGTTGTTTTTATGTGGTTATATTTATTAACACAGATCAATATATGTTTTGTATTTCAATCTACGTTTAAGGTGGTATGTTATGATTATAATGCTGTTGTCGACAAATTAAATGATTCTGTAAAAATCGTAGCAGATATTTTACAGATCAGAGGCTCGAAACAAATATCCAGCTGTAAACACTCCATACCAATATTAACACCCCAAGCCGCACATATTTGGAACCAATTCTTTCAAAGGTTTTTATATGATATCCTGGTTGATTTTGTAATTCCTATCACATAACCCTAATTATAAACAAACATTCATACTTTTATCGGTAGATGCCACCCAATAATTTTATTTCACTCCTTCACACTATCCACAAACAATTCAATATAACAACGCAAAAAAATCTTTCAATTCTTTTTACTTAAAATCAATATTTTCTACATAAACCAAAACAGATTCCAGCCACTTTCTATGGTTTCAATTCATACCTTTAAGAAAAACAAAACAACAAAAAACTGATTTATCTTAAGAAAATATAAATATTGTGGATAACTTTTTTATCAAATAAAAGAAAATTCTTACAAAATCAATAAAAAGCTTCTTTTATTTGTGATTGTACAGTCAAACTAAGTGAAAATAATTAATGGAAAATTTAAAACAAAATTGTTGTTTTATTTACAAAAACTGTATCAAAACCTAAATATTTTAAATATTATATATGTAATCTAATGAAATTGTTTTTTCGTTATTTAAATTATTCGAATGTAAAAGCACATGCGCTGCTCAAAGAAAAACAAGGTTTATTTTCTTTGGTGTTTTATTAAAGACTTTTTATTTGGCTACAATTGAAAATTGAAGGAAGCAATCTATCCTAAAATTTCGAAAATTTTGATACCTAAATAATTTGATATTTTGAAATAGAAGATATAGATTATTTTTAAAAAAGAAAATTTGGAGGTGGAAAAAGAATCTTCCAAGCATTTGTTTATTTGAAACCTCAATAACTACAAGTCCTGGTACTCAAATTCATTAAAACTTGTTATATATGTAATATGTATAAAATTTCCAATATGTATTTTGCATTCGAACTCAGTTTATTCCTAGTTTGTTTTAAATATATTTTGTAATAAATTTTTCTTTAGAAAAGAAAATTATACATAAAGAATAAGAACTTTTCTGTAGAGGTTGACAACCGTTTCTAATGAACTCTTATTCATAGAAATAGAAGTAAATCAAATGAATATTGGACAGATACTCAAAACAGTAAAACTGGTGTATTACCAAAACGGGTGACTGAGAGTTAAAATGATAAGGATAAATTTTTGTTGCTTTGAAAATTTTATTTATTTTTAATTTACGGGTGGGTCAACCCCGCGTACTCCAGTCTTGCTATTGAAATACGAGCAGTCAGGATTGGCTCCTAACTGGATAATCCAAAATAACCCACCCGGGTTTTTGGGCAATACATACTTTTAAAAATTCCTGGTGGGTTTTTTTTTTGAGTAATATAATAATAATTATTTAGAAAACGTTTAATTTTTACTTCACCTAAAGAGAAAAAAAAAATCTTACACTCCCCAAAATTTAGTTTTTCTTTTGTTTTGATTTTTGAACCATTTTCTATCTAAATAGCCAATAAAAATTTTGGTGTACGTCTATGTGTGGCTGGGTGGGTGGGTGAGTGACATTCCTACATAGGATCTTGATGAAACTTTGGCAAATGATCCAGGTTCACTTGAAAATGGAAGATCTGGATTCATTTCAAATTTGGACAAAATGGCGGGGGGTCTCCCGAACACCTCTAATTTTAAATTTAAAATAACTTCTAATCCCGGATTATGATCTTATGGAAACTTTGTTTATAAGGTTTTAGAACTGTTTCCAATATTTCTACATACCAACTTCCGGTTTGTCACTTCCGGTTAAAAGGTTTTTTTTCAGGTGTTTATCCCTACTGTAGCTGACAATTACCGATCGATTTTCATGAAACGTTGGAAAAAACTTTCAAGTAACATGAGCAAGATTTTATCAGCTTTTGGAGTACATTAGATAAAGGGTTGGGGTGTCCACCATACAACAGGTGGTTTTTTTCACAATGTTTTTTATGTTTGTTGGGAGCATACCACATTCTTATACTTCATTCTGATACTTTGGAAAAAGATGCAGATATGTATGGCAAGAAACATTAGTTTTTGAGCGATATTGAACAAAGTGGTAGGGGGTTCCCCGCGCACCTGTTTTTTTTATAGCTCAATAAAATCTGTATCTGATAATCTAATTCGATGAAACTTAAAGTACATAAGCATTTAGTACAGTTCACAACAGTTCTGCATCCCAACTCCGGTTTTTCACTTCCGGTAAATTTTTTTGTAATTTTTTGAAGTTTTTTCAGTGTGTTTATGCACACTACGGCCAACAATATTAAAGGTTTCAATTAGCTTGAGAAGATAATTATCATCTTTTGGAACACATTGATCAAAGTGGCGGGGGGTCTACCATACAACTACTAACTTTTCACATTTTGTTTTTAAAGTTTGTTGGGAGCATATAGACTACATTCATTAATCAATTTTAATGACGCTTTGAAAAAAGATGTAGATTTAAATGACAAAGAACTGATTAGTTTTTAGACAATATTGGGGGGGCCTCCCGAACACCTGTTTATTGTGTCACCATTTTTTCAATGTTTGTTGGGAGCATACCACATTCGTTCGTGAATGAATTTTGTTGACACTTTGGAAAAAGATGCAAATATATATGGTAAGGAGCTGATTAGTTTTTGAGCGTTATTTAACAAAGTGGTGTGGGTTCCCCGAGCACCTGTTTTTTTAAAATCTCAATAGCACCTGTACCTGATAATCGAATTAGATGAAACTTGGTACATAAAAGCATTTAGTACGGTTCACAACAGCTCTGCATCCCTACTTCCGGTTTGTTACTTCCGGTTAAATTTTTTTTGCTTTTTCTTCGAAATCTATAACATTGGTTAGCCTTTAATTAAAGTATTTGATGGATATTAGCTCACTATATATCCAGAACACTGTTTCCAGAGCTGTGGTGAAGTCAGCTTATTCATCAGCGTCGCAATATTTTTTTTTAATAAACAAATTCAATTACATAGTTTTAGCTTATACAGGTATTCCCCGAGTTACGACCGAGATAGGTTCCTGGGCATCGGTCGTAAGTCGGATTTCATACAAAATAACTACATATGTTTAAGAAAAAATTTACATACTGTACTACTAACTTTGAGGGTCAGGAGAAATGAAACTACGTGTTTTTAATTGTTTTTTATACCCAGCTTCGATGTAGGATGTTAAAGCAGGCAGTTGGTCAGTGTAACTGCGATTGGGACAGTAACCAGCTTGTTCGAATGGGAACTGGTCATTCAAGATGGGTGCGATACGGTTGTATATGAGTCGTTTTAGCAATTTATAGCAGGTGCTCAAAAGTGCAATTGGGCGATAGTTTCCTGGTTCATTGAATGGTTTACCTAGCTTAAGTATCACTATCACTTTCGTGATTGGATGATTGCCGTTTTCTAGGACATTCGAGAAAAATTTAGTTAGCCATTATTTTCAGGATTTTTAATAAGTTCTGGAAAAATACCATCGTTGCTAGCTGCTTTTATATTTGTTTGGGACAGAGCTGAATTTAGTTCTTCGGTACTAAAAGAGCTCGCATACTTCGATGCAGACGAGCAATTGCGCTTCATTTCTCTTAATATACGTTTAATTAAGAACGAGACATGTTTACGTTATGATTTGCAATGTCCTCTGGATTTATTTCATTGTTAGCCGCACGAGTAATTGAGTTTGAACCAACCAGCGTCCGAAGGAGACTCCAAGCTACCCTGCTTGAATGGGACAAATCAATGTTTTCAACAGCGTTAATCCACTTTTGCTTCTTCGCGGAGTCCAGTGAATATATTAAGTCATCAGCCACGCCTGCCTCCCCACTACTAAGGTATTCCTTGTATAATATATCGCTCTCTCTACTCCAGCCAGCAATGTTTTCTTCACGGAAGCCTCTTAGGATGCATTTCTTAGCAGTTGAGATGACTGCTCCGACGAACCTATCGTAATTTTTAGGAATGGGTTGGATCCAGCGAATCACTGCATCCAACTCCGACCTATATTTAGCCAGCCCAGTCAGCTTTGTTAAAATTCCATCTGGGTTGAGGAGAGGAGTTAACGAGTGGGATTTGGATACCTACCTCAAGAATTACTGGACGATGTTGAGAGCATGGAAAACCTTGTAAGACAGCCCTATTGGAATAGGGTTACGTTGTTCGTTTTTTGTGGAAAAACAGAGGTTGGGTTTGTAATCACTTCGCCATCTAGCAGATCTAAAGGTTTTCATGTCTTTCGCATCATATACCAGGAACATGTTGTTACCATCCGCACAGTCAGTCAGTTGTATGCCTTTGGGATTATTATTTGAGTAGGACCACTGAGTGTGATGGCTATTGAAGTCACCAGCATATATTGCTGGGTGGTGAAATAATGGTAGAGTAGCAGCTGGCCATCCCGTATTTGGAGGCTTTTATACGTTCACAATCTTCGTGTCTGATATATCAACAAAAATAAGATGATATCGTTGTCCGTCTGTGTAAGTACATACGTGCAGTTCATGATTTCTGACTTAAAATACGTGGCAGATCCATATGCATGATGGTAAATAGCTCTAATTAATTTGTAACCAACAATGTTTCCTCTAGAGGTAAGTTGCGCTTCATCTGCTGCATGTGTTTCTTGCAGAACTACAACGTCGATGTCGAAAGCTTTTAATACTTGTTGTAAATGTTTAGTTTTTGACTTGCTTTTCCCTTTAATATTCAATTGCAAAATACGGACTGAGGGTCCAATATTTTTTGTCTTATGGTGCTGAAAAGTACCGTTGTTATTGTGATTTTGGTTCAAGTTCATTTGTTTGTATCACAGCCAAGAGTTCGAAATGAAATATTTGGTTACCAAATTTGAATAGACTTTTAGTGTAATCCAGGGTGTAGCGCGAGGAGCTTATCTATTCACACACCCCTACGTTTAGTTGCAATTTTTTAATAAACATTAATTAAACTAGATTTGCATATAAAAAAAATTCAAAGTAAGTTTTATGTTTTATAAGCATAGATGTTATTTGTGTAGTGATATTGATTTTCGCGCAAAAATACCACACACAGACGGAACAAGAAGTACAGCGCGCATAACACATTTACTTTTTGACTGTGTGTTGCAAATTTGCACCGTAAATATTTGCACCGTACAGTAAATTCAACGCACACGTAAATTTTTATTGATCTGTACCCAGCTTTAAGCATTTTCTATGAAAAGAATTGGAAAAAAAATTGTTCGTAAGTGCGAATGGTCGTAAGTCGGGGACTACCTGTAGTTTGATAAAATTCCTTCTTTAGAACATTGATTCTTAACATGTGATGCACGCACACATTATAGGGGGGGGTGGAATGGAATATCTGGGCGCGAAGTTCCTCGTTTATAAATTTACATGAAGCCACAAATAAAAATAATTTCAACAATTTGTTTAATAAAATTTTTTTATTCATTATATCTTTTTTAAATATGTGCGTAATAGCTATTTATGTATTAAGGGCATAAAGTATGAATTTTCTTTTCCGCTTGAGAGTGAAATTGTTGCTCGAAGCGTTAGCCGAGAGAAACAATCACTCGAAAGCAAAAAAGATACTTTATGCCCGAATTGCATACAAGATTTTTTGTACGAATAAGATTCTGTATTATTTGCATGAATAAAAATACGTATATTTACACAAAATAGTAAAATATTTTTTTAGAAAATTATTTTATCCAAGTAGTATTTCGAAATAATATAATAGTAATAATAATAACTTTTTTATTCGCCTACATATAACAGTGGTACTTTATTACTGTGATTTGCGGCCGTAAAGTGTCACTTTTTAACCATTTCTTTTGTTGTCATAGTTACGTCCAAAAAAGCAAAAAACATTTGTATTTGTTTAAATTCTATAAAAAACAGAATTTTTTTATCAAAGCAACCTTTAAATTCCAAATTTCATTATCCAATTAAAATTATTGTTATTATTTGTTGTCATAGTTATACAATTATTTTGAAAAAAATAACAAATATTTTGTCATATTCTCATATTCTCATGTCAAAATTTATGCAAAACTATAATAAACTTTGATTTAGAATAAACAATTTTTTTTAAATATTTTGCTAGCGGCGAATAAAAAATTGTATATGACGCACGGACGTAAGCTATTTTGGACTTAATGTGGGTGCAAATCTCGGCTAGCGCTTCGATTTGCAAACTCCACATACGTCTAAAATCTTTAGCTTTACGTCCTTGCATCATAATGTACTATAGGTATAGTTATTTCAATTTTAGGCATTGTTATTTCAATTTTGGCATTTCAATAGGAAAAAGGCCTGCTTTACGAACAATTTTTGAATCGTAAAAGTGCATTTAACGGTTTGCTCGTACAAAAAAGTAATTTAAGTTATAGAAACACAACAAAAAGAAGTTCTATATAAATCACAGAAACGAATATGATTTTTCCTAGGAATTTACAAATGTATATATGCGTTTCCTATACCGTCGGCTACAAAGCATTTACGTGTAACTATATTTTAGAAAAAGGGATAGGAAACTCACAAATAGTATATTTTCCTACAAGAGATGAAAACATTGTTTTTTTGCAAGTAAACATTTGATGGTTTTGGTATAGTTCGTGCTTTAAAGTATTCTCTCTTTCGTGATTTATACGAGGAACTTGGCACTGTACGGTCCTTCTATTCGTGCAGTCCAACCTTTTTGGTCCAAAATCTTTTGTACCAACCGAATCTTTGTTTTCACGTTGGCATTTCATTCGGTTAATTTGTCTTCGTATTACGTTTTTAAAGATATACAACCGAATTTAAGGTTATTGCGACAGGAAACTTTCGATTGACACAAAATACGTTGGAGTAAATGTATTTTTTTGAGTGTTAATCTGTTAATTTTTAAACTAGATTTAATCTGATTCAATGGATAACAGCGATTCATTAAAATTCATGGTGTGCTCAATTGACACGACATTATACCAATGATTAGCTAAAATAGCACTGCAGCATCTCGTATCATTCGCCACAACGTATTTTGGTGAATTGCGTCAATAGTGCATAGAAATATATTTAATGCTGGTGATTATATACGTATCATAAATTTTAATTGAATTGTATTTATTATTTTAGATAATATTTCAAACATTCGGGTTTTCAATGAAATTAATTGGCATAAACAACAACAACATACAAAGTTATTAAAATTAGAGTTCTAACCATACCATCGAATTGAAAAAATTCAAATTATTTCCTTACTTGAGTTTAAACTTTAATTTCTTACAAAAACCTAAAAACCAAATTATTAAAATATGTTATGCACCTAAATATCTTATGGCAGTGTTTGTTTTTCATTCCGGTAGCTAAAAAGGTTGAGACCCACTGTTTCCACTGAACCACTGAACATAAAGAGGATAGGTGTTTCAAAAATACATTTGTTAAATTGTATACTTCATAATAACTATAAAATATATGTATAAGGAACAAAAAAAAATAAATAAATTCAAATTAATAACTTTGCAATTTCCCAGTCTTGTATTTCAGATCTTAAGTGGCGATAAATTTTGACTAGAGATAACGCCTTTTCGAAGGCAAGTGGTTTTCTACAAGGTTTATTCTAAATTAAACAGTAGTTTGAGAAAATTCTTTCAATTGAAGCCGAGCTTGATGAGCAAGTTCATTAGTGATACAAAAAAATTGCAAAAATTTGTAGGCAACTTTGAATAATTTTTGTTTTTCACGTGCAATATTTTACCACCATTTTTTGCGCTTAATTTTTCAAGCACCTCCGGTTTGAACCTCTAAACAAATCTATTCTGGAAAATATTTTCCATAGTTAATTTTAAATGCAAAACGGTGTGTTAAAATGGTAGTGCGTTTTTGGCTTATCCAGTCTTCTGCTGCGCTCTCTGCTTCTTCACTAAGCAGTTTGCCCAAACATTTTGGATGTATCATGTTTGCTAAATAGTGAGTGGTGGCGAGGGAGTACAATTTTCATTCGTTTTTTCAATTTTTTGTAAATAAAATGTCCTTTAAATAAAATCGCCTTTTTGTTAATAAAATATCGTTATTCAGCAAGTTATTACCAGAGTTCGACAGTTGTGGCAAATGTAGTGGAATCATCTTGCAGACCATATAATGCTATTTTTATTTCAGATAACATTTGCTGAAGACTTAAGGTCTTGTTGTACAATTGTACATTATTTAAAATTTTGTAGATATCGTTATTAAACACATTTAAATTCTCTGATCTAATTTTTGCATAGAGGTGAAAATTAGAAATAATAAATGTTGTTAAGCAATAACAACATTTTGTTAAGGCAAAACTCCTAATTTTTAGCCATCGATGTGGCTGGTATTGATTGTAAAGTAATTCTGTACACTTATTATTTGTTTGATGTGCTGAGTGTTCTGAGCACCCATAAAAATATCCCATTTTGTAATTGAAATTTCACACTCGAATGAAAAACCGAATAAAACCCACATAAAAAACCCGAAATAACCCACCGGGTTGGTTTTTTTTTTAAACCGGGTTTTTCCAACCCAGCGAGCTAACGTGAGATATCTCGTGACACTGGAAATGGCAGTGAGATGTCATTAGCCCAGCTGATACCTTAGAAGTGCTGTCGAATGAACTATATTCAGTCGAAATTAGCACCCTCCATTTTAGTTATGGAATATTCTTTTAGATGGTTAAAGAATTGAATTCTCGAAAAAAACGAGGTTTCATATAATTCAAATTCTTGTTTTATTTAGAATAAATAATTTAATTTTTGTTACGTTTTACAGAAAAAGTAATTTCTAGTCAATACTGTTAAATAATTATAAGAATTGTACGAACAAATTACAACAATATTAACAATAAAATATTTAAAATTAAAATAAATAATTATTAAAAGAAAAACTATACATTTATTATATCTATTAATAAAAAAAAGAACAAAAAACTCTATCTGGACTTTAATCATTGAGGACTAAAGTACGTCACATAATCAAGAATTATGCCATTAACTAGACTATTGGCAACCCAATAGTTTTGCCCTGCAATTTTTTTCTAAAAAATTTGCATTTCACCCTTTTATTTTATTTTTATTTCCTCCATCCTATCATGAAATATTGGCCTATGTAATATTTTGTTATGTTTAGTTATCTATTGTTTAGTTTACTTAAGGCTGAAAATCACATACAAGAGAAACAGAAACAGAATTCCATACAAATTTTACAGCAACAGATTTTGCTGTCAAATTTGTATGAAATTCAGTTTCTGTTGTAAGTGAATGCCCGGCTTTATCCATTCTTTGTTTAGTTATTCAAAAACATACACTGAAAAAAGAAATTCGCGAGAGAGAATCGAACGCCGAAATTGTTTCAACTGAAGAGCTGTACATGTACAGAACTGTGTAGTTGGCGCAATCGCACGTTAAGTTAATGTTAAAATTAAATATACATAGTTCACTAATTGCAAATACAGGCTATTTGAAGTAAAAGAATTCATGATATAAAACAAAAGTCAATTTTTTCTTGGAAATAGTAATTAGATTTGAAAAAAGGGGTGAATTTGAACAACTCCCTTCCGGCTAATATTAAATCGTTAAAAATACTTTCGGATTTCAAAAGGGAAATCGGCATTATCAGATTAAATTTGTTCAGGTCTGATTATTTTGCCCATCGTAAAAGGACAATTAATATCATTCATATTATAAACATATATTTTTGTTTTGTTTTTTTGGCTCCCGGAAAAAAAAGATAAGATGTTCTAGGTACATGTAATAACGAAAGTTGGCTTAACCGAGAGAGCAATAAAATCGTTTCCCTAAAAGAGTGCGATGATCCAGTCTAATAAAAAGCATATTCTCTTAAATCGAAGATAAAATAAAATGTCCTGTTTAATCGAAAATTATTGAAATAAAAGCACAATAATATGATTTAAAATTTACGTATTCTACGAATCCAGAAATAGTATTATTTAGAATTTTTATACAAAAATTCTTAAAAAATATGCAATGTGGAACGCTGAATATTTTAACAGAAATAAATATTAGATTAAGTAGAAATTAACCAACATAGTAAAAAAAACAATTATTTAAAAATTTTATGTATTTATTAATTTATGTATAATGTAAATCGTAGAGAAGTTGTTGAATTTTTATACGTGCAAGAGCATTTTGCTGACTCGGTAGACTTCTCAAGCTATCCACTAAACTTAAAACGAACTTCGTATCGCTGTCCTCTGTAATGATCGGTGCTTCCAAAAATTCATGCATATGGTTTTTCACATGTCTTTCATTTTTCGATTTAGATGATACATTCGATCTCTCCCTCTCGTCGTACACCCTAAAAATGTAGTTGTATTCATTACATATTTTAACAAATGTTTAAAATTAATAGTTACGGAATCTGTGTTATTTTTGGTATCAAAAATTTAAGTATGTTATAATATGGCCAATCCACATCGACATCATATTCACCGATGGAATTTATTTCGCTGTTATAGATAGTCTGGAATCGATCTCTAAGCAAACTCCAACTACTCTTGCAATCAATCACTTGATACAAACAAAAATTATTTAATTAGAAATTATGCTTTATAAACCAACAATGTATTTACCTGAACGATTACATTTTTGTGATATTAGCAGCCACACAGCATCTCGTTTTTCCTTATTATTATAATCCTCCTGAGTTGCATCGTATAGTATTGTATGTGTTTGCACTTCGGCGATTAAATTTTTTTCAAAATTGACTTCACTAATGAGATTTTCAGAATCGTTTTTTACCAACTCTTTTATATTGTCTTCAATTTTAATATCATCTGTCAAATTTGAATATTATTGAATCATATCATATAAATTCATTTTTTTTATATAACAAATTCAACGTATTTTGTTGGCTTTGTAGACGAAAACTTCGAATTTAAAAGAAATATAGTTTAAATGTTAATCAACCGAAGGGTCTTTTTGAAAGGTAAGAGAGCATATTTGATTTCATACAATTTGAGTACATTACTGGTCTTTTTTAGAAACATCATGAATTTCAATACAGAAATCATAATTTTGGAGTTTCCTGTTAATTTATTTAGTCACAATATTATTATAATTGATTACGATCACCAGTGAAGTTCGGTTTAAGTTCAGCTATACATATTTTTTAACGAATATGTGTTATATTATGCTTTGTAGAGCAAAAATAGTTATTTTTAGGAGTAAATATTAAGAGGAAACTAAAATATTTTAAACTCGATAATAATTTATGTGTGATTTTTCCGAAACTATAGCATAAATATTATTGACGCAATAGACAGTTAATTGCATTACATTTGATAGCTTGGGGAATACATTGCTAGTGTTCGATCGAGACAACGCGATAAAAAAATCATGATTTTTCGAAGTACTATACGCAGCCATTTATCACGAAAAAAATCAGAATTTTTGTTGGTTTTAAATGTCAAAATGTTTTGAATTTAGGTGACAAAAATTAGGTGATAAAAATATAAAAATATTTTATTTCAGTTGTTAACACGTTTGGTTTTATTTTGTTTATGCTTACATTTGTGTGATGACTATTCATGATAAAATTGGTTTTGTGCCTTCGGGCTAAATTTATCTTTTGTGATAAAAATAATTGAAATAATAGTGACTGATAAAGGTTGACATATAAATCCATCTTTTATCTTTTGACTGGGTTAACCGCGGTTAACCATAAGGCTATAATGTCACTAATGTCATAGTTAAAATAGTGACGTCAAGTATTGAATTAAAAGTTTTTGGTTAATTATGGAACGAGATTTGGTAGAGTAAAGTTAACCGCGGTTAACCATAGTTAATTTCGAAACGCATTCCTGTTTGGTCCGGTTTGACGTAATATTCAACGAAGGGAAGTTAGAAGAAAAAATTTTACTTAAAATATCGCGATATTTATTATGAACACTACCATTTTTGCTGCCAGTGTCATTAAAGCCAACAAAATAAGTTTGTTTTAAGATTTGTTGCATAATTCTGGAAGCTGTACTCACGAAAGTTTGCTTTAAAATCTGAACTAATGTCTACTTCAGAATTTTGGTTATTTTCTAATGAGTGCCGTATTCTATACAAATGTTTCCTTAAACATACTGCAGATACAATAACTTGGTGTTCATTTTGAAGTTTTTCTTTTAACTGTCTTAATGTTATTCTAGGATTGTTTTCCAAATAACGCTCGATAAGTATAAGATGGTCGTTTGTTACTTTGACATTGCGCTTTCCTCCGTGTTGCTTTTTAACTAATAATTGTGTCTTAACCCATCGATAGGCTGTTGCTTTTTTAACTCCTAATTTATTAGCAAGGGTTTTCCAATCTTCACCACTATTGTACAATGCACATATTTGGTTTTTAATGGTGATAGCTTCAGTTTTCTTGATGTAAGGCATTTTGGTATATAACCCAGAAAATGTATTTTCAAACTCACGAATGTATAAAATTATAATGAGTCTTTATTCGGAGTGATATTAATTCAATATTATAATGTAATTTATTTAATATTTACGAACTTTTGCTAACAACCATGGAGCTTTTATGTCGAATGATGAAACCAATCTGAATTTATGATAAAAGAAACACGAAATTAATAAATGAAATGCAAACATTATAAAAAAGTTTACGCTAAATAGAATATGGGCTCGTATGAACCGTATCATAAAGCAAGGGTGCAATAAAACAACCAAACATAATTAAGATTAGGTGCAAGAATCACAAGAAAACGATGCAACCTAATCCTACTTAGGGAAAATGCGTGAGTTTTTAAAACAATTAAGCCATCTGGTATGAATTTTTTAAGTTTTGTAGCGCCATGCGCACTCACACTTTTGTTATAACAAACACGAGTGAAGTTTCTAAAATTCTAAAAATTCTGAGTTTTCTGACAATTCAAATATTTTGACCTTCTATCCCTACGAAACAAATCCGCAAATTTGCAGTAAACCGAATTACAAATTTTGCACAATAAGAAAATATAAAGAGATCATTATCACAGCATACACAGACATTGGTTGTCCTATTGTCAAATTTGCGACATCTTTTTTGTTTCTAAAAATGTCCACACAACACAAAATACATGTTTTTAACACCAAGCCAATTCATGACTGTCATTTACTTACATACATAGTTTTCGTATATTTTTATTTTAATATAAGCGTTTAAAGTAAGAAATAAAACAGAATTTTTCATCTATTCGCAGAACTGTTTTAGTCGATTTTTCAAATTTGGAAATGAAAAAGTAAAATACGCTAACCACAAAAAAATTTAATATAATTCTTAATATGGTAGAAATAAATCAATAAAATTTTATGCGTGCAATTGTGGTAAAACTTTATTATTGATACAGCCGAGAAAAAATATATATCCATCTAATACTTCAATTAATTGTTAACTGTTGTTATAAATTTCGTGAAGTTCTAATTATAAAAACAGGTGCTCCACAGGTCCCAACCACTTTGCCTATATCAGCTCTTTCTCATATAAATCTTCACTTGTTGCTAAAGTTTCATCAAAGCTGTAGTATCCCAACAGACATAAATTCTGTTGTACGAATAGAAAAAGTAAAAAAAAATTTATCGGAAGTGAAACTGGAAGAATTAACGCATATTTACTTTACAATACTCTCAATAACTATAAGCATATTTAACTAGTTTAAACAGGGGCTCGGCAGACCCCCACTACTTATCCCAATATCGTCCAACAACTAATCAGTTCTTTGTCATTCAAATCTCCATCTTTTGTCAAAATGACATCAAAATTGATTAGTGAACTAAGTCTGTATGCTCCCAACAAACGTTAGTGTGAAAAGTCAACAGTTGTATGGTGAACCCTCCGCCACTTTGATCATGTGTTCGAAAAGTTGATAATTATCTTCTCACACTAATTGAAACCATTTTCATAAGTTTCATCACAATCACTTCATTATTGTAGGCTGTAATATGAATAAAGACACTAAAAAAATATAAAATTGAAAAAATGGAAAAAAAATGTTTTACCGGAAGTGAAAAACTGGAAGTGGAATACAGAACTGTTATTAACCGTACTAAATGCTTATGTGCCAAGTTTCATCCAATTCGATTATTAGGTACATATGTTATGATGTTTTCAAAAACTCAGGTGCTCAGGGGACCACATACCACTTTGTTCAATATCGCTCAAAAACTAATCAGCTCCTTGGTTCACATATTTGCATCTTTGTTAAAAGTATCATCAAAATTCATACACGAACGATTGTTGTATGCTCCCAAAAAACAAAAAATAGTAAAAAAAAAACACCTGTTGTATGGTGGACCCCCAACCTTTTGTCCAATGTTCTCCAAAAGTGAACGAAATCTTTCTGATATTGATTGAAACATTTTACCAACGCCTCATGAAAATCGATTTCTAATTGTAGGCTACAGTAGGGAAACACCAGAAAAAAACTTTTTAACCGGATGTGGCAAACTGGAAGTTGGTATTCAGGAAACAGTATTAAAACCTTATATGCCAAGTCTCACTAAGATCGAAAGCCGGACTTAGAAGTTATTGAAGATTTAAACTTACAGGTGTTCGGGAGACGTTGTTTGGTTAAATTTTGAAATGAATTCAGATCTTCCAGTTTCAAGTGAACCTGGATCATTTGTCAAAGTTTCATCAAGATCCTACGCTAAATGGAGGGGTTTTTTAGTAGTTTGCTGAGTGTATCATCTTTTCACTAAATTATGTTAACATATGATCTGTTGTAATTTTCGGGCAACGTAATAATGTTTCGTGTTAGTTTTGTAATAAATTATAAAACAGAGGGGAAATACTTGAACTTTTACAAAGAGTTTAATGTTTAATATAGATCGCTGCTCAAAACTAAAAACAATATCATAAAAGCCTTTAGCCGAAAACTATATAAAAATCCTTGACCTTAATACAGACCGGTCTTGAATCTCAAAATTTTGAAATTTCAGCCCCTTCATATTTAGTAAACTGGAGAAAAAGTAGCATGTTTTATTCGGGACTTTGTTCGGGATTGTACTTTTTGTGTTTCGTCTGTAGTTGTGGGCCTTGCTCGTCATTTAGCGCCTATAATAATACTATTTTATATTTGAGTGAATTAAAAGAAATTTTTTATTACTTGAACAATCCAATAATAATGTTGTACTTGTCGAAACAGAATGCATGAGTTTTGTGTTATGAAAATTTTGTTTCCCTAACAAAACCTAAGTAAAAAAGAAAATCAAAAGAAATAAAATTTTTTTCAGAATTTACATTTCGTAAGTAGTATGCAGCTGAAAATAAGAAAAAGTCATCAAGTGACCTGTCAATAGACGTCGGGCTACCCGTAGAGATTTCTTATTTTCAAATTACCAAACAGAATAAATGTAGTTCCATTTATTTCGTACGAAAAATACTAATAAATTGAATGTTTTACAATTTGCCAAATTTGTTTTATTAAACATGTTACAAATATTCTTGACTTAAGTCGTTGCCACATCACACATGATAAAAACTTTCGCCGGATCTTAGCAACGATTTTCTAATTTTTTATTAAACGAAAACTCGCTTTGTTTGAATATTATGCCAAATGTATGGTAAATTAGAATACTTTTACGATTCTACATAAACGTAATGAAATACAAAAGCTTTATTTTCGATACACAATATTTCAAAAATAGACAAGGTCACATTCTTTTCTTAGAAAAAGGGTCAACATGAAATACAATAAAATTACTTTATGAATCAAATCAACATAACGTAAAATAATCGAATACATATTCTAATATTTTCTCAAGATTTCTAAAAAGTAACCTCGAATTATCTAGAAATTGTGTAGAATCCTATATAAGGAGTTTCCTCTTGCAAAATAAAGATTAGTTTTATTTTAAACCTGCGACGGTAAAGTTAAAATTATAACAGTGATTTTTAAATTAGTTTTTGTGAATAAAGAAGAGTTATTGAATAGAAATATCTACACAATATGTTCGAGGTAGTGTAAATCAAAGCAAATTTGACTATAATAAAAAGAAACGAAATAAATTTCGTTTTTCATTTCAGAAGTAGTATATGCAGATGCAGAAGTAGTATGCAGATACATATTTTCATTTTAAAATTACCAAGCGAAATGTATAAAGAACATTTATGTTGGACTGACTTAAGAGACATTATTGTTTATTTTTAATATATTTAATAATTAAATAGTAATAGTTAGACTAAATGGAAAACTTGTCTTAGAAGGTATGTGGACTAATGGTAAAAGTTTGGGTGTTGTAAAGCAAAGTTGAAAAGTTGTGATTATTGAAAATCTACATTACGCTAAATGGAGATGTTTTCTAGGAAGTTTTCTGAACTAATTGAAGGAACAGTTTGTTTGGAAAATTTCAGTTGTAATTATTGAAAATAAACATTTATCTATATGAAGAGGATTTTTGGGATGTTTTCTGAACTAATAGAAAATATTAACTATGGGTAGGTATAATATGTCGTTTTATTAGAAAAAATGAAATTTTTAAGATTAAATGAAGAAGTTTTTGAGAACTTAGCTTATTCCATGTTATTATATTAATTTATGATCAATTATAATTTTTCGACAACGCATTGATGTTTTGTGTTAGTTATTAATGCATATCTAAACAGAAATAAAGCACTTGTACTTTTACAATGTCTCTTATGTTTCATATTTCTCATATTTCTCATTTCTAAAACTTAAAACTCTTAAAATCCTTCTTCTGAAAACTATGTAAAATCCCTTAACACATACCGAAGTTTTGATATCTCAAAGCCTTTAGATTTCAGTCCTTTCATATTTTACTATTACTATCAACATACATTTTCTTGTGTGTCGTTTATGTAGGCTGTCAATAAGTGTTCCAACCCTGTATTAATTTTTTTTAATGGTCGAGTGTCACTTGAAAATCTTTTTTTGAATCGATTAATTTTTTATGTTATCAACCCGTGTTTTGTTAATTGTTAATTTATCGCTTCAACAAACTTTGATCTGAATGAAAATTGAACCCAGGTACTCCGATTTTAGGTCCAGCTTGTGGACGACACCTAGGTTACTCAACATTTTAATATATAATAGCAATACAGCTTGTCGTTATTTTGAAAAAACAAATTACTCACCTCCACCGGAATATCGTCGCCGATCAGTCATCCCTTAAACTCCGACCCCACCCCATCCGTATCTGTGAAAATAAAAATATATTTATATAACACGTCATTTGAAAAATTTTCCATCTTAACCTAATTTAAACTTCATCAATATATACATTATGCGTTTTTTCATAATTTGAAATCAATATTTATTTTTAAAACTCAAGGACTTATAACAAAATAACAAAAATTATTAAAAAATTTTAAAAAGTTATATATTGTAACCAACGAAAATACAAATTGCTTATCGCTTCGAACAAATCAGAAATAGCTATGTCAGTAATCTATCAAACACGATAGTTTTTGACTATCCATATTTACATAAATAAACCACGACAATGCAACTAAATTGACAAAAAATGAACATAAAAAAAATAAAAACGAAAAAATTTATCGAAGGAGAAAAATTTAAAATGTGGTGTGATTGGGTGACGTAGAAGTAGAATAATGATTATAATTTCAAAGTACGGCTGAAGTTTATTGAATCTATTTATAAAGTAAAATAAAAGAAAATGGCGTTTCCCGTCACTACCAAAACAAATGTGTATGTTATCAAAACAAAAAAGTTGATGTAAAGTATTTTAAAAAAATAGTGCATTTGTACAAAAGATGAAAACACTATTTTTTCGTGAATGAAAATTTGTTGACGAGACGCTAGTAACAGCTGCTTCTTGATCCAAAAAATGGAGCGACGGAGTTGCACCTTTCGTCGAAATTATTATGATGGTTCTTGATCGGAACTGCGTTCTGAGTACTTCTGGGGCGTAGACCTGCCCATCTTGAAAAGAAAAACCAACCAACCTGACGAAGGAAGATTTGTGGTACCGCCCAAGAGCAGTAGCAAGAGTTCCAGAATCTGAACATGGAGCCGGAAGAGTAGCTTCGCATCGCCGCTACAACAACGAGACGCCAGCGTCAATTTCAACAACGTTAACCGGCATATTTCCCGACTCTTGGAAGCTGGCCAGCGTTCAACCCATACCAAAGAAAGGCAGTAAGATGGATCCTAACAATTATAGACCAATTGCAATTCTGTCGGTTTTAGCTAAAATATTTAAAAAATATGTTAACTACAATTTAATAGATTACTTAGAGGTGTCGCGAATTATTGATGATAAACAGTATGGTTTTCGTAGAAGTCATGCAACAGGTGATCTGTTAGCCTACGTATCCCATCTCTGGAACAAATCGCTGGAAAACCATGGTGAAACATTCAGTATTTCACTTGACATTTCTAAAGCATTTGATAAAGTGTGGCATAAAAATCTCATAGCTAAATTAAAATCTTATGGCATAGACCATCTTACTGTCTCATGGATTCATAGTTTTCTTTCAGGTCGCCAATTTCATGTTAATTTAGATGGTATCACATCCAATATTTTCACAACCAATGCTGGGGTTCCCCAAGGTTCTGCACTCTCACCAACCTTGTTTCTTCTATACATTAATGAATTACTTATTTCCACAGTGCACCCAATCCACAGTTTTGCTGATGACAGCACATTGCATGCATCACATGCATCTCCTAAATTTCGATCTCATATACTGCAGTTACCACTGATAGAGAGCTGGTAATTGATTCTATCAACAAAGATCTGGAGCGTATAATGGAATGGGGAGATCGTAATCTTGTTTCATTTAATCCAACCAAAACCAAATTATGCCGTCTTTCACGAATAGAGCGACATAAAAATTTCCCTATTAAAATAAACCACGAGGAATTGCGTGAGGTTGAATCAGTTAGACTTCTTGGAGTGGATATTCAAAATAACCTGAAATGGAATAAACATGTGTTCAACCTCGCTAAATCTGCAATGCAAAAATTAGGATTCTTGAGTCGATGTAAAAAGTATTTCAATCCCGAGCAAATTTTGCTAATCTTCAAGTCCTTTATTCGTCCATGTATGGAGTACTGCTGTCATGTTTGGGGAGGTGCTTGTCAGTCAACAATAAAATGTCTAGACTCTGTACAGAGAAAATCAATACGGTTGATTGGTAATACCGAGCTAACGGATCAGCTTGATTCACTCCAGCACAGAAGAAATGTGGCGGAATTATCAATCTACTATAAATATAACTTTAGCGAATTCTCCTCTAAGGAAATTCAAAATATCCTTCCATCGTGTGCGCACTATAATCGACAAACAAGAGCTGCCGAGTCGTCCTATTTATTTGTTGTACAAATACCTCGTTGTAGAACTGTGTCCTTTCAGAACGACTATTTTAATAGAGTGGCCAAATTGTGGAACTCAATGCCTCCCTCTGTATTTCCCGATGAATTTTCCCTTCAGGCGTTTAAAAAAAATGTCCATAATCATTTAAAACAATTAGTATAGTTATCCCTATATCCCCATTCCTTCCATTTTCCTCATCTCCTTCCTTTATAGTTGACATGGTATCTTCGGATATTCAAAGAGTCTAAATAATAAATATATCATATTTAGTGTGCTAAACATGTCTAACTAATTAATAAAAAAAAAAAAAAAAAACGTAAAACGTTTTCATCTGACGAGGAAATGCAATTTTTTCTACGATAGTAAATATTGTTACGATTACAGAAAGATTTAGACTATTACAGTTTCTTCCAGTAAAATCAAATCACAACGAAATGCAACAACAAATGAATGAAATGAATAGTGTGTGTTGTTGTACTTCGTGGAATTCGGGTCAACAATAAATAAAATTGAATGATTTTATGAATCAAATCAGCATAACGTAAAGTAATCGAATATTCTACTATTTTTTCAAGGTTTCTAAAAAGTGACCTCGAATTATCTAGAATTAAACAGAATGGTATATAAGCGATTGCCTCTTGTAGATTAGAATAAGTGTTATTTTAAACCTGCGATAGTGAAGTTATAAGCATAAAAGTGATTTTTAAATTAATTTTTGTGAATAAAGTTTAAACTGTATCAAGTAGAAATAATTTGTGTATTATTTTAAACGTTGTATTACTGGAAATTTCTATAATCAACCGTTGGAGTTTCTGAAGCTGTTGAAAGAATATTCTAGTTAGGAATATTGTTTTCTATTTTCCTATTGTTGTGGAACAATTAAGTTGAAGACTTAATAAAACCTGGTGTTTGTGCTTACTAACCAGTGATCGAACTCAGAAGGGATTTGGGAATTGCGTTTATCGAATTGTGAGTTAGGCCAATTCGAAGGAAGGAAGATCGCAGAAAGACTTCTTTGTCCGAACTGCATACAAATGGAATAGTTTGCCGGAATCCATTGTCTCAGGTGGCTTCAATCCGCAGAGGTTTAAAAAAAGCGTTCATCAATACCTTGGAACGCAGGTTGTTGTGGGAACGCAGGTTGTTGTGGGACCTAGGTCTTAAAAGGTATTTGTGTGTTGTTGTGACACATATTCTAAACCCTTTAATACAACACTTTTTATTTAAAAAAAAAAAATATCATTAATGCAGCATTCCGATTAAGGTATGTATTGATGCAATGCAAAGTAGCAGATGTGATTATGATCCTAAAACCGAATTAATTACCAGATGACAAAAACTCGTATAGATCGATATTATTCCACATTGAAAAAGATTGATGCAAGAATCCCGCAGGGTAGTGTCCTAGGACCGGTACTATACCTGCTTTATACAAGAGATTTACCTAGCCTAAGCAAAACAACTATTGCAACCTTGGCAGACGATACCTCAATTTTGACCACCGGAAAAAACGTAGAAGAAGCAACTAGCAAACTGCAATACGCTACTAATATAATCCACAACTGGACAAAAAGATGGCGAATTAAGCTGAATGAACCAAAATTCTCTCATGTTAACCTCACTAATCAAAAAATAAATCAAATACCCCTGAAAATCAACTCGACACAAGTTGCTTATCCAAACACAGCAAAATATTTAGACTAAATGCTAAACTGAGATGGAAGGAACATGTTGAAAAGAAAAAAGAACAGAATTTGATATTAAGAAAGATGTACTGGTCACTTGGAAGAAACTCTAAAAAATATTAATTAAATACTAAAGAAGAATTAAAATTTATAGGATAAAAATACTCAAAATTTTATATTCGAAGAAAATTATATACATACACATATACATTTTTTTTTTTTTTTTTTTTTTTTTTTTTTTTTTTAGTTTGAAAAAAATAGTTTTTATTGACACAATAAAAAGTACAAAAGAATATTTTTATATAAGAGAAAACTTTTTTTTTTTACCTAAGAGGTCTTAAAAGTAGACCTATTCTAGGAAATTACCAACTTAAAACAAGCACTAATTGGAATAACGGGATTAAAGTGGGATAAAAAATTAAAGCAGGGTTTATAGAGAGATAAACAGTACTGAAAAAATTATTCAAAACCTAAATTTCCTCTAACATGTATTATGCGTCAGAGTCAAACTCTTGTTTAGCTACTCACAAATTGTAAAGTATCAAAATTAATCAAAAATTAAAAATGCAGTTTTCTGGACAGAGTATTAGGACGACGACTTTCTGGACGCGGCACGAAGAAAAAAAAAATATCCATAGACTTAGCGAGATGTAATGAAGGTGTTTAAAAGGTGAGCTCGAGTGAATTTTTTGAAGTGTGATATCGTGGTAACGCACTTTATGTGGTCGGGTAATGAGTTGTAGATTGTAAGACCTTTGCTGAATATGCTGCTTTGCGTAAGGTTAGTCCTAGCGTATATTGGCCTAAACAACTGCGCAGAACGAGTGCTGTGATCATGAAAGTGTTCATTTGTGCTAAAGCAGAATGCTGATTTAGTTGAATTGTTGATTATTTTGTAGATGATAAGCAGTGTTTCGTAGTTGAACATTACTGTAATTGGTAAGATGTTGTCCTTATATAGATCGACCGTGTGCGTTCTAAATTTCAAATTGTATAGATTTTTGATGGCTCGGTTCTGGATGACTTGAAGCTCACGAATTTTGTAGGAAGGTGCTGCACCCCAGATTGGATTTAGATATGTAAGAATAGAATGGAAATACGCAAAGTAAAGCGATTTTAATACGTGACTGGGAAGGGCAAAATTAACTTTTTTCAGAACACCGGCCAGACCGGAGAGTCTTTTCGCCAACATGTCAATGTGCGGTACCCAGTTTAAGTTGTGGTTAAGAATAAGACCGAGGTACCTCACTTCCTTAACACAACTGATTGACATTCCACCAACAACGATATGGTTAATCATGTGTTCCATTGACGAGTTCCTCTGATAGAACACAATGAATTCTGTCTTTTTTGTATTAATGGTTAATTGGTTGGCAACCATCCAGTTCTGCAGTACCTTGTAGTCATTTTGCATGGCTTGCTGCAGGTCACAATATGAAAGTTCACCGTAGACTAACGCTGCATCGTCTGCAAACAGTTGTAGCATTCCTTGTAAGTTTGTACTGAAAATATCATTAATGAAGACGAGAAAAAGTAGGGGACCTAAAATGGACCCTTGAGGAACACCCGCAGTTATCAATTTTTGTTGGCTCTTATCTCCATTAATTTGAACAAATTGTTTTCTATTGGTGAAATAGCTGGTAAACATTTTATATGCATTACCCTTAAGCCCGAGTCTTCTAAGTTTTGTCAACAGTATTTGATGGTTTACGCAGTCAAAGGCTTTTTTTATGTCAATCAGGAGAACCGAAGTTTTAAGTTTTTTTTCTATGTTGTGATAGATTTGAACGATAAGATTTAAACATGCTGATAAAGTCGATGAACCCTTCCGAAAACCAAACTGGTGATTCGATATAAATTGGATACTAACCAGATGTCGCTCAAGGCGCGTTTTAATCACTTCCTCCAAGATTTTAGAAAATACAGGAAGTACAGAGATTGGTCTGTAGTTCTCTGGATCTGATTTTTCACCATTCATTTTGTAAATGGGTGTTACTCGGGCGATTTTGAGTTTATCTGGAAAATACCCATTCTTTAGAGATGAGTTGATGAGATTAGTTAGAAGTGGAGCAAGCTCGGTTTTGATTGATTTAACTAGCTTAGCTGAGGAAACATTACATATGTGTATATTACATATGTGTATACACTTATACCCTTTTCCTCAACCTGGAATACGAATTCGATTAACAGAAAACCAAAAATATGTATTTTAGTTTGTATTCTAACTATAAGTTCTAGAAAGATATTTAGAGACATTTGTTTTTTCAGACGCTTCAAAAGTTGGTGAAAAGGCGATACCGCATTGTCATTAAATAAATTTGAAGCACACATAGCCACTGCCTTATTATGGTGACGCTTCTCAATGTACAACGCAACCTTTTTTTCCTCAAATATATGATTTTAGCATTTTTCTTACTGCGCCAGAAGATTTTTGTTGTTACCTCCACCACCTTCTCTGACAAACTCTCCACAATCTTTTGTTGTAAAACACAATGCAAATGCAACTTCTTCTTCGGCCATTAATGTTCCTGACTTTTTTTACGAGGTCAGTGAAAATATTTTTTTTTTATTCTTTTCATACTTTTTTTGAAATTTTTATGTTTACGTTAATTTTTTTTACAAACCGAGACTTTCCCTTATTATGCGAAACTACTACGATCGTTAAGCGAGTCATTTTTTTAACTAGTTATTTTGCTCGTTATGCGAATTACTCGATATGAGAGGTGCTCGTTAAACGAAGTTTTACTGGTTTAGGCAGTTTCTGATGTGCATCTAAGGTGGATCACGCGTAACCAATTCTTTGCAGGAATAATCGTTCTAGTAGCAGCTTAAATTTTAGTGAGTCGGCAGTTCTTTTTCTGGTATAACTGGCACTTTTTATTGAGGCTGACGATGCCTAAATTAAAAGGGACCAAATCACCCTACAGCCTTGACGCGCGCTTTCGTGGGTGATCTAGGCTGTAGGGTGATTTGGTCCCTTTTAATTTCGGCCTCTCTGTATTGCATCTGTGATTGTGTGGCTGGCAAATATTTTCCTGAAGCCATCATATTGAGGCATTTCTTGAAGCCACGAGTTACTTGGATCAGTAATCAGTGCGCATGGAGGAGTCAGTTTTTGCGGGTTTGTGACTTTTTAGTTTTAGATCTACGGGTGTGATAACCCCACGTACGCCAGTCGCTATTATTGAGTTAACGTGAGATATAATTAGCCAAGGTGATATTTTAGGGATGCTGCCGGATTCAGCCAACGGTAGCCCTCTCAATCTTAGTTATGGAGATGATTCCATGCTATTGCATATATCGAGCAGAGTTATACTTTACGTGGTAGTGATTTTCTATGTTCCAGATATTTGGAGAAGAAACGGCGCAATTTTACTGTACTATGCTGCCGCAATAGCCGTAGATGCTTCCGAGTAGTTTCGGTGCTGCAAACATATCGTCGCGAAACCAAAAGTAGATAATAAAGAGTGACGTGAGTAAATAATAAAGAGTGAGTGAAGATCAAATCATATCCAGAGGCCAGAGACCACCGCCCAACTTAAATTACAAACGAGAATTGACAGAATTGTTAGTACCGGTTAGTACCTACCCTTTGGCGTTTTGACATTTAGGCAACTGGAAGTTCTTTAGATACAGATGGAAGTTCTTTAGATATACATGGACGTACTCATAGGCAATTAAAAGGAACAATTCCGCTATGGAGAGATACAAACAAATTCGTTTTATCGAAAATTTTAAATTCTTGGATACTCGCTTAGTAAGATTTAACAAATAAAATGATAGTTGGAACTTGAAAGACACCCATGAGGCTATTGTTATTAGATATTATTGGACAAACTGCTACAGGAACCGCTGAGAATCTTCTATGCTTTCCGAGGCTGTGGACTCTGCAATACAACTGTATTATTTTATTTTTTAATTGTAGTTGAATCTTCATTCTTCAGTGACATTGGCTCGTATGAAAATCAATTTAATTAAGCATTTTTTTTATAGAAAAAAGCTTACTTATAACAACAATAACAAGTAACTAGAAGATTTTTAAATGGCAACGTTAACCTCCATATTTAATTTACCGCACCGCCAAAATAAAAGGCGTAACATCTTCAACTATTATCAAAATTTTAACCGCGTCCATCATCTTAAATCAATATTTTATTATTCAATTAATATTATACATGACATTGTTTTCGACTTTATTTTATTATTTTTTGTTGAATTGAAATTGTTGATTTTTATCAAATTAAAATTAGAAACTATCAGTTAAATTAGTTAAAGATTAAAAAAAAAGAAAAATCTATAATTAGCTTTAGATATAACATATGATAGAAAAGGAAAACCTTATATCCTTTGTAAAAAGTACTGGCAAAAAAATGGTTGTCATAATTTTAATTACATATATGAAATATTATTTACCTTTTAGATACAATTTTACTGTTCCAAATCTATTTGATCGATAGAAAATTGTTAATTATCACTTTAAATTAATTATTTTATTACTTATATATTTCCACTGATAAATACACTTTCAATCACTTCGGTTTATTCAAATTATAACGGGTGAGATTTTAATGTTTATCACTTTTTTAATTTAATTTAACTAACTTAATTGTCATATAAATAATAAAACTAAAGTTAATTTCGTTTAATTAGATATATTTTTTAAAATAAAGAAACCAATTATTTTATGAAGAGATGATTTTTTTTTAAAGAAGATGGCGGCTGTAAAAAACAACAACCGTCCGTCAACACACAAATTATTGAAACCTTTCCGATTGTAAAATCAAATAACCCGACAACACCAAAAAAAATGAAAATAATATAAAAAAGAAACACCTTCCTCTCTTCTACTTCTTATTTTCTTTTAATATTTTCTTCCTTCTTCTTCTTATATGTATAATGTATTTTCACAAGAATTTAGACAATTTTTTTTACATATATATATATTTATGAATAATGAAATTTTAATTTTTTTCACTTTTCTTTCCATTTTAATTGTAATTTATTTTAATTTGATTGTTTTTGTGATTAATAATAATTTTTGTGATCATAAAACTATTTTACTAATTTTTTAGCATGCCACCACAAAAAAAAATTTACCACTTGTGTTTTCAAATTGTCGTGCCAACTGCCATCTCAATGCTCTAATTTGTTTTGCAACGGTGACGGACGGAAAAACAACAACAATAAAATAATAAAAAAGAGATACGAAAACCAATACAATCAAAAATTTAGTGGTTGGATTCTACAATTCATAAAATATTATACACATGGTAGGCAATATACCGGAAATAAATACAGAGAATATAAATATTTTTATTTGTTTACATGAGAAATTGTACTCATCTATATAGATTGGTTTAAAGAGTACTAGAGAGGAGAAAGAGAGTTCATTCATAATTTTTTATTTATATATATTTATAATTTAAAACCGAACAATAAATAAACCGCAACCGTAATTAGCTGTTGGATTACAGTAAAAAAAAAGTAAAAGTATGAATTGTATTTATAACACAATTTATTATTTTATTTATTTTATTATCATAAAAATTTGTTATACAGATTTTCGATATCACACAAAATTTTATTATTTAATTATAGATCCAATTCGAACAATTAAATTTCGATAACACTACAAATTTTGTTTTTCTAATTGTAATATTTATATCTAATGTATTTTAAATATTGAATATAATAAGTACATAATTAATCAAATGGAATGAATACAAAAAAAAAATATATTAAGGAATAAATTTTTATATAAAAACTTTTATTTGAAACAAAAGATTCAAAATATCGATTTCGTTCGAAAAAGATTTAAGAGTTTGGTGGGAAAATTTTAGGTTTGATAAATTTCCATTTTTGGACATCAACACTATTGTTATTGAATTACAAAAAACAAACTATTTATTTAAAGTTTTAGCTATTCAAGATCTATCACCAAACTTTTGTATATAATCTTGGCAATCGTAAAAATGAAAGAAGTAAATTTGGTAAGATTTAGAAAATTGGCTGTTTAAATTGTATATATCGACAAATCTACTATGGTTTTCCGCATAACAGTTAGATGTTAATCCATCTGCAACTTACGACTAAAACATAGAGTCTAAATAAATACATATATATTTAACTAAAATTTATGTTTAATAACACAAAAATCACAATTTTAAAGAATTAAAATATATTGCAAATTGATTTCTTTCTTCGAAAAAAAAACTAATCTATATCGTAAAGTAATAATGAAATTTTTTTGAATCTTTGGCAACATAAATTCTATTACTTTTTTAGATTCAAATTTTGTCGTTGTATTACAAAACGATTACACTGTAAATATATGACGATTCGAATCAAAATTTTCAGCTTCTTCCGCTAACTCAATTGTCTTCTTATTAGTTTTTAAAATATTTTCATCTGTTTTACTGTTTTTCTGACTATAATTTACTTGTTCATTATTTACACAAATTTTTTCAACATTCTTATCCTCTTCTAGTCCTTCATCAGCTACAATTATGTTTACTTGTTGATCATTGTTTTCACACAATTGGGTATGTGAACTTGAGTTTTTTATTACTGATGGCTCTTCTTCGGTTGATTGAGAGTTTTGTAATATTGGTGGTGAGGTTGTGATTGATGACCACCAATTTGAAAATGCGCCTTTGGCAGTAGAAAGAGCCCCACCTGTTAAGTAAAATTTTTATTTGATATTGCTTTATATTTATCTGATTTATGTGCAAGAATAACTCACCTACAGCTTTACTTGTATTATTAACAGCCTGATTGAGTTTTCGTCCACTCTCCGTATTCTGCATTGTTCTGTAAAAATACTTTATTTATGACTTTTTTAACCAATTGTCAACTTTTAAAATCCACTTACTGTGCAATTCTCAACTTCATATCCGCTACGGAAAGTGTTCCTGCGAACGGATGTCCCATTGGTATACTCTCAAATATTGAATCATCCGGACGCTTCTCAAACCATTCCTGAAAGCATTGGGTCTTTTTCCATGCGATAATAAAACTACCATTAAAATGCTCTATCTCTTTACAATTATCGTTGAACAATGATGTTTTTAGCATGGCCACCATATAACCTTGAAATTGTTCTCTAATCCAGGCTTCACTCCCCTCCGCATCCTCTTTTGGATTCGTAGCATGACGAATAATAAAATCAATAAAACGTAGATCTTCCGTTGTTAATTGTAACTGTTTACGTAGCTCATGATCTTGTGTTTCCATAATAGCAGCATCAACATTTATTAAAACATCGGCCAATTGTTTTTTCTGTTGAAATAATATATTTGATGTTCCAATAATATAGCCTAGTACAGATGAATCAGTTAATAGATCCATGTAGGGAAGAGATAAATATGGTAGACATAGATTTCCATGTTGAAATATTGGTATTGGTGCGTTCCAAGTTGAAGGTTTTAATGCACATAACGGAGCTAAACTGGTAGCTAATTGTAAAAAAAAGATTTGAATGATAGTTAATTGATTTTTGCAACGGTTGGTTCTTCGTCGCCGTCATCGTTTTATAGTAGCCAAGGATCTTGGGTACTACTTGGGTACAAGGTAGTTGGGTACTATTAAGGACGCGTTGGACGCCAAAGAAGAATGGAAAACTAAACAATTGATACACGCATGTGATAAAATGTGACATAAGACAATATTTCATGATAAAACGGAGGAAATAAAAGAATCATTTCTTTGAGCAAGCAATAGTGCGGCATTATCTAGAAATGGGCTAGTGCTATCTCACGTGAACTCGTATGCCAATAGTAGCGACTGCAGTACACGTGGTTGTCATACCCGAAGATCAACAATTTACTGTGGCTGGGAGCAGTAGAGCATCAGTTCCAGCAGAAAGTGACACTGTGCCAATTAGAGTTGATAAGAGTAGACCGCATATAGGGCTACCTATAGGTCCTTGGTCTACCTATAGGACCGCATATAGGTCCTCTACCACCTGTAGGCCAGCTTGGAGGGCTGGACGACCCACTGAGGCGAGGACCTGGAATGGAAACAGAAGATCCCAATCGTCGGAGCAGAAAACGTGAAACGGGCCAGAGTCTACGACACCGCAGGACAATACACAAAAGAAACCTAGGATAGCCACCCGTCAGGACAGAGAGCAACACCATCTCAATCACCACCTTTGATGGTGTTATTAAGGCAAGTAAGTTGGCTATTCTGGATGTGAATTATCCCCAGACGATGCTTAGTGCAGAGGAGCTGGGGTTAATCGAAGCAGGACTAGTATCCAATTCCTCACAAGATTACCGTCTTTCTCCCAAGGTGTGCTGGGCAGACCAGGAAGAAATCCCTCGCTCTCCCAGAGGGGCAAACCGGTGGCTTATTTGTTAAGGAGTGGAAGCTGTCATGAAGTCGGGATGAGGGCACAGGCCAACTCCTGACGGCACTATTTGACGACAGGGCAAAAACAGCCTTATCGGGAGTGGGAAATACTCTCAACTAACGGTTTGACAAAGTTATTGTTCATGGACCTAGAAGTGCAACAGCAGAAGGTACAAGGGAAAAGGAAGCTGGTGGCATCTCGAAGGAAGTACCTCAGATATCACCACAGATCAGGGAGGCAGCCGCAACATTAACGACACCCAGTGAGGTGGCAAATATGGTTGTGGAAGAGGAAGAGGATGCTTCTGCAGAGGATTGCAGTGGTATCGAAGAAGTGGGATCGAGGAGGAGGAGGTTGTTGATGAATGAAGGGGCAGGTACGCCCCTCTTCGAAAAACTCTAAAGGATGAGTGGCCCAAGTGAATGTCCACCACGCCAAAGCAGCTTCAGCTGTTGTAGCCAGAACATTCACTAAGAAACGGCCAGGGCTCACGCTGATACAGGAACCCTTGATCCACAAAAACAGGGTGAAGGGCCTTGCAAACAGCGAGGCAAAGATAGTATGGGATACTAATGCAAACTCACCTAGAGCGTGCATTATGATAAGGAAAAACATTAATATATTTGTCTTTCAGATTTTCTTACCAGGGACTTGGTGGCTATATCAACTTCCATCACACTAGGAGGCATTCGCCGACAGTTAGTGGTAGCATCAGTATACTGTGCAGGAGACGGAGTACTGATACCGCCCAAGAAGGTACAGGGGCTGGTGGAATGGTTCAACAAGAAGTGGCCTCTAATAATCGGGTGTGATGCAAATGGTCACAGCGAAACATGGGGAAGTACGGATACAAACCAAAGAGGTGAGTTTCTGTTAGAATTTTAAGTTAAAGAAAACCTAAGCGTGTTTAACGTCGGGAACACACCCACTTTTGTCACAAGGGCAAGACAGGAAGTGTTAGATTTAAAGGTATGAAGTACCAATGTAGGACAGTGTATAACGTACTGGAGGGTCTCAAATGAACCCTCCTTGTCGGATCATAGAATGATTCTGTTTGATCTGGAAAGTACGAAAGAGGAATCACCCCCGGTTCGGAACCCCAGGAACACAAAGTGGGATCAATTTGAGGAGAATCTAAAAGAAGGTCTGCAGCTAGTAACCGTTAGAGAGACAGTAAAACACTATGCCGCGCTGGAACAAGCTGTAGCTGTGGTAAACCTCGCAATCACCAAGGCGTTCGAAGACTGCTGCCCAATTACTAAGGTAAAAGAGCAAAAGGACGCGTTTTGGTGGAGCAAGGAGTTGTCAAAATTAAGAACAGAAGTACGGAGGCTCTTTAATAGAGCAAAACAATCCGAAAACTGGGAAGAGTTTCAAGAGAGATCAGGATGGCAAAGAGGGGCAGCTTTAGAACCTTCTGTGATAATATCTCTGCAACGCCTGTAGCGGTTAAGCTACATAAAACTTTGGCCAAGGACAGTGTCGAGATTAAAACTTCGTTGAGAACGTCGGATGGAACGCATACGGAAGATGAGCAAGAGAGTTGTGATCGACAACCACATATGGACCAATATCTTGGTGAGTTCGCCTTTGCAAGATAGTCAACATGCGTACAGAACGGGCAGATCAACGGAAACCTCGTTGTTCAGTTTGACGAAAGAATTAGAGAAGGCAGTGTACAACAAAGAAGTTGCTGTCTGTGCCTTTTTGGACAATGAAGGAGCTTTTGATAATACCTCGCATGGAGCAGTCAAGAAGGCTCTAAGCGGGAAAAAGTTGACAGCTCCACAACTGACTGGATGTGTGAGATGCTGAGAACTAGAGTAGTAGACACCAAGGCTGGTGATTGTAAAATCAGCCCTGGTACCACTAGGGGCTGTCCGCAAGGTGAGGTCTTATCACCGCTCATGTGGAGTCTAGTGGTGGATGAAGTTCTAGTTGTATTAAGTAACAAGGGCATTAAATGTCTTGGGTACGCAGATGATATTGTCATTATTGCCAGAGGGAAGTTCGAAGAAACACTCTGTGATATTGTACAGAGGGGACTGAATCTGGTAGACACCTGGTGCACATCTGTGGGACTAAAACTCAATCTGAGTAAAACTACGATACTCCCATTCACCAAGAAAAGAAAACTCAGTATGACGCCAATCATATTGAAGGGCTTCTTAATTGAATATGCACAGGAGATTAAATATCTGGGAGTAGTTCTAGATAGTAAACTCCTATGAAGAAACCACATGGAAACGGTGGTAAGCAAAGCCGTAAGAGCTCTGATGGTATGCAAAAATCTTGCGGGTAAAACATGGCGGTGCAGCCCAAGTATCTTAAGGTGGATGTATACCATGATAGTGAGACTAGCCATCACTTACGGAGCAGTCGCATGAAACAAAAGAGCCCAACTTAACGCTGGAAGACTAAATTGGAAAAGGTTCAGAGGCTGGCTGGCATCTGCATCACGGGAGCAATGAGAACATGTCCTATCGCATCAATGGAGATACTGTTAGGACTTGTTCCTAGACCTTCAGGTCGCAGTGCTACTTGAACTGCAAGTCTCAAGGCCCTCCAATAAAAAAAAAAATAGCGTAGCAAGGGAAACCATACTGAGATTCAGCATGCAGGGTATGAGAAAGGGAAAAATTATCGAGTCTAAATATCGAGAAAGTCTTTCCATGGAGAACTCCTTGCTTGAGTTTCCTAAAGACGGAATGATAAAGCAGTTCAACTTCGACGGCACCTACCAAAGCGCCTTCCATGCCGAAATATGTGCTATCGAAAGGTGCGCAGCCTTCAGCTTAGGACGGAAATACAAAAACAAGAGAATCGCCATATCGTCGGATAGCCAAACAGCAGTTAATGCGTTAAGCTCATACACCATCACATCCAAAATTGTTGGAGACTGCGTGAGCAAGCTAAACAAGCTTGGGGATAATAAAAAAGTTACAGTTTACTGGATATCTGGTCATGCGGGATCGCTGGTAATGAAGAAGCCGACAAATTAGCAAGGCGAGGTGCTTTAATATCTTTTGTCGGTCCACGACCATTTTGTGGATTGGGGACAAAAACCATCCACGAAAGATGAGAGAAGTAATTATGATGAAATGGTCCATAATCTAAAACAACACCGCGGGCTTAAGGCAGTCCAAGGAGTTGATTGGACAGTTTAATCAAACGAGATCAGTAATGTACTCCAGGCTGAATAGGAACAACCTGAGAATAATGACAGGGGTTCTTACAGGACACTAAACTAAGAAAACAGCTTAAGAACATTGGGGTGGAGCCGAGGGACGAATGTAGATTTTGTCTATTAGAAGAAGAAACCCCAGCCCATTTTCTCAAAGATTGGAGAGCCTTGATCTACACGAGAAGGTTGCATCTGGGGTGAGTATAATATTTAGGGACATGACCTGCATAAACTTAACCCTCTCCATGTCGTGAAATTCCTATGGGAGGCTGGATTGAAGGAGGTGCTCTAATACTGGGTATTCACCAGGGAGTAGTAGGGTGGGGAACAATAGATCATTTTGGTCGCAGTACAACATATCACCACCGAATTTAATCTTAATCTTAACACATAAGACGCAAATAATAAGAAAAATTCAAACGTTTTACTTACACGCAAGGGCGTCAACACTGACATCTCTTGGTAATGAACTTTTATCCGATCGTTTCCCTAATTCCAATTCATTTGTTGAACTACTACTATTCTGTTTTTGAAATGATTTTTCCTTAACCTCAACATCTACTATACTTTCGTCATTATTTGAATCCGAATTATTTTCTTGATTATTACATTTTTCTATTTGAGTATTATCACTACAATTATCGTTATTATTTTCGATACTAATGCTATCGGATGTTGTTGAGCTATTTGTTGTTATTGTTAAATTATCATTTGATATATTTTTAACTATATTGTTATCATCCGTTGTTTCTGTTGCTGTAAAATCGGGCATTGGTGACATTGGGCGAGATGTTTTAACGCATGCAACTTGATGAAAACCGTTTTCAATTAGTAATGAATGTAAAGATGAAATACCCAGAATCAGAGAACACATCGGCCGAACTGGTGAACCAAAACATATAACACGTTTTTGTAATAAAAATAATTTAAATAATATTAATATTTTGTGTCTCCATTTCAATATTAAATCACGTATATTTAAAACGACGTATATATGTTTAGATTTTATTTTCGATGATTTGATTAAAATTTCATCGTTGCTCATTAGGCAAGCATTGACTTGATTGTAAGCATCTATTAATATTTTAACAGACTCAAAATCACCTTGATCGAAAAATGCGTCAGCTATTAAAGACAGCTTAACTTCAATATATCCATAGATTGGAACGGATATTAATGCACATACAGATTTTTGTACGGTACTACGTGTAACATCTGCTGTACGGATTTTTAGTTTCTAAAAAAAAAAAATTAAGGGGCGTTCGCAAATTAACAATACGATTGGATTACTATTACTAACCTCAACTGGAATTTGACGATAACACGATACGCCATAAATAGATTCATTTTGATCATCTAAGCTTGGTAAATTAAAAAACACAGAATCTCTTTCAAAATTATGAGAACCATCTGGTAATGCTAAGGTTGGTAAATATTTCCATCCCGATGGACATTCATTGTTTCCATCATCAGATCCAGATATGATTGGTGGATACGAAAATTCAACCTAACACAAATTTTAAAAATATATAAGATAAATAAGATTCGAAATCAAAATTATAGACATACTTGACATCCTTTTTTATGATGAAATCCAATCACTAAAATGTGAAGTAATGGTTTCTTATCAGACATTTTCCTTGTTATTGTTTCACTTTTTTTATTGCATTAAAACAGAAATTATTGTATAAAAGCTTATTTAAATCAAACATTTTTATGTCAGACTCTTTATCCCCATAACTATATGATTATCATAATTATTTTGAAACAAGTTGATGAATAATAGATTTTTTCTTAAATAACAACACGAAATGATATTTTTATATTTTGACAACTAAACAAAATCGGTTTTCAATTCTGTTACTGGTATGAAGTTAGTGTTGAATGATGAAATTGGGGATGTTGAAATAAAAATCATGTTTGTGTCGAATTTTTTTGGAAAAATGTTAAAGAATATTTGAAACTTTATAAATGTCATAATAAAGTGCAGTGTGCTTCGTTATATTTTCTTTGAACTTTATCCAATCTATGGATAAACATTCAAGTATCTTCGTTAGCCGAGGCATATATATACACAAATTACATTTCTATTCCATCCTTTTTTGTTTATCCTTACTGTGCTAATTTAGTTGACAATTGTAAGGCTTTAATAAAGAGGATAGTTTTGAACTAAATTTTACTGAATTTTAATAAATAACGGCAGCTGTACAGATAAAAATTTTGGATGTGCAATTAAGTTTGGACAATGAAGAAATGATAGGTCCTGTGCAATTAGAAGAATGTTCTTACTATCGAGATACCACCATTTGAACCGAGAAGTATGGATACTTTCGATTATTTCCACAATATTTATGCTTGGGTAATTTTAATGCAGCCCATCCACTTTGAAACATGTTTCAAAACTTGGTTTGTGTTTATAGAATGTTTTATAGTGTATGGTGAAGTTTGCAAACCAATTTGACGGTTTTCGAATTGGTTTTAGTAAAATCAAAACGCTTTGATTTTAAGTAGGCGGAGCTAATGGTTTGTAAACATGTTTCACTGTGTATGGAAGAGTTTAATAAAATAACTATAGAAATTGACATTTATAATTTTAAGTTTATCAACCAAGTTTACAAACACGTTTAATAATGTATGGTAAACATGCAACCAAGTTTGTAAACCAAGTTTTGAAACATGTTTCAAAGTGGATGGGCCCCTTAATAATTTGTAAAAAAAAAAAAAAGGTAATTAGATAATTTCCGGGCTGGCTTCCATGTAGTGACTGTTCAAATATATTTGAAACTGTATAAAAGCCGTGTGTTTTCGTAAATTTTGAAGCAAAAATTTCACATTTAAAATTTAACTTGGCTTTTATACAAGTAACTCTCTGCGTTAACCGAGGCTTATCTATATACACAAAGAAAATACGTTATATATAAATATTTTGTTAACTAATTCATTTTTGTTCATCTTATCGTTGACAATTGTAAGGCTTAAATAAAGTGGAGAAGACTAAATTTGACTGATTTTTCATAATTAACCACAGATGTGCAGAGTAGTGAGCCTCATAAATTATGTAGGCTCACTACTCTCTATTTATGTAGGCTCACTAGTCTGAATGTTCTAGAAATTTTTATTGATAAATCAAAGCCAGTCAAATGTTTTTATTTTGGGAAAGATTTCTTGTAGAATTTTTCTAGTAATTTCTAAAATGTTTTATTTCTTGACAAACAAACCTTATTTCAAATAATGTTAACTTGTGATAACAACCGTTTGTAAACAAAAAGTTTCAAAATTCAACTTCCAATTAACAGAAATTTCCAGATGTGAGAGCACTACAAATGTCATTTTAAATTAGATTTGTTTGCAATAGAACAGTACAAATGTTAATACTATTTCGAGAAAGCATACGAATTTTCTAGAAATATATATTTTAGATATAAAAGCAAGTCAAATGCGAAGAAAAATCATTCAACGTAAAACAAGCGAACATTTAACAATAATAATTTGTAAAGTGATTCAAAACAAAAATATTTACAATAAATCAAAAAAAGTTAAATTGAAATCTAATATTAAAATAAGTTTTTGTTTCGAAAAGTGAAAAACAGAATAAAATAAAAATGCCAGCTATTGGAATTGATTTGGGGACAACATATTCTTGTGTTGGAGTATTTCAACATGGAAAAGTTGAAATAATTGCTAATGATCAAGGGAACAGAACAACACCAAGCTATGTTGCATTCTCTGAAACCGAGCGTTTGATAGGAGATGCAGCCAAAAATCAAGTCGCAATGAATCCAAAAAATACAATTTTTGATGCTAAACGATTAATTGGACGGAAATTCGATGATCCAAAAATTCAAGATGATATGCGTCATTGGCCATTTACAGTTGTTAATGAAAATGGTAAACCAAAACTTGAAGCAGAATTTAAAGGTGAACGTAAACGATTTGCACCAGAGGAAATCAGTTCAATGGTTTTGATAAAAATGAAGGAAACTGCAGAAGCATATTTGGGTGAATCAGTTCAAAACGCAGTCATTACAGTTCCAGCATATTTCAATGATTCACAACGTCAGGCTACAAAGGATGCCGGTGCAATTGCAGGATTAAATGTATTGAGAATCATAAATGAACCAACAGCAGCAGCATTGGCTTATGGATTGGACAAAAACTTGAAGGGTGAGAGGAATGTGTTGATATTTGATTTGGGTGGTGGAACATTCGATGTTTCGATTTTGACAATCGACCAAGGTTCGTTATTCGAAGTTAAATCAACAGCCGGCGATACACATTTGGGTGGAGAGGATTTTGACAACAGGCTTGTAAATCACTTTTGCGAAGAATTTAAACGTAAATTCAAAAGAGATCTCAAAACAAATCCTCGAGCATTACGACGGTTAAGAACAGCAGCTGAACGTGCAAAACGAACATTATCGTCCAGTACAGAAGCTTCAATTGAGATTGATGCGTTGATGGAAGGCGTTGATTACTATACCAAAATCTCCAGAGCACGTTTCGAAGAATTATGCTCTGATTTATTCCGAGCAACTCTGGAACCGGTCGAGAAAGCATTGACAGATGCCAAACTAGGCAAAGGAGAAATTCATGATATCGTGATGGTTGGTGGATCTACACGAATTCCAAAAGTTCAATCATTGATTCAAAATTTCTTCAACGGAAAACAATTGAACTTATCGATAAATCCAGATGAAGCGGTTGCATATGGTGCAGCAGTTCAAGCAGCCATTTTAAGTGGAGATAAAGATTCAAAAATCCAAGATGTACTGTTAGTTGATGTTGCACCATTATCGCTTGGAATAGAAACCGCTGGAGGTGTTATGGCAAAAATCATCGAACGAAACTCGAGAATTCCATGCAAGCAAATGAAAACATTTTCAACCTACACAGATAATCAACCAGCTGTCTCTGTACAAGTATTCGAAGGGGAACGAGCAATGACCAAAGATAATAATATGTTAGGCACATTTGATTTAACTGGCATACCACCAGCACCACGAGGCACACCACAGATTGAAGTGACATTTGATTTAGATGCAAATGGCATATTGAATGTATCAGCCAAAGATTTAAGTACTGGAAAGGCAAAGAATATTACAATAAAAAATGACAGAGGTAGACTATCTCAAGCTGATATTGATAGAATGTTGTCAGATGCGGAAAAGTATCGCGACGAAGATGAAAAACAAAAAGAGAAAATTACAGCAAAATATAATTTGGAAAGTTATGCATACAGCTTGAAACAAACAATTGATCAGAATGGCGACAAGTTTACTGATGGCGATAAGAAGGTAGTCAAAGACAAATGCGATGAAACAGTGAAGTGGCTGGATAGCAATACAATGGCAGAAAAGGATGAATATGAATATCGTTTGAAGGAATTAACTAATGTTTGTTCTCCAATAATGACAAAACTTCATACAGGTGGTACTAAAGGAGCACCCAATTTTAATGGTCAAAGAAATGCTGGATCTGGAGGAAGAACTGGACCAACAGTTGAAGAAGTAGACTAAAGTACAAAATTAATAAACATTAAGTTCTATTAAAATATGTTTCCTAATTTAATGTGATAACATTCATTCATGTAAAATTTATTATATTTAAACATAAAAATATAAATGTTAGTTTGTTTAGGTAAATCTTGTTTTTAATTTCAATAAATTTAGTTATAAAAACAGATCCGAGGGAGGAAACTAATATGCTCCGATTAATTTTAAAAAAAAAACCAATGTTTGATTCAATCACTTTGTGTTCTTTCGTTAATGTTAGATTATAGTTACGACTTGTAGTTTTTTCGTTAAAATTTTATTGTGTTTGAGCCAAATTTACTTCTATTCAGCTGGCTAAATCGGAAGATCATTTACCGACGTAAAACTATCCGTATCTCTATGCTTTAACATAGTTTCTTTTGCGTGTATGATACAAGGGGTGGCACTTTCTAAAGGGTTGCAAATCAGAAATATAGAATGACATTTAGTAAGCTCCTAAATCGGAAGTTTATCCATTGTGATAAATTTTTGTGACGATTCTGTTTAACATAGTTCCCTCATGTGTGTTTGACCCAAGGGGTGGTTTTCCTTCAAATACCTCGGGTTTGTAATAACATCGTCAAATGACATGCAGGCAGATATCAAGGCCCATGTCTCTGCCGCATACAGAGTTTTCTACGCATACTCAAAACTTTTGCGATCAAAACATCTTTCGCGGTCGTGTAAACTCACACTTTACAAAGCATTAATCCGACCTGTGCTTACATTTGGAAGTGAAAGCTGGACACTGACTTCCTCCGATTGTAGAATTTTATCAACATTCGAGAGGAAGGTCATACGAACAATTTATGGTCCATGTAAAGTTGCTGAAAATCAGTATAGAATCCGAATGAATCATAAAATCAGACAGCTTCTTGGAGGCTGCGATGTAATCGGATTCATTAAATCCAACCGGATTAGATGGTTTGGTCATGTAGAAAGTAGAAAGAATGATAAAAAAAGCGTCCCAACAACAACCAGCTGGTGTTCGTCGAAGAGGAAGACCTAGACAACGCTGGCGTGATGACATCATCCAAGACCTTCGTGATATAGGATGTCGAAACTGGGGTCAACTGGTCATGGAACGATATGAGTGGAAGCTGGTGGCACAGACGGCAAAATCCCTCCATGGGATGTAAACGCCAGAGAGAGAGAGGTGGTTTTCCTGCTTAAGGGTTGCAACTCAGAAATAAACAGTTGCTTGTTTTTATGTTTTTTTTTAATTCAAGAACTACATGCAGTAAAGAATTTTTTTATTTTATGATATATGTTATCTTCGCTTGCACTCCAGTTTTGGGACTGTTTTAAGAATAGGGGTGCAGATCTAAAATCAAAAGTATACGGCTTTAAGAGCTCCTAATTATGAGCCTATGCTTGATCCTCTAGAATTATTTTTAAGGTGTGGAAGTGAACGTTCACTCAGCACCCTCTTTTTAAATGAAGATTTCTGCTTAGAGGGTCGAGCTCAATATTTTATTCTTGCGTTTTTTGAAAGCTCCTAAATTGCTCCTAAGTCTGAGCTAACATTTTTTTTATTTGTGCGTCAAATTCTGAGGTGTGAAATTCTTGTAACAGCTACGGATATTTGACATAAATTATACCAAAAATTATATTTGTAAAAGACATTGAAAAAATATATCCGCAGCTAAACGAAGATTCAACCGATGCGAACTATCAATTCATTCTGTGACAACGATTTTCAAAAATTATATGCAGAAGCGGCTCAATCAATTGGCACAAACTTCTATATTGTTAACCTATTGAGGGACTGTAATTTATTAGACTCTAAATTAATGCCAAAAACCAATACAGAAAGTGAAACTCGAATTCACCTGCAGTGCTTCTTCAGCAGGTCTCTAATGAAATTTCCAAACACTCAAATGAATTAAAGATGATTCCGTCGTTAGATCATTGTGGAATATCACCCTTGGAAATTTGATTGTTTCGATTACATTGTGTTTGATATACAGTTCAAAAGGATCAAACGCTAAATCGTATCTTGTTTATTTAAATAATTATTATTTATTTACAGTAATTTTATGTTTCTCTCTTTAAATACAAATATAAATCAATTATGTATATCTAAATTATGATTTTAGTTTAATCTTCTTTTTAAAATAACTATTTTATTCTTCAAAAATAACTTAAAAGATTTAGTTGATTTTTTATAATTTAATAAAAATTACTATTTCCAAGGCATCAGGCAATATTTTCTTTTTAAATTTTATTTCTCAGCTATTATGTTTTTTTGTGGTTAGAAGAAGATTATTACTGTCGCTATTTTTATTAAGTCATATTTCATAATATGTTATTAAAAAAAAATAATTTGGTTCTTTAACACGATCATTAAATTTAAAATTTGAATTTATTTTATTTTCATTTCAATTATTTTATACGTTAAGTAACCAAACAAATTTTACAATAATTTCTCGTTGATTTTTGTTCCAAATATTTATATATTTTTAATTAATAATTACATCATAGTTTTTTAAGACCATACACATAGTTTATAATTTTTTTTTCCTATTTACACTAATTAATTTTCAACAGACATAAATTGATGAAATATAAATATTTTTTATTGAAAATGGTTTATTTAATTTTGATATGTAGAAATTGTTTATTTTATGAATTTTTGAGATAATGGCATAGTAAAAAGTAAAAGAGATTAATAAAGATAGAAACACTAAACCGTTAAACATTAAAATAAATTTTATTTGATTGGATAGGCATCAGAGAACATATGTTGATACCAATTTTTTATTATATGACTCATATGAACATATGACTTCTATCTAAAACTAAACATATCAATCTCTTTTCTAAATTTATTAAAATAACACTAGTTTACAAGAAAAATCTCCCTAAATAAAACCCAACTTTTATTATAGATTTTGACCTGCTCAACACGAATATCATACTCATTTTTTTAGGTTGGCTCTTGTTTTTGAGATATTCGCGAAAAACCATTTTTTCGGTGAACAAAAAGGTTATTCCGGTTTTTGGATCGCATATTTTACAAAACAAACAAATTGAATCTATTAACGAAACAAATGCATAGCAAAGATACTAACAAACGTGTAAAAATATATCAAGGATTCTGGAAGTTACATTCGAAAATAGGTAGATTTTTATATGAAATCTACCTAAAAGTTGAAAAAAATCAAAAATCTGTTTTTTTTTTAAATTTTTCCATATTCAACGCCATAAATTTTGAACAAGCAATGATTTTAAATTTTTTTTAATTTCTCGGAACCTACAGTTAATTCAATATCCTTTCAAGTTAAAATATTCATAATTTTGGTGCAGGTTGCACAAGTTATTCAGGTTTTCCCAAAAAAAGTCAAACCACAGCCTCCAAGAAATTAAACAAATTTACAATCATTGTTTGTTCAAAATTTATGGCGTTGGATATGGAAAAAATTTTTAAAAATCATAAATTATTGATTTTTTTTTCAACTTTTTTCGAGTGTAAGTAATTTCCAGAATCCTTAACGGATTTTTACGAAAAAAAAAAACTCAAAATATTTGTTAGCATCTTTACTATGCACTTGTTTCATTAATACATTCAATTTGTTTGTTTTGTAAAATATGCGATCCAAAAACTGCAATAACATTTTTTTCATCGAAATAATTGGTTCTTCGCAAATATCTTAAAAACAAGAGCTAGTTAAAAAAAAAATGAATATGATATTCGTGTTCAGCAGGTCAAAATCTACAAACAAATTTGGGTTTTAGTCAGGGAGACTAAAAAAGATCAAAATTTGTAAACTAGTGTAATCGGAGAACAAAAATAATTGTTATTTTTCTTATTAAAATTGAATTTTAATTTTTGTTAAGTACGTTAATTTATTAGACAAATAATAATTTATATTTATTTTCGTTTTTCATATTAAAATGGACAATAGATCAATCCAAGAATATCAGATGTTTAATTTTTAAGTTTTACATTTATTTAATTAATTTTTTTTAACAAATTATTTAATTTGAAAAAGGCACTGTAAAGTTCTTTAATTTATTTTTGTTGTAATTTCAACAGAGTTAAATTTTTGGGCTAATCGATTCTTCAATTAGTGATTACAATGTTAAGTAATTCAATTAAAAGTTAAAGATGAAGTCCTACTAGATAGGCCAGCTACCTACATCAAATTCATTGAAAATGTGTAAAGACCATTTTTTTTTAGATCAATGAAATTAGATAAAAGATATTTTATCAATCCGGCTGATAAAATGGCTTGGACTAATTAGGTTTGGGCACTTCATCATAACAGTTTCAAATAGTACATTATTTTTACACAAACATTTAATCTCTGGTCACAAGTCTTAACTTTTCCTTCATCAATTTTGCTTGTTTTGGTTTTTTATGTTAAAATTTAATTTGTTTTACTTAATTACAAAATACAATTATTTTCATTTCAAAATTATGTTTTTTTTTCTAAAATTATAAATACATTTTATATATTACATCAACTTTTTTATATATATATATATATAAATATTTACAAAATGGCGTTTGTTTAAAAATAAAAAAAATTCTTGAACTGGAAAAACAACTGCTGCCTAAGAAATGATTCTTTTTATAATAAAATCATTATTTACAGAATAATAATAAAAACTTGAAAACATGTGAATAGTATTTTCACGAAAATGTATTGTTTGTTCAAGAATTTTATTAATAACAAATAACATAATCTTACGTTATTTTTTTTTGCAAATCAATTTAAAATTAAATTAAAATATTAAGAAAAATTATCTACATGAAGAAACTGGATTATTTATTCAATTGAAGTTTTACAGATATTTGGTTTTGGTATGATAAAAAGATATATGTATTGCCGAAATTGATAGAATTGATAACTTATGCAATTGGCAAGAATTAGTTAAAGAAAGTATTTTGAATGAATTTGCCAAAACTATTCGATCTTATTTTATGAAGAGCAGGACACAAACATAACGAGAACTTTAATTGGGATGAATAAAGAAAAAGGTAGATCGTTACTTATGTTTTAAAAAACTTCAAAGTCATAGAAATGGCACAAAAAAAAAATTTAGCTAACGATCAATTATTATTTTGGAGAAGTTTTTCCTTTCATTACGAAATCAAAATAAATTTTGTTTCACTAAATTAAAAAAAAATATAAATTATAAATAACAATTTTAAAAACGAAAATTTACATCATAAATTTTAAGAAAGATCAAAAAAAATTATTTAAACAGAAAAAAAAACATATTTTTTGTAATAATGTGGTACAATTTTTTAAATTTTGTTTGTGATTTGTTTTAGTAAAATAATTTACAATAGTCTTATAATTAATTTAAAAATAATAGATTAATTTTTCAATAATTTAAAAATTCAAACAAAAAATATTATTTTGTTTGTTTTTCTAAATTAAGTATACAAATACAATATATATAAATTTTTGTTTCTTTTTGAAATTCATGACTAATCATAATATTAATTATAATAGTAACTAAATTTATTTTAATAATTATAATTATTAGAGTAATATTAATGATAATAATAGGCCATCTTCAATCACTTTTTTGTTGACAATATAATTCTTTAAGTGTTTTTAATTCTTCAATTAATGCTTTATTTTGATTTTCTAATACAGCTACCCTATTTTCTAGGCACTTAATATATTCTTTTTTCTTTCGTCGACATTCACGTGCTGCTTCACGATTTTTCATTAATCGCATTTCACGTTTGCGTGATTGATCTTCAGCTAAAACGGGATTTGCTATATTAACTGAAATAATAATTCAATATTTTCTTTTAAGTTTAATACGTTATTTATTTTTTGTTTTGAATAAATAAATTATTAAATTAAAATTATTTTTGTTTAGTTTTGTTCTTTGTTTTTTTATTCTTTAAGTTTTGATAAATTAAAGTTTTTATTTAAATTTGCAATTTGAATTGGTAACATTTAGTTTCAGGTATATATAGTTTAAGATATTGTTTTTAAAAGTATTACTATTCTAGATTTCTAAAATGTGTACAAAAAGTCATCCTTTCCGATCCGAAAGGACCGAAGATTTCAATGACAAGTCGAAGAAATTTAGATTAGAATTTAGAAACCGGTTTTCCTTGTGTTACGAAGCCGGTTTTGCCATCCCTAAACTATTTGTTACCTTAAGAACGAACAAATGTATGTTTCGTGTCTTATGAAGCTTCGACATAAATATATATTTTATAGGGTCTGGTAATAAGTTATTAAATTTACCAATTTATACGATTAAAACAAAATGGTCGTTAGAGAATACGAAACATTTTATTCAGCATTAAGTATTAACTTAAATAAGTCGTTTAAAATTAAGTGTCACAACATATGAATAAACAAAATTCTCATTTATCATAAAATCTTAGAGATAAATCAAAATTTCTCTGAAAACTGAACACGAACATCGCCAAATGAAAAAAAACATTATTTTAAATGATAGCGTTAATGGCAATATGAAATACCCAGTTTAATTAGCACCAAAAGATTTGTCCAAGTTTCGGTCTATGATCTATTTTTATTTTGCACATCATCAGTGTACATGAGACAATAAATGAACGTATGATAATGAAGATTGGTTTAGTAGATGTTTGTTGTAAGCACATGAAATAATTAAGGCACATTATATACCGCACATGAAATAAGTACAGCACTACCAAATATTGGTATTAAAAATAGAATAACACAACAAATTTTACAAATATTGCAGCACTTAATATAACCACTTCTTTTAGTTATATTCGGTGATTTTAACCATCAGATATTTAAATAAAATGGTGATCACTAACTTTCAATAAAACAATTATCAACATACTACTAATTTCAGTATCTGATTCTCCTTTTAAATAAAATGGTGTCTGCTTAATTCGCTTAATGCAAGCTAGATTTTAATAAGAAGCAAAGTGGAGTTCAATCAAATTATCGCCTGATAATACCTTATGAAACAAACTTTTAAACCAAACGGATTGAAATTGGACTGCTTTCACGAAGAGGTTTAGTTATTGTCTATCTTATTGATACTTCAGTACAAGGCATGCACAAATTCAGTTACAAATTTCATTCAGCCCAAAAGGAGTTTATATAGACGGATAGCACACAAACACATTAAAAATGAGTTTCATATAAATTATATTTTTTTTTCTTTTTTAATAAAATGTGTTGTGTAGTAGACATTACAATGTGTGTCACAACAACACATAAAAATCTTTTAAGACCAAGGTGCCACAACAACATACGTTTTAAGGATGTTAATGGACGCAATTTTTTTTTGTTTTTTTTATATTTTTTTTTTTAAATATTGGATAACTAAACAATAAATCCTATCATATATAAAATATGACATAGGCCAATATTTCGTAATAGGATAGGGAAAATAAAAATAAAATATAGATAAAAAGCAAATTTGTTTTAAAAATTTGCAGGAACAAAACTAAAATGGGTTTGCCAATAGTCCAGCTAATGGCATAATCCTTGATTATGTGACTTTCTCAATGATTAAAGCTCAGATATATAGTTATATGAAGGCTCGTTTCTTCGAGCAAGCTACAGCGTGCCATCATCAAGGAATATTCATTAGCTAAGATTGAGAGTGCTACCGTTGACTGAATACAGTTCATCCGCCAGTACCCTTAAGATATCACCTTGGCCAGTGATATCACTGTTATTGCCAGTGGTATGTGATATCTAACGTTAACTCATGTGCCAACAGCAGGGACTGGAGTACGCGGGGTTGTCACACTCGTGGATCAAAAAATTAACAAATTAATAAAAACTGATTCCTCCATGCGTATGATGTCGAGTTATTTAAACATCTTATAAAAAGAGATTTGAGAAATTGTGGATAATCCTTTAATAAAAGTATAAAAGTTAAAACAACAAAATGAAATAAACGAATTAACAATTTCAAGCGGCGTTTACTAATACATATCAAAGATTTATATTTCGATTAATTTTAAATCCCAACTACACATACGTCTAGTGAGAAGGGTTAGTGTTAGTTTTAATAAGGTAATTGGTTTTTGCATGTATGTATTGTTGAACCGACTAAATCCATATATTAATCCTTAGCAAATGATACTATTCGTGCTTATTTTTAATGTTCTAGTTTGACATGGATTGCATAGAAGTAAGAAATGCTACTGTAAAAACATTTCAAAAAAATAATCTAGAGAAAGGGAAGCATTGAATAATAACAAATGTTATTTAAATCCTTTGAATCCAGAAAAAGCAAATAAGTAAAATTGCTTGCTTTTAAACCACTAAACCGAATTAAAGAATTAATACTAATAAAATATTTCACAGTATCTGAATATTAACAAAAATTATTTATATAAGAGAAATATTCATATTCGACTGATGCAAATACAAAAAAAAATACAAACAATATAACCCCATACCCCATTAGGTCTTAGTCAATTTGATAGAAATTTTGTAACATAAATAAATTTATAAATCGTTTCTGGTTAAATGATTTGAGTTGTTAAAACATAATTTTGTTTAAGATTAGTCAAGAGGGAGAGCATTACTAACAAAATTAAAATATATAAACAAAGCACTCCATCACCAATTAAATATCAATCAAAAACAGAAAAAAAAAATAAAAAAGATACAAAACAAAAGCCAAAAATATATAAAACTTAAAAACTAAACACTTCAAAAAATAAAAACATACCAGGTACATAAAATTGTTGTCCATCTTGGCTTTGGGTGTATTGCACTATCGTACCACCACTTCCAGTTGTTGACAATGTATGCACATTACCTATACCATCTTGTACATTTGCTATTTGTAATGCTCCCGTATTTATAACTGTCAACATAAAATAACATTTAGTTTTTGTTTTTTTTTTTTAAATTTTGAACTGTTTCATCTGAAACTATTAATATGAAAACATTCATGATTTAAAACAAATTGTATAACAACAACACAAGAAACAGCAATAGTGATTCTAATACAAAAAAAAAAAACTTTCGTCGGTGTAAATAGTAAAGTTAAAATTAATAAATAAAAAGATAACCAAATGGACTTCAATTCAAATAAAATATAATGTTAAGACATGCTCTCAAAAATAGAAAAAATAATTAAACAAAACATCATGCGAAAAATCTTAATTTTTGCTTTTAACAAAACAAATCAACCAGAAAGTCAATAAGTTTCGAACAACTAGATAACGTGAGTTTCTTTCAGTTTCAGATTCCTATATCCTTACATCTTTCAAATTTATTTCGTTTAAATTTTATTTTACAAAAACTCAAGGATGCTACTACGCAATCCATTATGGAATTTTATAGTCCGTAATCCAATCTTTAGTCAGTAATCAGTTCAATTAGACCAAATAACTTAAACTTACCCTGTTTTTACTAGGAGTAATTACGTATTAAAACAATTAAAGGCAAATTAACAAAAGAAAAACTCAAAGATAACCTAATTGTTACGCAACACGAAAGAGATTTTTTAAAACTTAACTGTTACTTTATATGTATTTCAGTTGTTAGGCTAACTGGAAGTAATTTAAAATTTCCGGATTATTTCCAAAACTACAAACATCTTGGGAAGGACCTTATACCATTATAACAAAAATAAACGACGTGGTTTATCGGATAAAGAAAGGTCAACGAGCTAATCCAAAAGTTGTTCATCTAGAAAGATTAGCACTCTACTAAGGAGGAGATTTAGATTCTATTCGGGACGAACAGTTCGATATATAGTTCGACATCCAAAAGAACATAATTCTAGAAAAATACTCTTTAAAGAAAATAGTTCCACTATAAAAGAATATAAAAACACGGAAATGAAAATACCTAAATCAACAAAAAGAAAATATAACGTAACCAAAGTAAAACACTTAACAGGAAGTTTTTGTTTATCCTATAAGAAATTAAACGTAATCTATTAGAGAATAGGTAAATAAACAAATTAAAAAGAATAGATTACACACCTGTGTCAACATGTTGATAAAGGAAGGAAAAAAGGTTGTGTTCTAGAATGTAGTAGAAATATCGGGATTATGTCTTCCAGCTAGTATATATAAGAGGTCGTATTAGGGGTAGAGATCCGTATAAAATTGTCAGTCGGGAGTGTAGTTTTGAAACTTATAAAAGCGATAAAAGTGATGTAAACATTAACAGTGTTATAAGTTGACTAAGTGATCGAACTAAAATATTAGTAACTCGGCCAAGAAACAAATATATATAATAGCCAAGTGGCAACAGCGAACAATGTTAATTTTATATTGAATTCTAAGATATCAAGAAATCAACCATTTTAAACCAAAAATGAGCTGTACCAAATGAAAGATATAGAGTTAGACACAATGGATCGGATAGCATTTAGTGCACTAACTAAACGTTTTCGGGTCTGAATTCTTTGAACCTTGGCCGATTAACTTGAAATTTGCTGAATAGTTAAGGGATGACTCAAAAATCAAAGGTGACATAGCGATGATTTGCGCTTTTACCCTGGGGGTAGATGCCACCCCTTCTCCGGGGTGGATTTTTTTCCACTCAAAATAAATCGGAAATAAATAGACACATTTTAAGTGGAAATATTTTAGAACGTTTTTCCATAGATCGATAATTTTCGAGTTATTCGCAATTTAAAACTTGCATTTTTCGTTCAAATAAGCATATTTTTTGACGGTTTTTCACACATAACTCAAAATTTAGCGTTCTATCAAAAGAGATGAAATGAACAAAAATCAAGTTTAAAACGAAAAAGAGATTGGTTTTGTATGATCTTTGTAAGTCCAAAACGAAGGAAGTTATAGCTCATTGAAGAGAATCATATTTTTTTAACAGCTTGGTTCGAAGTATTCCACGTTAAAAAACGGAAAGCGTTTCATTTTTCGGAGAAAACTTCTAAAATATTTTTATAATGCTTAGCAATACCTTTAAAATAAGTACTATGTAGTTTAATTCGTGTCCATTAAAACTAAGCGAGTTACGATGCAAAAACGGCGAGCAACTCGAATTTAACAAAAAAAAATCACCGTTAAAATCTCAGCTATTAACAACAAAATCCATATTCTTCGTTATCTTTTTACAGATAGCTGTATGTTAGTATTAATCATGAGATCCAGAAGTGAAGTTGCATTAGAATACGTGGTTTTTGAAAAAAGTATTATGATAATGAAAAATGTATATTTCAAATTTCTTAAAAACGTACCTTCTCTTCAAAATAACCCTAAAACTAAATAAGATACGTAACAAGTATTCAACACGAAAATGTTTGTATTTTTTTACAAAAAATTTAGTTTGTTTTCTGTGGGATAAAAAATACCGAAGATGTAACTATTTCAAGTTTGTATTATAGCGCTCCGACCACCCAACCCGAGCCCTAAACCCGTAACCATTTAACCATTTAAAGATGAAAGGTTTAAACAAGTTGGAATGAATACCATATTATGACTTTTGAAAGTACCTATATATAGGTTTTTTAATGGACGTTGTAACTTTAAAATTGAGAGTGGTATGTAACAAAAACCACTTGCATTTTTGGTGCAAAAACACTGTTTTTTTCGACATCATTTGTGTGTGTGTCAGTGTTTGTGTGCGTGTATACGGTGCCTCTGGTGGTTGCCGCAGACATTACTTTGTAACTCAACATGTGGGACATGCTGCGGTGACAACTGTCCTCCAATTGACCCATCGGAAGAAAATGATAGTGATCGTAGCTCTGATGATTAAATTTTCTAAAAAAAAACCGTGCTTTAGAAAACCACGGTTTTCTGTTTTTATTTTTGAGTTCAAATTCCGTTTATTTCAAAATCAATTATTAAAATTAAAAAAGAAAAAAATTCAATAAATATTTCAAATTAAAACTTTCAGTTTTAAAATAAATAAAGATTTAAGTTCAGCTTTACTTCATTGTGTTGGTGCCATAAGGAAATATAGTATTAAATATATTGTAAACTACCTTTGAAAAATTTAAATAGCTATTTATGAAACAAGTTGCTAAATTAGGTTGTTTTAAGTTTTAACTACGAGATGTGAAATTGGCAACCGAGGCTAAGCCGAGGTTAACAACACATTGAGTGCTTAAAACAACTAATTTAGCAACGTGTTTCATACAAGATTTTTTGTAACGAAGCTGCAAAATTAAACTTTTATAAAAAAAACAATTAAACAAATTGCATTTGTATCTAGTACGTTTTGAGAAAACCAATTTGATCTTATAAGGAGTAAGTAGCCTTAGTTTTCTTTTAGTTTTCATACTGCTAATTGTGAAAAATATCATTTTGTATCGTCAGATATAGAAAAAGCAGCCAATGAAACTATTTCTACAATCGTACCGGAAAAATCGAAATTGGTACTTCATACAAAACTTTGAAACTTCATACAAAAATTTTGATGAGTGGTTCAAAGAATCAAAAACTACAACAATCAATGAAACGGTCATGCTGGCTTATTTTGTAAGAAAACTAGGATCCATGAAAACGTCAACATTGTGGTGCGAGTACTCTAAACTAAGAACTATGGTTTGTTTGAACGCCAGCGTGAATATGAAATCATTCACGAATTTGATAGTTTATTTGAAAAGGAAGAGTAAAGGTCACGTCGTGAAAAAATCAAAAACATTTACCAAGGAACAAATAGTGATAGTGAGCACTTGTTGTTAAAGGTAAACTTTATCATAAAGGTGTTTTATGTGTTCTGATTTTTTCAAGCAATTTTTTAGACTGTACTTAATTATTTTTGGTGTAGCTGGTCGTTGTCGTAGGAACGAGTTACTTAAGCTATCAATAGATGATGTGAATGATACAGGTGAATTTGTGGTTGTTAACATTATTGAAACGAAGACAAAAGTTCCACGTCAGTACGTCATCACTGAGGGATCTCTTGGTAACATTAGTTTGGTAGCTGTATTTCGAAAATATGTTTCACTTCGTCCTTCCAAAACACTACATCGACGATTTTTTGTTGGTTATCGCACCGGAAAGTGTATAAGTCAACCTGTTGGTATAAATACCTTCGGAGCTGTTCCGAAGAAGATTGCGGAATTTTTGGGATTGTCAAGTCCTGAATTGTACAGGGACACTGCTTCCGTAGAAGTGGTGCCACGTTGCTGACGGATTCAGGTGCGCATTTGCCGTTATTGAAGAGATTTGGCGGATGGAAATCTGTTAACGTTGCTAAGGGTTATGTGGACAGCTCCATTCTCAACAAATGCAAAATCGCAAAACAAATTTTGGGCGATGATATCAACTGCTTCAATCGCAACTAAAACGGCTACAACTTCAGCTTCGATCGCTAATGATAATACGAGCAAAGAAACAGGTCACAGAATTTTGGACCATTATACTCCTATTTTAGTCGCGAGTCATGCCTAAGGCATAGAGGCGGTTTTAAGGAGGTGAAAAGTTGGAATACATAATAAACTGTGTTCGAGAACATAAAAGAAGATTTATTCTATATAACTAAATAAGAAGGGAATCAAAAAAATGAGTAAACCTACATTTTTTCTATATTTTCTAAACCTACATAAAAATCGCAAGTCGGGCTTATGTCACCTTTGAAGTTAAGAGTAAGATGAGTTTAATTCCCAATTTTAATGGAAATCGATGGAGGTTCAAAGAATTCAGGGGTATTGGTCTATTTTCATGTTCGGTTACTGTATTAATTAAAGCATAAAGTGACCTAGAAAATTAGCTGAATTATTTACATATAACTTCATTAGTCGATTTTACAGTGATAGGCAATAGACGAGTTTTCTAATTTGAAGAAATTATAATTTATTATTTAAAAATATTTTGTTGAAAGTATTGTTGTAAGAGATTCAAAAATATTCGATTTTTTTTGTCGTAGAATGTGTAGTATAGTAGAAATTTCAATGTGTCACAACCACAAATACAAAACCTTTTAAGACCACGGTCCCACAACAACATGCGTGAGCCATGGCCTAAGGTGTTGATGGACGCAATTTTTTATTGTTGTTTTTTTTTAAAGAATTGATAACTAAACAATAAATCCTATCACATAATGAAATATGATATAGACCAATATTTCATGATCGGATAAAGGAAATATAAATAAAATAAAAGGGTAAAAATAGTATACTATAGATCAAAAATATTTACAAATCAACAAAAACGGATAGCATAATTGAATTGGATATTTTGTACTATTTCATTTTAGCTTTAATATGCAAATTTGTCCACATGTTGTTGTTGTTGTGGCGACGAGTTGTGGTTCTATTCTTCCGGCTCTAAGTCCAGATTCAGGAATTCTGCTACTGCCCTTGGGCGGTACCACAGATCTTCCTTCGTCAGGTCGGTTGGTTTCTCTGAACAATTGAAAAGGTGGTTAGCATCATGTGGCGTGCCCTCACATATGGACACTTGTCAACAATTTCATGGTCAATTCTACTCATGTAGTTATTTAAGATGCGTGACCAACCGAATCTTAACTGCACTAGGATGGTTCTGGTGCTGCGTGGCAGTTTTGCCTCTTCGGCAGCGACTTGTGGTGGTTTGCTATTAAGAACTCGATTCGGGGCGTAGTTCTTTATTGTCTTCAACGGTTTTAGTATGTAGATTTTTCAACCCCCTCTTATACGTAGGCTCGTCGATGTTATTAATGTCTTCAATGTTTTTAACATCTTGTAGGAAGCATTTCGCAGTCCTTCTTATGTCTCTATGTGGTGTTGTCATGGATAAGGTGTCATTGCAGGGATGCTGCTCTCTATGACAGGACCAAAGATATTGTTTAGTAAGCATTTCGTTGTGTTTACGGATCGGCAATATGTTACATTCCTCATGTAGGTGATCTGTGTTGGCCATCAGTTGACATTCGGTTGCTGTAGGCAAGGCTGCGTTGTATTATCTGTAACTCATTTATTCCAGTGGGTGTCAGCGACTTGGGGTTTCCATATGGGAGCAGCCTAATTTATGAAAGGCCTTCCTATTGCTTTATATGCCGTTATTATTGTGTTTTTATCCTTACCCCACGAACTGCCTGCTAGAGCTTTCAGTGCGTTATTCCTGTTTTTAGGTTTTGTATTTACTTGTTGAGCATGAGCGTTGAATTTAAGTAGTGGATCGAATGTTACCCCCAGCAGTTTTGGATTTTTGGCAGTAGAAATTAGTATTGGACATTGGACATAGGTGAGTTGTTTCATGTTGTTTCCTGTAGGTGGTGTAGGTAAACTACTTAAGTAAAGGTTGAATAATGAAGGCGAGAGAACTCCACCATGTGGAACTCCTTGTCTGAGATCTCATCTTAGATCTAGAGTTACGGAACTCAACGTATGTTTGGCGGCCTCTTAGATAGTTGCACAACCAGCGCTTTACTAGACCTGGCAGATTTGTGTTGAATATGTCGTTCAGTAGTGCAGCATGTGACACTGTCTCGAAAGCTTTCGACAGGTCAAGTGCAACTAAAATTGTTCTAGCACAGGGTTGTTTTTGGTTTAGACCATCGCTGATTTGGTTTTTGATTCTATAAAGCGCGGTGGTTGTACTGTGTGCTTTCCTAAAGCCATGCTGATGTGACGCCAATTTGCAAGATTCTGTTAACCGAGGTAGTAGTAGTGCTTCTATCAATTTTGCAACCGATGAGAGGATAGAGATCGGTCTATAGGATTCACCCTTTTCTTCAGGCTTTCCAGGTTTCAAAATGGGAATTATTATAGCAGTTTTCCAGATATTTGGCATCTGAAGCGTGTTTAGAGATGTGTTGAGTATGGTAGTGAGAAAGTTCAATCCTTTGGGTCCAATGTGTTTTAGCATGATGGCTGAGATGCCATCTGGTCCAATAGCTTTAGATGGTTTGGATTTCTTTATTGCGTTTCCTACATCTTCTTCGGAAAATATGATATCCTCAAGATTTTCAGTATTAAGTTTGCGCATATGACTGACCTAGTTTCTTTTTCATGTTTACTTTGCTTTTCTGTAAACTGCGTGTTGAATTTTGTTGCGCATTTTCTATGGTTTTCGGTTGGGATATCATCGAAGAAGATCATGCAGTTGTTATGCTATTGACGCGGATGTGTTAAACCCATAATCACCTTCCACAGACTTTTATTTGTACCAAAGTTTGACTTACTCACTAAATCTTTCCATTTGTTACGTTTGTGTTCCATTACTAATTTATTTATCTGCTTGTTCAGGCCCGAAATTCTAGAGTCAGTTGGATCTGCCTTACGGATGTCATCTCTTTGGGAGGAAAGTACACAAGCTTCTTGTGGGCAGTTTGGTTTAATAGTTTGTATGCTGCCGGCTGGAATGAAGCGAGATCCATCTTTGTTAAAAATTTCTCTGAATTTTCTTTCCCCAGAGAGGGCGTCAATTGGTAAAATTTGCTTACTGAATTCCAATTCAGTAAAATTGTTAAGATTATCCCAGTCTGCTTTGTTAAAATTAATGTATGTCTTTTTCTCAGATTTCATTTAAGGAACGGCTTAAGCTGATTATGATCGGCACATGGTCTGATCCCAATGCAATTTCAGATCTCCATTCAGCAATTGGCATTAGTGAAATGCTGGCAAGTGAAACATCTGAAGACGAGTATGAGTTATTTGTTACTCTTGTTGGTTGTGGTTCATTGAGGACTCCAAAGTTGGAGCCGTCGGTTTGATCAGCAATATTTTCACCTCTTGAGTCGGTGTTCAAGTGTGAGTGCCATAGATCGTGATGAGCATTTATGTCGCCGAGAATTAGACAGTCTTTGGTGTAAAATAAATGTCCTATGGACGGTTCATAACCTATATCACAGCTGCTTACTGGTGGAATATAAATATTGACTAGATTTATCTCCGTATTTCCGGATTTTATTGTAATACCTAGTTGTTCCCGGTACTGCTGGTAATGTGGTTGTACGGTAGATAATGGTTTTTTGTATGATAAAGGCAAGGCCACAACCTTTGTCCTTTCCTCTATCCAGTCTTGTAATTCTATAATCACAGATACTATCACTAATCTTAGATCTAACATTTTATTTGGTTTCTTTTTTACAAAACTAGACTCGATATTGTTTTTATACATAAAGTTGATAATATCATCGATTTTGTTTAAGAGACCGTTACAATTTAGCTGCATTATTATCACATCACCTGTGGTTTCCGGATGTGTGCTCATTTGCATTGTGCTCTGCTGCGAGCTCGTATTTATATGTTGACTGTATGCATAGCAACATGGCGCTATGTAGTTTTTCGTCCATTGCTTATGTGTTGCAAGGCCTGAGCAGTTCTTGAGATGACACCATTCTTTACAGCTATTACACTGGACGGATGCAGTGTTTGCCCTTAAAATGTTTTTGGATATTGCACAATGCCATATTTTAGTTGGTCCAGGATTTCTTTCAATACCGGTCATGACGAGGAGGATCTGAAGTAGTGAGGCCAGTGACAACTGATTCTTTATCTAAAAAATGGAGCGTCGGAGTAGCACCTTTCGTCGAAATTTTTGCGATGGTCCTTAGTCGGAGCTGGGTTCCGAGTACTTCTGGGGCGTAGACCCGTCCATCTCGAGAAGCCACGAATTTGTCCACATAAAGAAGTTTTCTTCTATCATTTAAAAGTTTTAGTGATGAATTTACGCTTATACAATGATGATTTATGCAACAAAGCATAACATAATCTGCTTGCACTATCTGATTGAAAGTATGTAAATTGTAAATATTGGGATGATATAGCTAGCTAGCTACAATACAATATTAAAACTGTGAGTTAAAGAAAACATCAAAATAATTAAATCAAAATAGAAAATAACGACATTCTTTTGTTCGTGAAAGATAGACTAACGAAAAATCAACTTTTGCAACCAACTACTTTTTAGACCTCTAATTAAATCACCGCTTCGAAAATTATTATTTATTTTATTACACTGACACAACAAAGAGTATAAACTCATTGAAATAACTCAAAATGAATGACATAAAACAATAATACATAATCACAGAAAGAATTGGAATACGAGAAGTTTCCAAACATAAACAATAATTGTAATCCTAAAGAATATAAATAAATAGTTAATGTATAACTCATAAATCACATATACACTATTCTGAAAGTTTTGAAAATATACTTTGATTAAATTTTTTTTTTTGGTTAATATAAAACAATATTTACAAAAAGCTGGAAATTAAGTTATTAATGAAAAAAAAAATCGAACTAATAAACTCAAGCAGACAAATAATAACTTTTAAAAAAAAAGCGTACTAACAACAGATAAAAACAAATTTAAAATCGGAGTAAAAGGCTAAGTTCAGTTAAAAAAAATTGTAATCAAAATATATAAGATATGAAATAAAAACGACATTACCACACTTATGTGTATTTGAATTAATAATCTGATTAATACTAAAATAATTAACCTACACATAAATAATAAGATAATTATCGTAAATTAAAACTAAATTAAAATAGAAAAATAATACATGCTCCAGCCGGATAGAAAAACAATATCTATTTACATACCGGCAATTTCACCTCCACCGAGATCATTTAAAATCTTACGATAGGATGGCCGTCTTGTCAGTAAATCACGTCGTTTTTTTGGTGATTCATCATCAGTTAAACTATCTTCACTATTGGTATCGGTTATTTGTGATGGTGTTAAATTTGGTTCTGGCTTTATCTATAATTTTGTAAATAATAAAAAACATTTTATTAGCATTAATTTTTCTTTCTTTTAAATAGATTATTTTTTTCATTTACATAACTTACATGGACAGCCTGTAAACTTCCTTGTGCTGTATGTATAACGGAATTAGGTTTACTAACTAATAAAACACCTTTAGATAATGTCATTGGTTGAATATTTGTAGCTGATTGAATAACGGATTGCTGATTGGCTTGAATTACGGATTGCGCCTAAAATATTTAGAAAATTCAGTTCATTATAATTTTTTCTTTAATGAATTTATAACTTTTTTTGAGAGACACTTTTAATTCAAAACAATTGTGAAAATGAATGAAAGTGATTTGAAAATTATTATTTACTTCTTATCTTAAGTATATTTTTTGTTTCGTATCGATAAGCTGTTTAAATTACTAAATAAAACGAAGATATTTTTAAGCATGTATGCACATTAAATGTAAATGTAAAAATATTATAAGCGAATTTATTGTAATAATGCACAGATATAAGAGATATGAACTATTATATTGTTAAAATTTTGCATTTTGGATGCTAAATATCTTCTTAGATATCAGATCAGAAAACAAATGTTGTTGATACATTTTTGAAACTAATAAACTAAATTCAAACATCACATACGAGGTAAAAAAATTATATTGGAACGTTTAACTGGTTCTGTATCTGGTAGTTGAAAAACATAAAAGATGTAAGTATTTCAAATTAACATTCAATATCAATCGCCTAAATTCGCATGACGCAATATAGTAAAATTATATGTATGTACATTCAAATAAATAAAACAAATTAATTATAATCAAATTTGTCTAAAACTAAAGATAAAGAAAAGAATCAAAACAATATTACTGCATTACATTGACATCTGAAAATATTTCCCATTACGTCATTCATAAAGTTAATTTTATACAATTTAATTTAAGATATAAAATAACCTATTATAGTTTACTCGTATTCTTGCAAAATTAATATTCTTTTTGATTTGTGATAAAATGTAAATTCAAATATATTATCTGGATTTAAATGCTGTAGTCTAGAGATAATTCGAGCAAGTTTTTGTTTTCCATTTTCAACATAATATATTGGTAACAAATTCATTTGACGGCAAATTAATATTGGAACGTAATGGGTATGGAAAGTTTGTATTATTTAATCAAACATGATTGTATATTGGATAATAAAAATTACGGGGTTCGATTATCATAGGAAAACTGATTCATTGAAAACAAAAGAACCTTATAAACAATTTGGAGTGTATTTTTCGAGCAATTAACCTTAAGTACTTACATATCTCCGCATGGAGGGATCAGTTTTTATTGTTTTGAATTTTTTTTTTATTTTTGATCTACGGGTGTGATAACCCCGTGTACTCCAGTCCCTGCTATTGACATACGAGTTGACGTGAGATATCACGTACCACTGGCAATAGCAGTGAGATATCATTAGCCAAGGTGACATCTTAGGGGTGGTGGCGGATAACCTGTATTCAGTCAACGGTAGCACCCTCAATCTTAGCTGTGAAATAATCCTGGATGATGAGACGCTATTGCTTCCTTGAGGAAACGAGCCTTCATATAACTATGTGTGGGCTTTAATCTTCAAGAAAGACTACATCAGAGGATCAAGGAATATGCAACCGGCTGGATTATTGGCAACCACATTTTTGTTTTTTTTCAGCAAATTTTTGTAAAAATTTCCTATTTACTTTTGTTTTCTCTATTCTATCATAAAATATTGGCCTATGTCATATTTTGTCAGTAATAGGATTTTTTGTTTAGTTCTCCATTCTTTGACCAAAAATATAAAAAAAAAAAAAAAAAAAAGATTTACGTCCATCAACATCTTTGAACGTATGTTGTTGTGGGACCCTGGACTTAAAAGGTTTTTGAGACACATATTGTAATCCCTGCTACACAACACATTTTATTAAAAAAAACATATTGGAAATCACTTAAATTTTGCAATTCGAAATCAATCGATCTTATAATCAATCTTCCCTCTCCTCGTTTTGAGTTTACCGCATTACCACAACCAAGCAGATTCTAGTTTTAGACTTCTTGATTTGTTTCCATATCGGTCGTTACTTTCTTATTCAAAGGCAAAATTGTCGTTTATAAAAATCACAAATCTGATTAGGATTGCTATCAAGAAACTAAAAACAATAAATTTATTAGTTTTGTAATCAAGAATATTAACTAACCGATGGAAGTGCAAAACGACAGTTTGAGTCTGAATTCGAATAATTTCTTGTTATTCCTTTTTCAATAACGATACCAAATGGGAAACTAAATAAACATTATTAAAGGAACATGTCAGATTAGGTAAGATTAATTGGGCTGATTAATTGGACGTTGTGCTGATTCTTTCTACAAGTGGGAAATCTCAGAGTCCCCTCAATGTGACTGCGGAGCTCCACAACAAATCATAAAACACATTGCAACTATGTGTCCACTTCAACGATACAATGGCGACATCTCAGACATCCAATTGGCAACTCCCGATGTAGTAGTCTCCATCTATTGTGATAGGTAACTTTAATGTTGATTTCAATAAAAATCCTCAAAACTGGCTCTCAAACTATTTTCTATAAAAAAAATTTCAAAGAAAAATTCAATTCATTGAAGCTACAACAATTGATAATATTGTGACGATTATGGAAAACGATAGAACACAACACAAAAGAATAGAACATCTTTCGAGAAAATACACTTTAGAGTTCCACAAAAGAAATACATAAATCAATGAAAGATGACAACGTAACCAAAGTAAACACGCAATAGGAAGTTTTTGTTTATCTTATAAGAAAGTAAACGCAATCTATTAGAGAATAGGTATAAATAATCAAATTAAAAAGAGTAGATCGCACACCTGTGTCAACATTAGAAGATCGTTTTATTATGTTGATAAAGGAAGGAAAAAGGTTCTAGAATCTAGTAGAAATGTCGATATTATTTCTTCTAGCTAGCATATATGAGGTCGTCTTAGGGATAAGAATGAGTATAAAATTGTCAGCGATAGAATTGAATGTAAAAATTTAACAGTGATATAAAGAGATTTTTAAAATTAACAGTGTTACAAGTTAAAAAAGATAATTGTTAGAAATAACTATAAGTGTAATAGAGTTTTATAAGTAAAAAATTATTTACAAGAACAATTAAGGGGAATAGTAGTAGGAGAAATATTTTTATAATAAAATATTGAACGAATAAAATTATAACGTTTAGAAAATCCATTGTGTTTTAATTTCCTGATTTAGTGATCGAACTAAATAATTGTAACTCGGCTAAGAAACGTTACAATATACTTTCCACTATAAATTATTTAGAAGCTGGTGTTATTGAAGCTTTATTTAGCCATCATACATAAACGGCGAATTATATTCGCACTTGCCTTACTTTTTTTTAATAAAATGTATTGTGTAGTAAGTAGGCATTATAATATGGGTCACAACACAACAACTCATAAAACACATGGGTTCTAAGGTGTCGATGGACGCAGTGTTTTTGTAAATAATGCGTAACTAAACAATAAATCTAATCACAAAATAAAATATGGCATAGCCCAATACTTCATGATAGGATAAAGAAACAATATGAAAGCTTGTTTCTTCGAGCAAGCAAAAGCATGCTTCCACCAAGGAGGAATATGACATTACAGTTGAATGAATAGATTTCAATCACCAGTAGCCCTATTCCGGTACATCGTCAAATAGGAATTGAGAAATAAATTATAGCATTTTTTTCATAACTAGTATTCCGTGTCGCGGAAAAATTCGTATTAGAATAGTAGATTCTTGTATGAGCTTAGAATGAAGGCAATTCTTCACGAGGATGAAGTTTCCCGAAACGAGCGTAGCGAGTGAAGGGAATCATCTAAGCGAATACAAGATGCTATTTTATCCACGACTGTAAAATATATCGTTTAATTTCCATTTTTCATGCAAAAATTTGTATCGCCATATTGAAATAAAAACATCAAAGATAGCGAAAAACAAAACAAGTTTGTTGTTTAATTTGTTAGGGGAATATTTAATAAACTATAGAGCTGTTCACTCGCTACGCTCGTTTCGGGAAACTTCATCCTCGTGAAGAATTGCCTTCATTCTAAGCGAATACAAGATGCTATTTTATCCACGACTGTAAAATATATCGTTTAATTTCCATTTTTCATGCAAAAATTTGTATCGCCATATTGAAATAAAAACATCAAAGATAGCGAAAAACAAAACAAGTTTGTTGTTTAATTTGTTAGGGGAATATTTAATAAACTATAGAGCTGTTAACGAATTTTCATCAAATTCACTAGTTGTGGGATGAATACAATTACAATGGAAGACATACGCATGGAAAGCATATATTCTTTAGTAGTCGTGGATAAAATATTTCTTTATTTCATTTATTGCACTTTTTTCTCAATTCCCAATTCCCAGGGAAATGCCGGAATAGGCGTACAGGACCCCAAAATATCACATTGGCTAGTGATATATCACTGCTAGTGACAGTGGTAGATCAAAAATAAAAAAAATTACTAACTAACCAAAACTGATCCCTGCCGGCAGATTTGAAGGAAAACTAATATTCTTAATTTCAAAAATTTCCAAATTAATGACCTATCTCTACCACTATATTTTCGTATATATATAAAAGAACATATCTAAAGCAGGACGTATGGAAATGTAGAAAATGGTCTGGTTCGTTAGAAAATGGTCTGGTTCGTTAGAAAATGGTCTGGTTCGTTAGAAAATGGTCTGGTTCGTAACTATAATCCTGAATCTATGTAAATTCAGTCAAACTTCCATAAACCGAACTTCTATTATTCGAATTTTTTTATAAATCGTTTCTATATTTCGAACTTTCCCTACAGCCGGGCATTCACTTACAACAGAAACAGAACCCGATTTTCATACAAATTTGACAGGAAAAAACTCTGTTGCTGTAAATTCTGTATGGAATTCTGTTTCTGTTGTGTGGTTTTCAGCCTTAAATCGAACAAAAACTGATGCATGTAGTGGTTCGAATTATGGAAGTTTCACTGTAATCTAAGTGGGAGTATTTTGAAAACATGAAGCTCAATCAGTTCGTGGAATCGTGAGTAAAAAGAATATAAGTATATCGATGTTTGGTAAGCAAACATGTCTCTGAACTAAATGTCGTATAAAATCTCCTAGCTAATAAATATGGTTTTTTTGGGTTTATTTTTCGCATGTTTGTAGGATGAAAGCAATTAATTAGTCCAGCTACTATTAAAAATACGCGTTAATAATTATAACTAAATCACCATGAAATCTTGTTTTGTGGTCAGGAACGGAACCATCTAAAAATAAAAAAAAAGAAGTTTGGTATACCCAAATAAGCAAATATATGACGTCATCATTTCAGCAAATGTGCTGGATTAAACAAAAACCATTTAAAATTAAACAGTAGCGCTAAACAAATAAGATGACGTCATCAATTTTAACTATTGTTTTTCTTTATGATTGGATTTTTTCTCATCAACACTTTAAAATAATAAAAGCAAAGAGAAGAATGCATTCGATAAAATAATATGAATAAAATATTTTCCCGCAATTTATTTATTATGAAAAAATTATGTATATAAAAAAAGAAACTTACTTGAATACCAGAACCTGTTGATGGCAATAATTGAACTATATTTGCTCCTGACGTAAGGACAGCTGTTGTTGAACCATTATCAGCTGGCGAAGCTGATGGTCCGTTTAACGGATCTATACTAGAATTTCCATTTTCCTCAACCATACTGCTTTCCATAGCACTTCCACTTTAACTCCGAAATAGTATTTTGTTTTCTATTCTTTATAATTGTACAACAAACTTTAATAGTTGTGGATAACCTACAAATTATATTTATATTATATTATTATATACAAAAATTTGATACAAATTAACATTTCAATTTAAATAAAACTAATATTTAATTTAAATTGAGGTTATGGTTTATTTTAAACATTCATAATTAATATATTTTTTTCATTATTTCACTTAAACTTTATTATTACATTCTTTGAACAAGTTTTAAAATAAATCTATTTGATTGGCATTGATATTAAATATATTTTAAATAAATATAATTATATTATTTTTTATAACTGACGCCATTTTTATTTGAATATATGTATTCATATATGTATATACACTTTATTCCTTTTTCATTCGCACAAAAATTTTAATATCAATTGACATCTTTTTTTCTAGATCGAAAATTATTATTACATCTTATAAAAATCACTAAACTTGGTTTAAATACAAATTTTTTTTTATATTTAACTATTAACCACTATAAAACTCACTAAAACAGTTTCCCTCTAAAAAAAACTTATCAAAGTTTCTGACACTTTAAAATATTGAGAAAAAAATTATATATTTTTAACAACCTTTTTATATACATATTTTGGTAATTCAACGAATAAATAAATATATGATATGATGCAAACTAAATTAATTGAACCATTAAATTAAATAACAAAAATAAAAAAATTATTTTTTGTGATATAATTTTTTATTATTATTATTTTATTTATTACAAAAGTACTTACCAGTTACGTATTTATCGTCACACAGGCTACCTAAACCTCTCGGTGTGGGTAAATACACTAAATACGTAAAAAGCCACGTCAAATTTTTTTATTACAACAACACAACAGAACATTACATTCACATCACAAGAAAGAAATGTTTAGTGTATGCGTAATTTTTTTGTGTTATTTATTTTTATTTATAAAAAATTATATTCGATTCAATCAAAATATTGTTCGTCACTCTACGAACACTATTGTAAAACTACAGTCAATTACAAAAGTTTTTTTGTTGTATGATTCGTAAAACACGTCACGATGACGATTATGTTGCGAAGAAAATTTAAATAGCTGGAGAAGACTACCTAGGAAAAGGGGAATGATTTTGTAATGGTTTGAAATTTGAATTTATTTCATAACATAACACAATATTGGTTTGTTGAATATGTTTTGTCAGTTTTTAAAAGAAGTTTTTTTTTAATTTAAATATTTAAAATAAGTCAACTTTAGAATCATTGGTCCTTTTCACACTTGTATTAAGGTGACCAGATTATTTTCAAACCAAAAGATGACAGTTTTTTGTCAACATATAACACCCTCCCCCTCAACAATCGCGTAAAATAAAAATTATATTTATTTAAATATTGAAAATTATTTATTTCGCAAAAAAGGATATATATTTTCTTATTCATATATATATTTGGATGACTTATGAATTTCTTTCAATAGGGTTTCACTGGACTCTCTTTTGAAATTGCTGTTTTTGATTTTTTTCGTTTATTAAAATAAACTGAGACTGACTTGTCTCAACACATTTAATTGAAATTTGAGTCTTTATAGTTGTCTGCAATCTGTATATCATTACTTAATAAATAAAAATGCTCTTTCCACCGATGCGTTTGGTCCTGGTAAACCAAAAAGGAATTCTAATAAGTTTTGAAATTTCGGCATAAGCAATGCATTAATTATCAAAATGATTGAATATTTCGACCTATCATTGAACATGCTCAAATTGCTTTCCATTCCCCATTGACAGCTTTTGATAATCACACACTGAAAAAAACATGTCCTATTTCCAATCGAAATGCAATTGTCTCAACCTCACCGTGCGGTCACATATGGCGAATCAAACTACGAAATTGCTTCAACAACTCTACAATTATAAATCGATGAAGTTGAGACAACCACACGAAATATTTATGTGAAAATAAAATATAGTTCAATTAATCTCAAATACTTAAACTTTAAAATGAAAAATTCATGATATAAGGCCAAAGAAAATATTTTTCAGGGAAATAGTTATTATTTTTATTCAACTACTGTTATACTGAATATAATACTTTATATTTTAAATAAACCTCATTTTGTTGTTAGGAAAATATTATCGTGTAGTTGTCCCAATCACAGTGAAATTGTTTGCAAATAATTTTTCTTTGCATGAATAATCAACTGCCAACTTCGAGATGAGGTTGTCATGAACTTCAATTTTTTTCAGTGCAATACATATTTATTTTTCTAATTTCATTCATTCATAAGTATGCGATATGATAAAAAGATGACAAAGATGCTCATTTTTGTAAAAAATGACAAAAAGATGGCATTATTTTAAAAGATGGCAATCGTTCGTAAAAGATGACTGTTATCTTCAAAAGGTGACGACGTCTGGTCACCTTACTTGTATGCAGTTCAATATACCACATTTTCGTTTCTTACCTATTTGCCTATAAACTAAATTGGAGCTGCCATATTTGAATTGCAACTCGTACACCTTTAGTGCGTGCTTTCATATACGACTTTTTTTTCCCGCCAACTGCGCTTTCAATTCTCTAAAAACGTTAAATTTGATAAATAGTTGTTATACAATCTCGCGCGTGCTACATGTCAAATTTGTGAAATTAGAGTTAAGGTACGGTAAGGTGAAACTCAACAAAAATGGATTAAATTGTTAAAAATTAAAACAGGTAAGAGGAACTTCAGGACAGCTACTTCTACATGGTGTATCAGCGGAAAAAAAACAAAGTTGGTTGATCATTCTGGATCTGTGAATGTAAAAGTGAAAACGATTCTGTTTGTACGCATCACCCAAAATATATTTTTAATTTTAATTAAAAATAGCGCAAAATCAATTTTTGTTAATATATTTTAACAACCAATATTTTTATATAAACTGTGGTAAATAGTGCTCCCATTTATTATTTGTAAAGCCTTATTGTTTGGGGAAATGAGAACAAATTCACTGCAAATTCTTGTACGTTTAATAGCTGTACGTTTAGTAGGTACGATCAATAATTTAAAAACTACTTTTAAGGGCTTTTACCTAAATACCTCTTTTTTATAACGAAAGAATTGTCACTAAACTTGAAAAGATCGATTTTTAAAGTAAAATTACTTCACCTAAAATACGAGTAGAGCTCAAAGCTCGGATATTATCAAAACCCACTACTAGCTAGAGGAACTTTAAAAGGCAAAATAGAAACGGCAACTGTTTTTTGAATACTATATTTCAAAATTCCTAATTCAATTGTTTCGTTCTCATGAAAAAGCTAACTATAGATGTTAAACATATAAGATGTAGCCAGCAAAAGTATAGAAAATTTGTATTGTTTGTCAGTTTAGATTCTTTTACTATGTGACATCAATCATTTTAGACATTTAGAAGAGGTTTTGCTGATTGTGTTTTTGCGTATTGACCTGTGCCATTGAGTGCGTTAACCTGAATTTAATGTCATTCCATGCCTTCTTGAAGAAGAATATGGAGCAGCCTTTCTGGAATGGATTGCACCCTTAGCGAAACCAAGTCTGCTAAGCCGTTTTCAAAAGTAAACGTTGGTTCGCCGGGTAGATCTGATTAGTTTTGTTGCTACCAATCCTTAACCATATTGATAAGGGACGAGTGTAACACTTTCACTGTACAGATGTTAAAGTTTCGTGTATTTTGTTTCAAATAAGTTAAGCCATGCCACCATGATTTTTTAACTTTTTTTGTTTTTCATATTATTGGACTTCAACCTTTTAACAATGTATCTTAAACGAACACCGTTTGTATATTAAAATTAAATTAAAACGATGTTTGTGTTTTTAATTATTAATAAATATTTTGAGCTATTCAAATTATTTAGACTTTAACAAATAATGTCATCGACTAGACAACATAATTTATTTCTAAATTTCTTTTAAAATTCTATATACTCAAATAATATGAAAAATAGAAATGAAATGATCTCACTATTTTGCGTTCAAAAACAATAATTTAGACCCATCATAAAATATAAAGTTCATACGCGCAATCGCGATAATTGTACAAAAACAAAAATAACGTATTTAATGTGATTCAACAAAACAACAACAAACAGTAAATCTTAATTTTTATGCAGCCATTTGAATAACATTAAATTTCTGTTTCATATAATTGAAAAAAAATCTTAGCTGTTTCGTATTGGAATGAATGAGATAACTGGATTATGGTATTTTATAAAAACAGAAATGACGTGATTACTGTTAATACGGTTTATATCAAATGAAGTTTTTATTTTAGTTAAATATACTTACTGGTTCGTAAATAAAAAAAAAACTGTATTTTAATTTTTTTTATGATTTATTATTATTTATCTTATTATAGTATATCAGTCAGCTCAAATCATAAGGCCTTGAAATCCAAAAATTTTTGGATCAAAACTACAACAATTCATGCGCACCAGTTGTATATTTATTAACTAAACACTGCAACAGCCAAG